>CAMRHE010000340.1:1800000-2122221 GCA_947044405.1 Leptodactylus fallax | reverse complement strand
CAACCCATGTAGCTGGCGGGAGGTATAAAGTAAAAAATAAGTAAATTAAAAAGCATACTCACCTGTTGTGATGATTCTGCTTAAATATGGCTAAAACTCAAAGCTATATTTTGGTCTCTGGGTAGCGTATTTCTCTCTAGTTCCATTTATTCATACTGTGCGCAGCTATAAGCATAGGTGTATATTGGCAGTAGTGGCAACACTGGAACAATAGGGCTCCATTGTACTCCTACACAGCCCTGAGTGATCAAACAATAGGGCATTGTTCCAGCCTGGGTTGTTAGATCAGATATGCCTGATAATATTGTATCAATCCATTTGGTCTCAGCTCTATACAAAAGATCTGGACTTGATTGCATTAACTCATCAGACGTGCTGTTGCCGGTGACCTCATTCTGGGAGGTGGCATAAAGGGTATATAGGATGAGGTAAGAGGTCTGTGGGGAGAGTTGATGCTATGGAGATGATACTATGGAGACTGTGCTGAGATTATGCTATGGAGATTATGCTATGGAGACTGTGCAGAGACTATCCCTGAGAGATTATGCTATGGAGATGATGCTATGGAGATGATGCTATGGAGATTATGCTATGGAGTTGAGACAGACCATCACAGACTAACCCTGAGGAGATTGGTGTTGGGATTTTTGTGATGAGACTATTGGACTAATGCTGAGAGACTGTGATGCCACATGCTAGGAGTTAATGCCACATGCCAAGAAGCCTCCACTGGTGATCTCACACATACCAGAGCATGTGTGAGTGTTGGACTACAGAACCATATCAAGGACATGTGTGGTAAAGTAATTATTTCACCATTATCCCTTTTATTTTATTTGTACTGTATCTTGTAACTAGTAACTGTTAATGCTTGCATATATCTGCATATCTGTTCTGAACTGTATGTGTTAGATGTTAATACCGACCCATTTAGGGGTTAATAAATATATAAAATTTAGAAGGCTTGTCTTGTATTTATCTGTGAACCCGGCACTCACTGGCGGTGAGTGTGGTTTTTATATGAAAGAGGACTCAGGTGGGGCCACAGCGGTGTTGGCGCACTGAGGATCTTTCACACCTGTCCCCAGCGCTCTGTTGTCCGCTGCCAGTGTCCATTCAGTCTCATGCCGGTGACTCCTTGCTGGGAGTCCTGCACCTCATGTGACCGCTAAGACCAATTAGGTACAGGATTTCCAGAAATGAGGCGCTGCCATGAGACCGAACAGACACAGGCAGGGGACAACGGGGTGCTGGGGACAGGTGAGTATGCTTTTTTTTTAATTTTCTTAATTTTACACCTCCCTGGCGGCTGCCACAGTGGTCGCTCCAGTTTATGGACAACCTCTTTTAAGGGGTTGTCTGGACCAAATTTTTCTATGGTCACTTCACTGGTTCCCCCACAGAGTGGCCTCTTCACTGGTCCCCCATACTGTATTGGGAACAGTGATGGGGTCATTATATTGTGTGGGAGCAGTGATGGGGGCTAACATCCTGTGGGGGGGGGCATTAAACTGTGTGGGGCATATTAAAAGGGTTGTCCAAGGTTAATCTTTTTTATGGCCTATGCTCAGGATAGGCCATAAATACCTGATCGGTAGGGGGCTGACACACGGCACCATCAGCTGTACAGCATCACTTCCGGCGCCCGTTCTGTACACAACACAGGGCCGGAAACAGAAAGCTCCATCCGCTGTATAGCAGCCCGGCGCCTTCACTGCAGCTCAGCCGAGATACAGTGAAGGTGCCCAGCCCCTATACAGTGGACAGAGCTTTCTGCTTCTGGCCCTGTATTGTGTACAGTAGGGGCATCAGAAGTGGCTCCATACAGCTGATTGGTCCGGGGTCAGCCCCCTACAGATCAGGTATCTATGGCCTATCCTGAGGATAAATCATAACAAATTATGCCTGGACAACCCCTTTAATATACCCCCCAGGGCCCACCTAATGCGCCACACTTTAAAGAGGTTGTCCAGTATAATTTTTTTTCTTTTTTATAATTAGTCCGGGGGAGGTGAATCCCCCCTACCCCCCCCCCCCCCCCCAAAAAAACATACTAAACATACTCACCTGTCTCCGTTGCTCCGGTGTCCTCCCAACACTGTCCGGTCCTGCAGCTCCGCTGTCTTCTTTTTGCCAGAATTCCTCACTGGTTGTGATGTCCCAGGTCCCTTCCCTTAGACCGCTGATTGGCTTCAGGGGTCACGTGACGTCACAGGTAGTCATGTGCAGAGAGAACTTGCGCTGGAAGAAAACAACAGAACTGCAGGACCGAACTGCGCTGGGAGACACTGGGGACAGGAAAGAAAGTTTTGGTTTTTTTTGTTTTGTTTTTTCACCTGCCCCTGCGTAATTAAAAAAAAAAATGAAGGAGCCACTGTATGGAGTATAAGCTCCACAGTGGCCCCCATGCAGTATTATAGCTCCACAGTGGCCCCCACGAAGTATTATAAGCTCCACAGTGGCCCCCACACAGTATTATATGCGCCCAATAGCCCCCCCTCCGCTTCGGTGCTATTATTATGCTCTGGGGTCTCCTCAGACCCCAGAGTATAATAATCGGAGGCCCAGGGGAAGTGATTAAAAATAACAAACTCTCATACTCACCTTGCCTTACCTTTCCTTGGCATCCTCGCTCCATCCTGTTGTCTTCAGCGTCTTCAGGCCCTTTTCCGACGTTGCTGCTGAGGCCTGTGGGGGCGCACTGACATCATTATGCGGCCGCGCCCCCATGTGACCGCTGGGGCCTAATCACAGGCCTCAGTCACATGACGGAGGAGTGCCAGAGAGGACGCTGTGCCCTGGAGAGGTGAGAATATCTATTTATTATTTTCAGTCACCTCCTCTGGCTGTCCTGCTCTGCCATCTATTGGAAAGGGGCCTGCAATATGCCAGGGTCCCTTTCCAATAACAGTATGTATAGCGGTCGGGGAGCCAGGCTTTCCCCGACCACTATCATAGTGGTCCGGGGCCCCGGCCATCTCCAGCTGGCCACGGGCACCATACCCCGCCGAGCCCGATCGCAGGGGGTGCGACCGCGATTGTTACGCCACTGGTCAGGGGCCCGATCAGGATGGTCAGGATCCCGATCGGGTCCCCATGACATGAGGACTAATAGTCGGGGCTCGGGGCCCACCGGTGGATTCACTGGTTCCCCGGTGGGCCAGTCCGACCCTGATCTAGGCCATTGTCTTTACGCATAACTGAAGTACCAGATTGTCAATAATGTTAACTGTAACCACTGCCTTTCCCGGATGGCCCACTGACTACTTTATTTGAATAGTCTGACTGCATAATGTGACACTAGTCCTCTGGTCAGTCTCCTGGTTACTCTTCATGTTAATAGCATATATACATCAATAAGTCATTAGATGGCTGCGGTTCTCAGTTTGCCTTTCTCATCTAAATAACATTTCCCCAACCCCTTTCTTACCATAGAGGCATGATTAATATGGAGCCCTATATAGGTCTGTGGATGTTCTCCTGGCACAAATTCTTCCAGCCTAATGATTTTGGCTTTATCCATGTCACTAGGACCCGATATACAGTACAGTAAGCAGTAATGTAAATGATACTTAAATCAACCTTTATGATGGTTGTAATGTAGCCACATTTTAGTTACTATTTAGGTGCCATTAAGTTACTAAATTTTCTATGCTTTGTAGGAAATACTAAGCCATAACACTAAGGAAATTAAGTGGTATTAAGATTCTGACAGGTCTCATGAAAACAAAGCTTGTCTATATGCACTACTAGGAGAGAATTGGGTGTAATAGTTGCATTTGCAGGTGTATTGCAAAATAGCTGCCCTTGATAAAATGTCTGCTTATGACAAGATGTTTATGATAGCCAGGCCATAGTAACCTTAATTTGAACCCGGTATAAAGTAATGTCTACATACTCTATCAAAAGACTCTGTTTAAGGACATATCTATACCAACCAGATCAACAGGTTATATTTGTATGTCCATACTAATTAGATCAACGACGCTGTCTGAAGTGATATTTACATACCTATACAGATTAGATCAACGATGCTGTCTGAGGTGATATCTATATGTACATACTAATTAGATCAAAGACGCTGTTTGAAGTGATATCTACATGTCCATACAAACCAGATCAACAGGTTATATTTACATGTCCATACTAATTAGATCAAAGGGGCAACTCTGTTTAAAGCGTATATGTCACGAGACATATTCAAATGGAAATTGGCCCCTTCCACATGAATATGAGCTTGGAGAAGAGTAAAGGCCTTACAGAGGTGTATCACTTCTGTAACCGCCCACTGTATGACATACACAAAGGGTATATGATGGGAAACTTCCCCCAGCATTATGTTGCATTCTTGATAGCAGATCATTGGGGACGCCTGATGCTGCCTGAGACCTGTAACATGGCTGAGTGATGCTTCCTACAGATACCCTTACCAGAATTGCTCTATGAAGCTTGGCAGTGTTGTAAGTATTTGATTTGATTACCTTACTATACCTGCTGTATTGTAAGTGTTGAATATATCATAGTTTGATTGACTTTGATATTTGATTATACCTTGCTTTATTGCAAGTGTTGATTTGATATACTTTCTGATACTTTTAAGTGTTGTAAGTATTTGATTATATTATAGTTTGATTGACTTTGATATTTGATTATACCTTGCTTTATTGCAAGGGTTGATTTGATATACTTTCTGATACTTTTAAGTGTTGTAAGTATTTGATTATATCACAGTTTGATTGACTTTGATATTTGATTGTACCTTGCTATACCCGCTGTTTGATTATACCTTCTAATATCTGTTATACTTTTCCTTGTTGTAAGACCTTTAGCTATACTTTTCCTTGTTGTAAGACCTTTTCTTATACTCTTCTTAGTGAAATGTTACCTTTTGATATCTTCTTATATTATTCTTAATAAAATGGTAAGCTATTGGGGATAGTCCAGAGTTTTATTCTATAACTTTATTCTATTACACGGAATCCAAAGAATCTCTTTCATTTGGCAATACAGCAGGGTAAGCCTAGAGAGGACCATAATCGCTGTCATCGACACCCTGTGAAAATCTATGGGTCCAAATTCTCAGGCTAAGCATACAATGTTCTCCTCCTTTTTTAAAAAAAAAAAAAAGAACTCTGCATAGCACATCTCTTTTGGAATTCTAGTTATGTGGCCTGAAAGATGCAATCCTGTGTACTCTAATTCTAATATAGTGCATCTACAGCCTTGTAGAGTAGGTAAAAAATGGAGACTTCCTCTGTCTGGTTTCCTCAGCGAAGTTGTGTATTTTAAAGGGGTTTTCCGGGACATATTAACTGATGCTCTATCCTTAAGATAGGACATCAATTGAAGATCAGCAGGGCTCCAACACTCAGAACCCCCATAACCCTGTGGATCAGCTTTTTGAAGCAGCAGTGGTTCTCTTTAAACACCAGTTCTGCTTTACATGCCATTTGACAAAATGTTCATCAATTATTGTTCAGTCTGTTCGCAGCTGTGGCCTCTTCAAACATCTGATCCGCTGGGGGTACTTACCGCAGATCCTCAAGTGATGACCTATCCTATTTCAGACCTGATGGAGGTGAGGTAAGTGGAGGCTGATGACTTGTGTTGAGTGCATTAACTTCAGAAAAGGTAGACTGTCTATAGTTGGTGAGGGCAGCTTTAAAAATGACTTTTCATGTCCTCATGCACATGCGGTTTTATATACCGCTAGAAAGCCATCAGTGCGCTGAATTCAGCGCTCTGTCGGCTTTCCCATTATGTGTGCGGGGGCTGGAAATATTGGTGCCATTAGTTTAGGCACCGATCTCTGCCCACAGTCAGAAGGGCGATCCTGACAGTCTAGCTGGGCGATAAGGAATGCCCCCTCTGAGAGTACAGGGCTATGGACGAGCACAGTTAGGGGGCGTTCCTCACAGCCCAGCTAGACTGTCAGGAACGCCCTTCTGACGATTGCAGAGATCGGTGCCTAAAACTAATGGCACCGATATCTCCAGCCCCGGGGCACATAACGTTGAATTCGGCTTTCTAGTAGTATATAAAACCACATGTGTATGAGGACCTGAAAGGAGAAGAAGGGTATGACACATGGAGGGATGTTACTCTGCAGTATCTGGAAGAGTGGCAGTGTACTGATGCTGTGAAGAAACAGAGAATAGTGGAGAGCTTAAAGGGTCCAGCTATGGAAGTAATACAGGCTGCTTGGCGAAGTGAGTCCCAGGCAATGTCTAAAGACTATATGGCCGCCCTCGAGGATGCTTTTGGGTCCCCAGAAGATGCCACAGATCTCCTGTATAAACTCCGAACCACCTATCAGGATCCAGGTGAGAAGCTGTCTGACTATCTTTACAGATTGGACAAGCTGGTCCATCGCATTGTATCAAAAGGCGAGATTAGCCCTGGAGAAGTTGACCTGAGCTGCCTTGATCAATTGCTACGTGGAGCTATGACACATGACCCTATTGCTCAAAGGCTGAGGTCCTGCAACAAAGAGAAGATTCCCCATTCTTTTTCCATCAGTTGCTTAAGGAAGTGAGACAAGAGGATGTTACTTTGGCAGCCAGGGTGCAGACCAGCAAGAGGGTTGCTACTGTTGCTCTGAAGCCAGAACCCAGTCATAGAGAAGAAGAGCTCCTGAAGATAATTGTGAAGCAGGGAGAGCAAATTGCACAACTCTTAAGTGCCCAGGCTAAGGAAGTGAAGCTGTTGAAACAACTTGCTCAGGCAGCCACTAAGAGTCCCCTACAGTCTCTACGAAGGGAAAATGATGATCGGCATAAAGGCAAAGATATGAAGACAGAGGAGTGCTTTGTATGCGGGGATCCCAGTCACATTGCTCGCCGGTGCGCAAACAGGTGGAGTTCTCAAAAGGCTCTGTCTCCTCCCCACCCCAAGAATAGGCTTTCAGGAAATGGGGAAGTAGAGTCCTATACTGGCCCCCCAGTGACATCCAAGGCATACTCTACTACTCCACCCTCAGTTGCTAGTTTGGAACAGCTTCCAGAGGGCTTAGTAGGACCTGCTCCAAAAATACCAGCCTGTATCAATGGACAGCCCTGCACTGTGCTGTTGGATAACAGATCTCAAGTGTCCATCATTTTTGAAAAATGGTACAAGAAATACTGTCAGATGTGCCCCTAGAGCCTTTATCGGGACTCCGTGGTTTGGTGATTAAGTGAAAATAGTTATCCCTATAGAGGATATGTGTCTGTTATGCTACGATTCCCAAAGACAGTTGCTGGAATTGAGAAGGAGACACCTACCATTGCCCTGGTCTGCCCAGAGGCTGAAGCAGACCAGAGATCAGTATCTGTTATAGTGGGAACAAATGCAAACATCTTTCGCACACTATCACAGTGGTGCCGAGAAATTGGGGGAGACGATTATCCACAGACCCTCACCATTCACTCAGCCTGTCTGGCTGCCTATGTGAAAATGGAGGAGGAAGAAAGAAGAGAGCTTTGTCCTGAGTGTTTTGATCCCTGCTTTGAAGATAGTGACCTGACAAAGGATGAAAGAGAGTCACTAATTCATGGCCTGATGGAACGTGGTGCCGCCTTCTCATTGGGGGATTGGGACTTGGGTATGGCAAAAGGAGTGGAGCATCGTATCCGATTAACTGATGAAAAGCCTTTCCGAGAGAGGTCCCGAAGGATAGCTCCAACTGATGTTGAGGATGTCAGACAGCACCTGTGGGGTCTTCTAGATACTGGAATCATCATAGAGTCTAACAGCCCATACGCTTCCCCTATTGTGGTTGCTCGGAAGAAAAATGGGGATATACAGATATGTGTGGATTACCGCACTTTGAACAGACACACGGTCCCTTATCAATACACTGTGCCCAAGATTGAAGAAGCCTTGGATTGCTTACAGGGCAGCCAGTGGTTTTCAGTGCTAGACCTGTATGCACTTTGCATACAGCAGATGCTGCAGTTAATGCCAAGCCAGGACCCATTACAGCAGACATCAGCCATTTTATGCTGGGGGGCAGTGGATTACATTTCCCTACACCCCTTACTCCAGGGGGAGGGAGTATCAGAGAAAGGGACTGATTGGCTGAGCAGGGAATTATGGGAAAGGTCTGCACAGGAGAGAGGAAAGACAGCCACGTGGGCTGCAGAAAAGGTTTCTTCCAGCCACTGCCAGGGAGCACATAGCTTGGCACTGGGTAACTTAGGACATAGAGAGAGTCCTGCCAGCCCACCAGCTCACTCTGAGGTGAGAACTACAACACACCCTGCCTACAGAGGTCGCCCAAAGGGGTGTTACAGTTATGTATATGGTAATACCAATTATGTGCTTATTTATAGGATTATAGACCTAAGAGGCATTCATTCGGTAGGATCAGAGTTATCTCCAATCCCAACCACTGCAGCAGAATATCAACTGTAACATACGACCTGTTGTGTAAGGCGTGGGCTCATCACACTGCCATACATTTATGAAAGATTATCACCAAGGGGTTAAAATTTTCTGCTTCTCTATTTGTTTTTAATGTTTTATTATTACCATCTTCATCCCTGGTACAATTGCTTCAAGACAATTTATTATATTTTTCCTGTGCACTTACCATATATATATATATATCAACAAATATATTTTGTAAATGACAGATAGACATGTCCTTCTTCTAGATAGCGTCATTAACAGAAGGAATTTTAACCCATTAAATACAATAAATTGTTGCATGCTAATGGCTCCCAGGCCCAACCCTTCTGTTCCCTTATAGGTCACACAGATGGTAAGTAGACACTGTGTTCAGAACACAAAATTTGTTTCACTTGTATATACAAGACAGAGCCAGGACAAAACCAAGGCCAAGAATCCTTTTTGCAGTCAAAAACAATTCGCTCATTTCTTTATGCTGGAAAATATGATACAACAAACACGTTCCGTGGACAGTTGATTCCCTTTGTAAACATGTGGCACAATGCGGGACAGTAATGGGGTCTGATTGATATTATTTTGAGAGTTCATGACAAGTTAAGCTGCAAGAAAATGGAAATAAATTGAATGTACGGGGAGAGGAATTTGCCCTTACAGTTCAGCTTCACACTTGAGTATTGAACTACAAAGCTAAATACTGACATGTTACATTGTGTTTTTTCACATCTTGCATATATACTCTATATATACTGTTCCATTTTTCACCGCTTCATAAATATCCATGGGGAGAACAAAGCCAAATATACAGCATCTTAACAGTGAATATTAAAAAATACAGAAAATGCATGAGGATCTCTGAATGATCCAATGTTGTCCTAAATGACTGATGATGATAAATATAATCCACCTGTGTGTAATCAAGTCTCTGTATAAATGCACCTGCTCTGTGATAGTCTCAGGGTTCTGTTTAAAGTGCAGAGAGCATCATGAATACCAAGGGACACACCAGGCAGGTCCGTGATACTGTTGTGGAGAAGTTTAAACCTGGATTTGGATACAAAAAGATTTCCCAAACTTTAAACATCCCAAGGAGCACTGTGCAAGCGATCATATTGAAATGGAAGGAGTATCAGACCACTGCAAACCTACCTCTAAACTTTCATCTCAAACAAGGAGAAGACTGATCAGAGATGCAGCCAAGAGGCCCATGATCACTCTGGATGAACTGCAGAGATCTACAGCTGAGCTGGGAGAGTCTGTCCATTGGACAACAATCAGTCGTACACTGCACAACTCTGGCCTTTATGGAAGAGTGGCAAGAAGAAAGCCATTTCTCAAAGAAATCCATAAAAAGTCTCATTTAAAGTTTGCCACAAGCCACCTGGGAGATACACCAAACATGTGGAAGAAGGTGCTCTGGTCAGATGAAACCAAAATCGAACTTTTTGGCCACAATGCAAAACGATATGTTTGACGTAAAAGCAACACAGCTCATCACCCTGAACACACCATCCCCACTGTCAAACATGGTGGTGGCAGCATCATGGTTTGGGCCTGCTTTTCTTCAGCAGGGACAGGGAAGATGGTTAAAATTGATGGGAAGATGGATGGAGCCAAATACAGGACCATTCTGGAAGAAAACCTGTTGGAGTCTGCAAAAGACCTGAGACTGGGACGGAGATTTATCTTCCAACAAGACAATGATCTCAAACATAAAGCAAAATCTACAATGGAATGGTTCACAAATAAACGTATCCAGGTGTTAGAATGGCCAAGTCAAAGTCCAGACCTGAATCCAATCGAGAATCTGTGGAAAGAGCTGAAAACTGCTGTTCACAAACGCTCTCCATCCAACCTCACTGAGCTCGAGCTGTTTTCCAAGGAAGAATGGGCAAGAATTTCAGTCTCTCGATGTGCAAAACTGATAGAGACATACCCCAAGCGACTTGCAGCTATAATCGCAGCAAAAGGTGGCGCTACAAAGTATTAACTCAAGGGGGCCGAATAATTTGGCACACCCCACTTTTCAGTTTTTTATTTTTTACAAAAGTTTAAAATATCCAATAAATTTCGTTCCACTTTACGATTGTGTCCCACTTGTTGTTGATTCTTCACCAAAAAATAAAAATTTTATATCCTTTTTTTTTTGAAGCCTGAAATGTGGCAAAAGGTTGAAAAGTTCAAGGGGGCCGAATACTTTCGCAAGGCACTGTAACTCCATAGATGGATGTCCACATAATAAACTACTGAAAAACTAGAAACTAAAACCATGTCATGCCATATCTATCATAACATAATTACAATGTAACTGGTGCTACAACAAAGTAAACTTGTAAGTACAGTGAAGAAATGGATATAATGTTGCAATTTAAATAGGAGATATAAATGATATATTTCCTGTTGCTTAGATAGCGCAGCATGTTCCATAGCATTGTACAGAAATTGTCATCACTCACATCAGTCCCTGTCCCCAATGGAGCTCGCTATCTTATTTTGCTATCTCAAACACATTAAAGCTGGGGCCCTACGTTGCGGCGGAAACATAGCTTATAATTATAATAATAATAATAATAATAATAATAATAATAATACATTTTATTTATGTAGAGCCAACATATTCTGCAGTACTGTACAATTTTTGAGGTTCAAGTACAGACAAAAAAGATGCATTACAAAGAAATAGTCAATTCACACACTGGGACTGAGTGCCCTGCTCGCAAGAACTTACAATCTATGAGGTAGAGGGGGTGACACAAGAGGTAGCACGGGCGGCATCGGAGGTAGCATTGCTTGTACAATGGTCAGACAATTTTGTAATAGAGGTGACTGTCATTAGACATATATAAAGCTGTATGAGCCGTCACCAGTCGTGTCCTTTAACGTACAGATGGTACCTGGACATATAAAGTTAGTCTGATACGACATCATATCCTGTGAGGTAATGTGGGAGCGTGAACAGAGGAGGGTACGTTTTAGGGATTCTAACTACGGAAGGGTTTACATTAAGAGTTGTGATAGGCCTGTCTGAAAAGATATGTCTTTAGTTTGCGCTTGAAGCTGTAGAAATTGGGGGTAAATCTGATAGTCCGGGATAGAGCATTCTAGAGAAGTGGTGCAACTCGGTAGAAGTCTTGTATACGAGCGTGGGAGGTTCTGATAATAGGGGATGTTAGTCTTAGGTCATTGAGTGAACAGAGAGCACGGGATGTGCGATAGACAGAGATGAGGGAGGAAATGTAGGGAGGTGCAGCATTATGGAGAGCCTTGTGGATGAGGGTGATAAGTTTATATTGTATTCTGTATTGAATAGGCAGCCAATGTAGTGACCCGCACAGACCGGAGGCATCGCTGTAGCATCTAGACTGATAGATAAGCCTGGCTGCCGCATTCAGAATAGATTGTAGAGGGGAGAGTTTAGTAAGGGGAAGACCGATTAGTAAGGAGTTACAGTAGTCAAGGCGAAAGTGAATCAGGGCAACAATAAGTGTCTTTAGTGTATCTCTGGTAAGGAAAGGGCGGATACTGGAGATGTTTTTGAGGTGGAGATAACATGAGCGTGTGAGTGATTGGATATGGGGGGTGAAGGAAATGTCTGAGTCAAGCATAACCCCAAGGCAGCGGGCACACTGCCTAGGAGTTAGGGTAAGGCCGGAGACTGCAATGGAGATATCAGGGACAGATCGCATCACGATTCTTCCAGCAGCACTTTGCACAGAAAGTTCGCAGAGGTTTCCTCTGCAGACTTTCTGCTTCAATTATATCTATAGGGAAACCGCCAGCATTTCCGTAGGTATAATTGACATTCTGCGATTTCCAAAACACCGACTGTTTTGGAAATCGCAGATTATCCGCTGTGCATATTATACTGCAAAGTAGGGATGGGATGGGGGCCCCATGTGGCGAAAACCCACTGAAAAAAACTGCAACATTCTAGCAAATCCCATCCACACACTGCGGAAAAATACGTGCAGCAGACACATTGCGATTTCCAAAACCGTTGCGGTTTTGGAAATTGCAGCATGTCAATTATACCTATGGAAACACTGGCGGTTTCCATTTCGGTGTATTGAAAATAGAAAGTCCACAGGGGAAACCTCTGCGGACCTTCTGTGAAAAGCGCTGCGGGAAAAAACACGTTACCGCCGCGGTTTTTCCTGCAGCGCTTTTTTTGCTGCAGCCCAGTACATGGGGCCTTAGTCTTAATAAGGTGCAAGTGCAACTTTAATGAAATTAATTGACCCTCATATTATGCCCAATTCACCCTGACATAAATACTGCACCTCTAATGACCCCTTATATCAATGACCACCCCCCTTATGTTCATAATGCCTCTTAATATAAATGATGCCCCCTAATGGCCCCTTATATAAATAACCTCCCCCCTTGTATTCATAATACCCCCTAATAACCCTTATATAAATGACCCCCCATCGTCATAATGCCCCCTAATGAATCCTCCCTTTATAGTTAGATTTTCCCCCTCCTAACCACCCCTTATTCTATTAATATACCCACACAAAAAAATCATACTCACCTACCTGCGATGCTGATGAATGGAGCCGCCGCTTCCTCCCTGTCCACGCGCATGACATCTGTGTCTGAGTGCGGGTGGCGCGATGTTGTGACGTCATCGTGCCGCCTGTGCTTAGAAGAAGACATCGGTCTGTGGTCTCGGGGTCTTGAAAACCGCAGGCCTGAAGTTGCTTGCGGTTTACAAGACAGTTAAGCACCAGGAAGCATTGTAACTAGATCGGTGTCTGCAGACACTGATCTAGTTAGAAATAAAGGATGTATTAATGGCGGCCCCGGGGTGGGCCCCAAAAAGTCAGTGGGCCCGGGGTGGCTGCCGCCTCTGCCCCCCCACTAGCTACGCCTCTGAACCCTACCCCTCCATCCTTCCTGTTGTTAGGCCTAGAAGTGTGTGAGAATTGTAGGCCACAATGAGAAAGAGCAGCAGGGGACGCTGGATCCAGGTTTCAGTAAGGGCGAGCAGGTTAAGAGATTTACTGAGGAATAAGTCATTAATATTTCAAGTTTGTTGCACACTGAGCGGGCGTTCCAGAGAGAACAGTTGAAAGAGACAGGAGAAAGATAAGGAGAGGGAACACAGCAAATATTAATTAGGTTTGTAGGATTCCTATGTGTGCAGGAAGAGGAAGAATTAGGGAAAGAAGGAGGGCCAGGGTTTGGAGAAATATCCCCAGCAGCTAGGAGGAGCAAAATGGACAGAGACAGAAGGTAGTTCAGGGATTTATGTGGACGCTTATGTTTGGTTTCACTGCTAAAAGAAGTATAGGGATTAGGGTGGTTAAAGAGAGTGAAAAGTGTGTGAGAAGTGACACTAGTACAGATAACACATGGAATTGCAAAAGTACAGACTTCATGAAAAGCTAAGATAGGGTTCAGTAAACAGTAAGACTTGGGTGTAATAGAAGATGAAGTTACCATTCAAATTTATAGGATGAGATGAAGGTAGTTGCACAGCAAGCAGAGGTGAGTTGAATGGAAAATGAAGTTACCTGTATGATGAAAAGAAGATAGTAGTAGTATAATGTTGTACCGTGTTAGCCATTGAAAGTAGTGGAAGAGTGAAGAAATCAGGCGATACCTTTTAGAGGCTAACTGAGTATATTGATGAGAAGAAGAGTGAAGGTTAGATATTACTAAAGCCAGAGCCTGCATGCAACTCCATGGGAATGTGGTAAGTAAGTATAACTTTTTTATATTAATTTGTATGTAACATACTGAATGGTCACTGGGGTGGCCGTGGGCATTATGTGTCAGCTACTTGAGGGGATACTATATTGTGTGGACCACTTGAGAGGAAATTAAATTATGGAAAACATTTCACTGATGCCCACTGATGTGTAAAAATGGCCTTGTATGCATGTTCTACTGTATATGTGCAATATAAAAACATTTTTTACAAATGAACATTAGAAAATTTCTTTCCTGTTGTAGATTTGTCACTCTAAATTGCAGCTGTCCTGGTTGTTATGGTTATATTGTTATTGCCATCGAAATCCACCACAAGCACCCCTGGAAAATGGATAATTATGGTGGAGGAAGCCTTGTCCAGCCATGCATGTAGTTGCCTTTGTAGGGAAAATGTATTGCTGCATGAGACTAGGATACAATGAGACTATGAGATGAGGATAGCGCTTTAATGTCATTTAATGCCAAAACAGGGCCACATTTTCAGTTTCTTTACCAGAAGATCTGGAGGAGGCTTTCATCTTCTTGGGATGTGCAACTGTAACCAGGGGCGCATCTTCCATGAGGATACCTGAGGCGATGACCTCAGACGACGCCTCACAGAATAAACTGGGCAGCAGCATTTCTTCTTCTAATTGGCCACTACTTATTGTGTTATTGTAATAAGTAGTGGCCAATACATTTTATTCAACCATCCACGCTCCTGTGCAGGTTAGCTCCGGTGCCTCCTCTACGCAGCGCTGCAGTTACGTCACGACGCTGAAGTACGCCAGGATGCTAAATACAACATTGTGGTGTTCTTCAACGGTAGCTCCAGCGTACTCTGGAGGCGACAGCGGAGCCGGCCTGTACAGGAGCGTGGACAGGTGAGAAAAAAGGCCACATAAGTTAGGGGCCAATTAAAAAAAGAATGCCTCACCCCAGTCATATACTTGGCAGGGCGGTATAAAAAAGGGGTCATATACAGTTGGGGGGCCATAAAAAAGGGGTGTCATATACTGCAGGGCGCAAAAAAAGGAGTCATACACTGTGGGGGAGCCAAAAAAGGTCATATATAGTGGGGGGTGGACAAAAAAGGGGCACCATATACTGTGGGAGGTAAAAAAGGGGATCATATACTGTAGGTGGCCTAAAAGAGGGGGTCATATATTGTGGGGGTGAAGAAAATGGGGTGATATACTGGGGAAGGGCCAAAAAAAAGGAGTGCCATATACTAAGTGGGGGCCAAAAAAGTGGTTGTGTACCAGATGGGGGCCAAAAATAGGGGTCGTGTACCATATGTGGCCCAAATATGGGAATTTTTTTGAAGATGGGGGGGGCGTGTCCTACAATTTTAATTAGGGGGCCTGTAGTTTGCCTCAGGCAGCAGAGAGGCTAGGTTCAACCCTGACCTGAACACTTCATTTATGTCTCCTTCTGAAATATTGTGGTACTCTCCAGCCATCTATATACCCACTATAACATAGTATATTATATCAGTATTATATATTATATCAGTATTATATCTCTCTGGACCAGACATTACCTCTCTGTTGTGCAGAATGTCTAGCAGATGTAGCCTCCTTTCTCTCCTCCCGCTTTCTCAAACTAAACATGGAGAAAACGGCGTTCACAATCTTTACCCCTCCTTGCACGCCCACCTACCTGACCCATCTATCAAAGTTAATGGAACCACACTCACCCCAGTCCCACGGGACCGCTGCCTTGGGATAACCTTAGACTCTGACCTATCCTTCAAGCCGCATATTCAAACCCTCAACACCTCTTGCCGCCTCCAACTCAAGAACATCCATTGAATCCGCTCCTTCCTCACCCCTGAAACTACAAAGATGCTAGTCCATGCCCTCATAATCTCCCTCCTAGACTAGTGTAACACCCTTCTCCATGGCCTCCCAGCTAACACTCTCGCCCCCCTCCAGTCCACCTTAAACTGTGCTGCTTGCATAATACACCTCTCCCCCCCGTTCTTCATCGGCCGCTCCCCTCTACCAATCCCTTCACTGGCTACCCGTTGCCCAGCAAATAGAGTTCAAATTACTAACGCTGACATACAAAGCCATCCACAACCTGTCCCCTCCATGTATCTCCGACCTAATCTCCCGCTACCTGCCCACACGTAACCTCTGATCCACCAAAGACCTGCTACTCCGCTCTTATCCGCTCTTCACACAATCGTCTCCAAGACTTCTCCCGTGCATCCCCCATACTCTGGAATACATTACCAAGACACATAAGACTGACCCCCTACAATCACAAGTTTCAAGAAGGCCCTGAAGACTTACTATTCAGGAAGGCCTACAACCTCCAATAACGCTACTGTCACCATACCACCACCTGAACAGCCTCCACCCCCACCTTCTGTCTCTATCCTTCTTCCCTCATAGATTGTAAGCCCTTGCGGGCAGGGCCCTGTATCCCACTGTGCCAGTTGGTCACTGTTAGTATTATATTTGTTTTATATATCTTGTGTACTATATGTAAACTCTCAAATGTAAAGCACCATGGAATTAATGATGCTGTATAAATAAACAATAATAATAAGTATACCCTCTGAGAACTTAAACTCCTCTTTCCTCCTCTGTCTCCTCCCTTCCCCTAATCACTCTTTTTTTATCTACTTTTTTCAGGTTGCCAACCATGGTCGACCATTTCTACAGTGAATAACCATTTCAACTGTGAGATGAATCTCATCGCTTGCAAAGACTTCCACTCACCTTGACAGCCATCTCAGCCTCCAGATACAACCACACTGTAACCATGCTGGGATTACACCAGACTCTTCTCACAGCAAGTACCTCTTACCCATGTCATTGAGTGCAGGTCCACAACACCACATTCTTAGAATTGTCACATACCCATTGTGCCATGGGTGTTTCAGTGGACACATATCTCTGGACTTCACTTTTAGTTTATGAATTTTACTATTTTGCCCACTAGCACCCCTTTACCATTCTACCTTCTGCAGCATCCCAGAGGCTGCTGCTTTTTGTTGTTTGTCTTTGTGCCTCTGTGTTTTGTGTTCCTATGTCCCGATCTATGTTACATGTATTGTTGCAGCTTTTCCTTGGCATTATTTCCCCCTGCACTATTCAAAACCTAACCTTGGTTTAGCCCTGGCCTATCACAGGCCACTGGGAGGGGTTGTAAGGAGACCTCGTTTTTCCGGCGACAGTTGGTTTTCAGTCTACTGTAGTGTGTGCAGTTGGCTAGAGAAGGTGTGAAGATCTTGCCTGCCACAGCCTCTGGACTGAGGGTCAACAGTCACCTCCACAGCCCCAGGAGGGCTATCACTAGCCCCAGACTCAACTGAAGGCAGCCCTGAGCCACGGGGAAGTGCTGTCAGTACTTTTGGACACTTTCGGTGCCGTGCCAGGAGGAGCAGGAGAGAATCCTGACAGGAGGAATTAGTTCGGGCCTGGTATACAGGTAACCAGTACCCTGTCAGGACTTCCTGTAACTCCATCCCCGGTATACCTAGCTGGGAGAGACATGAGAGGAGGAGTAGTGGAGAACTATACTGCAGAGCCTGTATCAACCTGGCCACCCTCCTAGAACCAAGGCTGGGGATTGGACACTGTACTACTACCACCATGTGGAAGCTGCCTTTACCTTTTGCTCCTGTTGCCAAATAAAGGCTGTTTCTGGTTCACCTGCACCGCTGACTCCTGAGTTGTGCCTGCATCACCATCAGGGCCCTTCCGACCTACACCACACCCTCTCCAACTGGTAGCACCCCGGGGGAAAGAACTACTACCACCACCATCCGGTAGTGCTGCAGGACCCCCCTTGACTTTGTTCGGCCCAGGAGTGAGGCTGAAGTGGTTGGTGAGTGTGCTCGGCCTAGTAAGTGGCACATCCTCAGCCACTACAACTCCCATCCTCCGGTCTCCTCCATCTGGGTTGCGGCAAGTCATTTTTGGCTTAATCGGCAGGATCAAGACACCCGTGTCCTTACAACATCACAAACTATGGTGTCAAGATCCTAGAGAAATATCTACATCGGGTGAGCTGAATACCTGTATTGGCTGTATTGAGAGACTTTTCCCTGTGCATTTATTGTGGACTCTATCTTGCACCTGGATTACCTGTCACTAGCCTGCCTAGATTATTATTGCAAAGACTGTGGACTGTTGCACTATTGCCAAGTAAGCCACTTTTATTGCATGCCAGAAGACTTTCAGCCATTACCGGACTGTGTATACTCTGTATACTGTGCTGCGACATCACCAGTGCACGTGAGCCCAGCCCATGAGGGGTTAACTCCAGCCTCAGACGGAGCTGCATCACTTAAAATTCCTCAGCTCCACAGAGGTTAACCGCAAGCCCGCCAAACCAGCGCTCAGGCAGGAAAGCTTTACGTCAGAGATACATCAGCCAAGCTCCACCCTCCTATTCTAAAGGGATGAATCGGCAGCTGGGACGTCAGTGGGACAGCCCCTCCTACAGGACAGCGTCATCGTAACTTCCTGGGCACCGCCATCTTGGGTGAATCCAACACCAGACCTGTCTTATGCGTAGTAGCACCACCCACTAGCATCCATCACCAGTTAAGTGCCTGGAAAGTTCCAGAGAGTCCGCGCCAGTGAGAGACTGTCTATCCTGTGCAAGCAGAGCCATCATATCCTGCTGCACCATGTCACGTCCCCCATCTGTCTGAGGTATCGACCCAGATCCTGATGCCTGGACCTGGGGAGAGGAGTTGGACGCTGAGGAGCTCATGGAGGAGATTTCTGTAGCTGCAGTACTAGATACCCCCAGGACTCCGGCTGGAGCCCCCGTTTCACCTGTTGCTGTCCTGCCACCTGCCGTTCGCGCCCGAAGGCCTACTACCATCGCTGGGCGCCAACAATTGAAAGTGGCGGAAGAGAAGGAGTATTCCCATAGTCGGGCTGGTCTGGAGCCACCTGTCTACAAATGCAGCATGAAACCAGCCACCGTCACCGCCTTCTACCGGGCCATGGAGAAGAAGACCCTGGAGCTGCAACACCTATCCGGCTTGCCTGAGACTGCACCACTGTCATCCACTCCAGCTTCACATCCCAAGTCATCGGAACATTCACCTGCAGAAGCTGAAAAGTGAGAGGTTGCCACCTGTAGGTTTTGTGCCCCCAGTCTACACCTCTCTGGGGAGATCAAGTTTTGTGCCCTCCAGGGTGGCCCCCTGGAGTGACTCCCTTGGATGTAAATAGCCACCAAGTTGTTGCCCCCTTGTGTTAGTGCCGAACTTTCAGGACACTTCCCCAGTTTTATCAGTGCAGACTTGTGGACACTGCCCCAGTTTTCCTTATTTTCTCCTGTCCCCTTGCTCCAAGATGGACACTACTGCATCTGTGCCCTGGAGTCCCTTTCTGTCTGGTTGAGGCCCTGAGTTCAGACACTAATGCTCCTGTGCTTCAGGGACCTTTGTTGTGACTATTTCCCCATTTCCTTGCATTTTGCTGATGCCTGAGTATGGACACTCATAGACTTGTGCCTCAGGTATCAGGTCTAATTCCCTGTTCTAATTGTACTTGGGCGAAGACAAGGGGAGTAAGGGCGTAGACTGTTCCCGCTCTATGTTACATGTATTGTTGCAGCTTTTCCTAGGCATTCTTTCCCCCCACAGTGTTCAAAACCTAGCCTTGGTTTAGCCCTGGCCTATCACAGGCCACTGGAAGAGGTTGTAAGGAAAGACCGTCTCCCCGGCGACGGTTGGTCTTCAGTCTAGTGTGTGCAGTTGACTAGAGAAGGTGTGCAGAGCTTGACTGCCACAGCCTCTGGACTTATAGGGTCAACGATCGCCTTCACAGCCCCAGGAGGGATATCACTAGCCCCAGACTCAACTGAAGACAGCCCTGAGCCAGGGAGAAGTACTGTCAGTACTTTTGGACACTTTCGGTGCCGTGCCAGGAGGAGCAGGAAAGTACCCTGACAGGAGGAATTAGTTCGGGCCTGGTATACAGGTAACCAGATCCCTGTCAGGACTCCCTGTAACTCCATCCCCGGTATACCTAGCTGGGAGAGGCATGAGAGGAGGAGTAGTGGAGAACTATACTGCAGAGCCTGTATCAACCTGGCCACCCTCCTAGAACCAAGGCTGGGGATTGGACACTGTAGAACTACTACCCCCATTTGGAAGCTACCTTTACCTTTTGTTCCTGTTGCCAAATAAAGGCTGTTCTCTTGTTTACCTGCACAGCTGACTTCTGAGTTGTTCCTGCATCACCATCAGGGCCCTTCCGACCTACACCACACCAGCTCAAAGAGGAGAGGTCCCCTCTCCAACTGGAAGCGCCCCAGGGGAAAGAACTACTACCACCATCATCCGGTAGTGCTGCAGGACCCCTTGACTTTGCCTGGTCCAGGAGTGAGGCTGGAGAGGTTGGTGAGTGTGCTCGGCCTAGTAAGTGGCATATCCTCAGCCACTACAACTCCCATCCTCCGGTCTCCTCCATCTGGGTTGCGACACTTCTCCACCATTTTAACCCGTACCCACACCCCCCTTTGTGTTTCGCAACCTTCCTAAGGATCTCCGCCAACATTATGTTAAATGTCCTTCATCTGCTTGTTTGCAACATACATAATTATTATTATATGTCTGGTATTCTCTGCACCCTGGAGGCAGTGTTTTTTCAGTGCCTGCTTGCATTCTCTGAGAGACTCTGAAAGATTGGCAGTCAGGCTAATGTCAGACAGTGAGGGACATGTCAATCACAAGACACAAGGTATGATTTAGCACAATGACTGCAGGACTAGTGACTAGTTAAGGTAAATTTTCATATGCCATGACATTGGCACTGAGGATGCTGGCCTTCAATAACCGTACTTACCAATACTGTAGCCTATCTTCCACCCTAACCCCCCACCCCTTACTCCGTACCCTAAAAGAAAAGACAACACAAGGGTTGGATAAATTGGCCACAGCAGCCATTTTATTACATAAAACAAATACAAATATATAATTAACCGTTATTCAAAAACAACAACTTTAAATAAATAACCTTAAACATATACAACAATATATAATAAATAACCCCCATTTTAACCAACAATTACCCAATTTTCCTGAGACCAAAAATTGTTACTTGAGGGGGAGGTCCTTGGAGCTACATCAATCTGGCCGCCCATTTTCCACCAAAACCAATTACCCCCAGCCGCAAAACCACAGGCTCAGGGGCACTGTAAAAACTATATGGCAGATTACCACATAATCTCCAAAAAACCACTCCCCGGGACACCACCCAGCGGGAGCCCAAAAAGCAGCCAGACCAAAAACTGTATTTAATTATTGGGGAAACTAACCACCATGTTTCCCCACCCCCATAATTTCCACCAACTCCAAGGACCCCCACCCCGCCACCGTAAACATCCCTTGACCACCTCAAGGATGTGCACCCCCAACCAACGCCAAGGCATGTTCGATGCCGCCCTGCAGGCCCAATGCCCACAAATCAATCCCCACCGCATTAAGATGCACCCCATCCGCCAACCAGAAACCCCCTTGCAGGTCCTCCAGCTCATGATGCCAAACTGCAATTCCCCCATGGCGTACCACAAAGGACCCAACCGCCCTGTTAACCTTGGACCAGGTCTTGTTAATCCCCTGTACAGACCGAGCCCCCCCTCCAGGCACTACGCGGAACGATATCCGATCACACAACAACAACCTCCGGGCACGCCACCCACAAACGAAGCAGGTCGTGCTTGACATCCCGCACCAACTCCCTAAAGGGATGGGCCCCCAAATCATTACCGCCCAAATGCAACACTAGCACATCCGGGTAGCGATCTAATCGAGCGTACCTGGTGAACTCCGTTAACATGCGGCCCCAGCGCATGCCACGACAGCCCAACCACCGGACAACCGCCGTCGACCGAGGGAAACCGAGCTGACGTCCATCCGGGCGCAGATCCGCCCGTTCTGCACCCCAATAGACATATGAATGCCCCAAAATCCACACCAGTCGGGGAAGTGGACCTGCAAGAAAAACAACCACATTTTGCGAAATCAAACAGCCAAACACCCTCCTACTCGAGCAAAATATCCGCTAGGAAACAGCACCTCCTCCCCTAACACTCATTACAACAAGTGAGGACGCACATAAGATACAAAACGCCGAGACGCCCACCTCCCGATGCGACGCACGACATCCAGACCCAAACTCCATACTGACGCCTCGGTGGCCGCACCAATCCTAAATGAATGCGGAGCGAACACAGCCGGATCAAGGCCCAAAGACACCAAACAACTCCGAAACACCCGCGTAAATTGGTAACACGACAGAAAGGACCCATCCTGATGACACAACAACGGGCCGACATGGCCCTGCCGAACAACCCTAAAACTAACAAAGCATCGTACCGGGCACATGGCCAACCCAGATACAGGATAGAGGCACACACGCCTGCCCCTACCCGCCTGGTCCGTCTTAGAACGCCGGATAACGAATTCTACCCCGGACCCCCAGCAACACATCCTGAAACAAAATCCTCCCAGCTCTCCCCTTGCATGGGGACACTGGTTCCCCCAACCGCAAAGCCCCAAAGAACGCCCAAGAGAAGGCCAAGCGAAACAGCGCTACCTCAAACTGCGATGAACAAACTCCCATCAATGACTCCCCCAAACGCTCGAGTAACTGGAAAGAAACTGGGCGCCGCCCATCTGGGCGTGACCTACCCCTACGAAAACCACGAAGCGCTTGAACTACCAAAAAATCCTTGGTCACATCCGACCAACCCCGCAACCGAAAACCAAATGCAATACCCGCCATCACCCGATTCAGTCTGGACACCAACCACCCCGCTAGTGCTCCGTGCCCCACCATCACTAACACCGCCGTACGCCTGTTGCAATCCGAAACCCCACCCCCCAATTCAGACACCACTGACTCAAATTCCCGCCACGCTCCCTCATAGGCTGCCCTAGTACTATCCACTAACGAAGCCTTAATCAGTTCACTGGCCGCTGCGAGACCACGCCCCACAGATGTTCCGGACACGTGATCCCGTCCACGTCCGCCTCCGGGGCCAATCGGCGAAATTGCTCCCACTGAAACTGAGAGAGAGAGTTGGCAATGCCATTAGTAACACCCGGGACATGGACCGCCACCACCCAAGCATTAATGGCTAAGCAGCGCAAAACCAAGTGCCGCAACAAACGCACCACCGGAGGCGAGGAAGCTGACAAAGAATTGATGGCGCTGACCACGGACTGATTATCACAGTGGAAGCGGACCTTCCTATTACTAAAGCACTCCACCCAAATCTCTAATGCAACCACAATAGGGAAGAGCTCCAGAAGACACAGATTACGAACCAACCCCTGTGACACCCAGTCCGCCGGCCAACGTTCCGCACACCACTGACCAATACAAAAAGCCCCAAAACCAACCGCCCCCGACGCGTCCGTGTATAAATCCCAGTCAAAAACGTCAACCACCGGTGACATAACCAAGGAGCGGCCGTTATACTGATTTAAAAATCTGGCCCACACCTCTAAGTCATCCCTGTGGTCTTTATTCAAAAGGATAAAGTGCCTCGGTGATGACACCCCAGCCGTTGCCCCAGCCAACCGTCGGCAAAAGACATGCCCCATGGGCATGATTCTGCAGGTGAAGTTGAGCTTACCCAACAATGACTGTAAATCCCTAAGCCTGATCTTACGCAACTTGTAGGCCCTCCCCACCTCCTGGCGAAGGGAAACTAGCTTGTCATCCGGCAACCGACCCTCCATCCGCACGGTATCAATAGTGATACCCAACTCAAACTAGTGATACCCAACTCAAACTCAAACACGCACACGGCCCTTCCGTCTTTTCCGGCGCCAAGGGGACCCCAAAACGTTTCGCCACCCACTCCATCGTTCGAAGCAAAGCCAGACAGGCAGAGGAGTCAGCAGGACCGAGGCACAAAAAATCATCCAAGTAGTGGATTACGGACCCTACCCCTGCCAGGTCCCTCACAACCCACTCCAGGAATGAACTAAAGGCCTCAAAATAGGCACAAGAGATCGAGCAACCCATAGGGAGGCAACGATCCACAAAATACGCCCCATCCCAGTAGCACCCCAGGAGCCTCTGGCTCTCAGGATGAACCGGGAGGAGGCGAAACTCCGACAGTGTTCGGGAGTCTTTTCCCCAATAACACTAGCTAATATGGCGAAGGCCTGCAGCCAGTTAGTAAAGGTCTGCGGGATCAAGCGCCACCGCCGTTTCTCCTCCTCCTCCTTCTTACTCTCGTCCCGCTTCCCTTTATCCAAGTTGAACTTTTCCAGCGGAAGCAAGGAGAAGATTTCGACATATTCATCACGCCAAATCTTATCCTTCACCTCCTTCTTCAAGTGCGCACCCAGGGGGCCCTCAAAACAAACATAAACCTCCCCCCGCGCTCTATCATCCAACCGAATACCATCCCCCTCCTTCTCCGTTTGTACCGAGACCGCCACCCCTGCTTCCTTGCGAACCAACGACTCGGATGGCAATACTATCACTGGAGGGGGAGCAGAACTCCCCACCCGTGCAGGAACTGGGGACCCAGCCGCCCCCGCACCCCCGCCGGAACGCGCTAACACCTCCCGCAATCCTCCTAACAGCGAGCGCAATTCCTCACCTAAACCGCCCGCCAAACCCGGAACCCCCTCACTATCACTAACTCCCCCCGCTGGCCCCTGCTCAGACACCTGAGATCTAAACACCGCTGGGACAGAACCGGACATGGACAAACACTCACCTGGCTGCGCAGAAGCTGTGATCCCGCCAGCCGCCAATCCGGAATCCAGATGCCGAGAAGAAGCCTGGTGATCGTCACTGTCAGAGTCATGGAGGTCGCCACCAGCAGCCGCGGCCCCGGAACAGCCAGCGCAGGAAGGGCACTCCCGTCCACCAGAAGAAGACGGACCAGTTGAAGACCGGCCAGGCGACTGTCCGCTGGAAGCTGCCCGCCGACCCGTGGAAGCTGAACTATGCCCGGCCGCTCCAGCAGGCCGGCGTGTAGATCCTGGATCTTTCTGACGTCTTCCGCTGCGGCTAGTGGCCCCCCCCGACCGGAGCATCGCCAGACGGGGCCACCGTGTCCCTCGGATAGGTAGGAGGTGGAGTCATGGAGGAAAGTGGGAGGGGCTGCACAGGCCGCAAGCCCCCGCCCCCTCGCCTCCGCCGGTCCCGACCGCTGCTGCGGATGCCTCCCGGGCCTGGGGCCGCTGCCCTGAGCTGTAGAGTGCGCCCCCTGGCCCTGAGGGACCCCGGAGGGGCTCCTAAGCCGACGCCGGGACCGCGGGGTAGATTCAGGGCTCAAGCGCTCCGGAGGCCACGCCCGCCGCTACCAACCGGACGAGGCCCCGCCCACCGGAGCGTGGGAGGGAGATGAAGTGAGTGAAGCCACCACTGGTGGTGAAGGCTGCGCGGAGCCCGGAACACGATCCCCGGGGACCGCTTCAACTATGCCCCGCAGTTGCTGCACCAGCCATTTAGCGTCGCCGGAGCCGGCAGCCGCCCGCAGCTGCCCCAGAAGAACATCCAGCTCAGCCGTTAAGGTAGGTGAGCTTGTCTCCTTCCCGCCGTTGAATGATCGCGGGAAGGAGAGACTGGCCCTTAAATCCCTTCCCCCTAGCAACTCCCGCCTTGCACCGCTCCCTCCCCTAACGACCCTCTGCCTCCACCTTCAGGGCCCTGTCATGGCGGCCTCCCCTTAGGGCTGTGCCCCCCGTTATGGCCTTTCTATCTTGATGCTGTTCAGTTTACAGTGGAACAAAACAATTGTGACATGTTCTTAAAGCCTCCGCTCCAGCCTAGTGGCATACAAAGCTGTGCCTCCATTTTTCTAGAAGATTGTTGTTTCAACTGTTTACCTGCTTTACTGAAAACTACTTGTCTCCTTAGTCCATAATCCTGCATTACTATCAAGGGCACTCAAATTGCCATCACACAGCAAACTTACCACAGAGTGTGCCCCTTAGGAAAATACTACCACCAACCCTGGACGATTAACTGAGTTTTGGTAAAGCCAACTAAAGCCACTGTGAGCGACTGCTACTCCCATCCTCCCTGTACTCCTCAACAGGTGCTATTGTTAAATATGACCAACTTCACCACATTCCCTAATTAAATTTTTTTCAGGGAATGTGCTCAGAACTAAGAGCACCATCTTACTAATATGTTATTTTTCATATAACAGTTATTTACTACTTTATATCGTGCCAACATATTCTGCAATGCTTTACAGATATTGTAATCATTCACTGTCCCAACTAGGGCTCACAATCTAAACTCTCTGTCAGTATGTCTTTGCAGTGTGGGAGGAAACCGGAGTACTCCTTGCAGATGTTGTCCTTGGCTAGATTTGAATCCAGGACTCCAGCACAACATGGCAACAGTATTAACCACTGAGCCGCCATCTTGTTACCATGTTATACAATGACCGTTGTTCTAGACGCACTAAATCCCTGGTCTATTATGGCAATCTACCCACTGTAATAAATAATTCAATGACGTTATAGCACAGGAATTATTCTTGCAATGATGCAACAATACAAGGACACAGTGTAACCGGCGGACCTGAATGATGGAGACGCGTGAGCAGATGTGAACCTAGCCTTAGTAACAACTACTGCTTATGAGTGGGGTGCCAAAAAACAATTTGTTTAGAGGTTTTCTTCAAGCTCTCTAACAAGAGCCAAGTAGCAAGTGAACAGGATAAACTGCAGTTCAGCTTTCAGCAATTGTTTATGAGCCTTAACAATGAATCTTGCCAGACTTAGAAAACAAATCTCAAGAGACATTAAAAAGTAGGCAAGAAGACAAAAGGACAGAACAAGGTCAAGCTTGACAAACCTAGCACGACTCATACAGAACACAGGGAAGCTTCTATTCTACTTACATATTTCCAATGTGTACCATACAGTAATAATAATAATACATTTTATTTATATAGCGCCAACATATTCCGCAGCACTTTACAAAATGTAGGGTTCAAGTACAGACAAAAAGATACATTACAGAGCAATAGTCAATTCACACAATGGGATTGAGGGCGCTGCTCGCAAGAGCTTACAATCTATGAGGTAGAGGGGGTGACACAAGAGGTAGGAGGGCAGCATCGGAGGTAGCATTGCTTATGCAGTGGTCCAGACATTTTTAATAATAATAATAATAATAATAATAGTCCTTTAATAGTCCCACAATGGGGAAATTCAGTGTGTTACAGCAGCAAAGATAAGCAGATACAAATACAAATACAACATGTACAGGAATGTTCCAAGGTGAGAGGCATTACATTAATAGCAGACAGACAGATAGGACGTAGCAGAGGAGGGGGGGGGGATTTAACAGGCAGAGAGATATTTCAGTTCTCTGTGTGTAATGATCTCCGCTTAGGTCGGTGTTGGTTGTACAGCCTAACCGCGGTGGGGAGGAAAGACTTCCGATAGCGCTCCTTCTCACACTTAGGGTGGAGCAATCGGTTACTGACAGTACTGCTCAGCGCGATCACAGTCTCATGCATGGGATGGGACTTCTTCTTCTGCATGGAGCTCACCACAGACAGTATCCTTCTGTCACCCACCACCTGCACTGGGTCCAGTGGGCTCCCCAGGACAGAGCTGGCCCTTCTAATCAGCTTGTCAAGTTTATTTCTGTCCCTGGTTGATATACTGCTCCCCCAGCAGGCCACTCCAAAGAAGATGGCTGATGCCACTACCGAGTTGAAGAAAGTTCTAAGAAGTGCCCCCCGGATTCCAAAGGCTCTCAGTTTCCTAAGCAGGTAGAGCCTGCTGTGGCCCTTCCTGTACAGGGCCTCCATATGATCTGCCCAGTCCAGCTTATTATTAAGGAGCAAACCCAGGTACTTATAGGTGTTCACAATCTCGATGCCCGTCCCCAGGATGTCCACTGGATTTGGAGGGCATCTGCCTTTGCGGAAGTCCACCACCATCTCCTTGGTCTTCCCCGCGTTAATCTTCAGGTGGTTCCGGTGGCACCAGTCCACAAAATCCTGGTTCAGTTCTCTGTACTCCCTGTCATCATCATCTGTGATGAGACCCACTATTGCAGAGTCGTCAGAATACTTCTGTAGGTAGCAGCTGGATGAGTTGCACCTAAAATCTGCAGTGTACAGTGTGAAGAGGAAAGGGGCGAGAACCGTACCCTGAGGTGCCCCCGTATTACAGATCACGGTACCTGACACACAGTCTCGGGCTCTCACGTATTGAGGTCGATTTGTGAGGTAGTCTAGGATCCAGTTGGAGAGGTGGTGGTCCACTCCAGCAAGGCCCAGCTTGTCCCTCAATAACCTGTCCCTCAATAAATTTTTGTGATAGAAGTTAATTTCATTACACTAAAGAGTTGTATGAGCCGTCACCAGTCAGTGTCCTTTAATGTGCATATGGTTCCTGGACATATAAAGTTACAGTCCAATACGGCATCATATCCTGTGGTGTAATGTGGGAACGTGAACAGAGGAGGGTTCATTTTAGGGTTTCTAACTGCAGATGGGTTAACAATAGGAGTTGTGATAGGGCTGTTTGAAAAGATGTGTCTTTAGTTTGTGCTTGAAGCTGTAGAAGTTTGGAATTAATCTGATTGTCTGGGGTAGAGCATTCCAGAGAAGTGGTGCAACTCGGGAGAAGTCCTGGATACGGGAGTGGGAGGTTCTGATAATAGAGGATGTTAGTCTAAGGTCATTGAGTGAATGGAGAGCACGGGTTGGACAATAGACAGAGATGAGGGAGGAAATGTAGGGAGTTGCAGCATTATGGAGAGCCTTGTGAATGAGGGTGATAAGTTTATATTGTATTCTGTGTTAAATAGGCAGCCAATGCAGTGACCTGCACAGACCGGAGACATCGCTGTAGCGTTTAGACTAATAGATGAGCCTGGCCTCTACATTCAGAATAGACTGTAGAGGGGCAAGACCGATTGTAAGGGGACGACCGATTAGTAAGGAGTTACAGTAGTCAAGGCGAGAGTGAATCAGGACGACAATAAGTGTCTTTAATGTATCTGTGGTAAAGAAAGTGCAGATTCTGGAGTTGTTTTGGAGATGGAGATGACATGGGCATGCGAGTGATTGGATATGGGGGGTAAAGGAAAGGTCTGAGTCAAACATAACCACAAGGCAGCGGGCATACTGCCTGGGAGTTATGGTAAGGTCGGAGACTGCAATGGAGATATCAGGGACAGATCTATTAGATGGTGGAAACAGCAGTAGTTCCGTCTTTGAGAGATTAAGATAAAGCAAAGACAAGATATTAGAGACAGCAGAGAGACAGTGACTGATGTTCTGTATTAGTGCAGGGGTGATGTCACGGGATGACGTATATAATTGGGTGTCATCAGCATAAAGATGGTACTGGAAGCCAAATCTAGTGATGGTTTGTCCAATAAGGGCTGTGAAGTGAGAGAAGAGCAGGGGGCCTAGGACTGAGTCCTGAGGAACCTCAACGGCAAGGGGAAGAGACAGAGCCCGCAAATGATACACTGAAAGTGCGGTCTGAGACATAAGAGGAGAACCAAGAGAGCACGGTGTAAGTGAGGCCGACAGAGCAGAGCATAATGAGGAGGAGTTGATGGTCAACAGTGTCAAATGCTGCTTAGAGATCCAGAAGAATAAAAAGAAAATAGACACCATTAGATTTAGCTGTCAGGAGATCATTGGAGACTTTTGTAGGCGCTGTTTCAGTAGAGTGTGAAGTGCGGAAGCCAGATTGTAAGGGGTCAAGAAGAAAATTAGCGGAAAGATAGCGGATTAAACAAGAATAGACCAAGCGTTCCAAGATTTTGGAGATGAAGGGGAGGTTAGAGACAGGTCGATAGTTAGCAGCACAGGATGGGTCAAGGGAGGATTTCTTCAATAGAGGGGTTATGACAGCATGTTTGAAAGAGGAGGGAAAGATTCTAGAAGAGAGAGAGAGAGGTTAAATATTTTAGTAAGGTAAGTCATGACAGCAGGCGACAGAGACTGGAGAAGGTGTGAGGGGAAAGGGTCACTACTGCAGGTTGTAGGGCGAGAAGAAGAAAGTAGCTGAGAGACTTCCTCTTCTGTAACTGGTTCAAAAGATGATAATGAACAGTCTGAAGTGCGGTATGTGAGAGGATCAATGCCACCTGGGGATTGGGCAGTTATTTCCTGACGGATCATATCAATTTTGTCATGGACTTATTAATTTTGTCATGGAAATAAGTGGCCAGGTCATCTGCGTTAAGGTCTGTGAATGTCACCTGCACCTTAGGGGTGAGTAAGGAGTGAAAAGTTTCAAAGAGTCTTTTAGGGTTACAGTGGAGAGAAGAGATGAGAGTGGTAAAATAGGCTTGTTTGGCGAGGTGAAGGGCAGAGCTGTAGGTTTTGAGCATAAACTTGAAGTGGAGGACATCTGCAGTATAATTCCCTTTCCAGGTATACCTAGTACACAATAAACAGCACAGATACTTTAAATACTATATTTGTGAAAAATTCCACTAGTAGTCAAGATTCTACATACGGATGTAGCACATTTTAACTTGACATTCTGTCCATATAAGGTATACACTAGGAAAGCTCATGGTGCATACATTAAACAGACCTATAGACCCCTATTTACCTGACTGATAAAAAGACTCAGTTATGGTTTCAACTTTTTTGTTTTCCTGCCCCATAAGATTAATATACACATAATACTGTTTGAAACAAGTCTTACAAGTCTTACATACTATGATGCAACAAAAGTGACATTTAACACATGCCTTTGAAAATGTCAAGTTAAGTGTTATGCAAACACGAATGTATGCATGTATAGCTCCATGACAAAAAAGCATGGATGGCACATAGATTATATCCGTGTGCCCATCACAGACCCATACATTTCAATTAATGATACCTGAGCGCAAAAGGACAGTTATAGGACATGGCCTGAGTTTTGCCTTGGTTTCACAGGGTCGTAAGAAAAGAATGGTTCAGTGTGCTGCTAAATACATAGCACACTAACAAAGCACATGATCGTGTGCATGTATCTGTAAAGGATTGGCCATAAATATTTGATTGATGGGGGACTGCAGTGATGATACCTGGGTAGTATATGGGCACAGAGCCAACTGCTTCCTGCTCCATGCAAGGGTATATTATGTGCATCAAAAGTGGTTGAAAAGTTATGAAATGTAATGCGATAAATGTCAAAATAAAGGAATTGCCTGAAATGTATAAAAAACTGCATAAAGCTGGGGCCCCCACGTAGCATAAACTCAGCAGCAAAAGCCGCAGTGTTTTATAGTTCCTGCCAAGTGGATGGGATTCTGGTTAATCCCATTCACACATTGCAGAAAATAATCCACAGTGGAAATGCTGCGATTTGAAAATCGCTGTGTTTTTACAAATCGCAGCATGTCAATTATACCTATAGAAAAGCTGGCAGTTTCTGTATAGAAGCACAAAGTACGCAGAAGAAAACCTTGCGGTCTTTCTGTGAAAAGCGCTGCGGGAAAACCGCAATGCATTTTGCACGTGTTTCCACACAGTTTTCTATATCATTTATTTTTTAAAGAAAATATGCCATAAAAATACCTGTATTGCTTTACATTTTTTATTGCATTTTTTTTGCCCTTGGTGTTTTTATTCTCACAGCGTTTTTGCTGCATTTTTTTGTATTTGTTTTCCTATGATGAAATTTAAAAAAAGCCAAATAAAAAATGGCATGTATGTTATGTTATTAACAATTTCTTATTGCATAACCTATAACATCTGGCTGCAGCATTTTTAACTGCAATTTTTTTGCCGAAAAAAAAAAGAAATCACCATTAAAAATGTCAGCAAAACCTCACACATGTGTTAAATCAGTTTTTATATTTAAAATAAAGAGAAAAGCATTTCTCACCATTAGTTTGTCCCACCATTCCAGCACTGGGACTAATGTCCCTGGTCCATGCCAGACTGGAAGTGGTGATGTCCCGTATGTGATCACATGACTGAGGCAATCACTAGCCTCAGAGGTCACATGTAAATGAAATGCAGCTGAAGGCAGTGCATGGATGGAACGTGACCAATGAGGCTACAATGGTCATGTGATGACAAACTGGACTTCATCACTTCCATTCCCTCAGGGACCAATAAAGAGAGCAAGAGCACTGAAAAGTTGGAACATTCAAAGGCTGAGTATTGTTTTTTTATGTTGTTTTGGGGTTTTTTTGCTTATTTTAAAATGTTTTCTTCCATTAGTGAATTTTCTATATGTCTTGAATAACCACTTAAAAGTTTGTTAATGGTAAAGAAAGTCAACCTGCAAATGCATGCTTATTATACTTCATAAATAGAAGTTGTCTAACCAGGACAAGTCCTTTGCACACCACTGTCTGATCACTCATTTCCTTCCAGCAGATGCAACAGGGAAAATGTAGAATGAAATGGTGGTCTCGCAGATGAATGGCTGTACATGTCATGCACTGGTTAGCCTCAACAGAGCAGGAGCAGCTGTTACACGGCATCTGTCTATTCCTACTGGGTGAAGACCATATGTCCCAACAGGGCAGGAGCTCATGTTATCAGGTAACCCCTTTAACTTTATGTAAGAATTAATAATACAAATACCTTCAAAAATTGAGGTGCTATGTTCCATATAGGCAGGACCGTTTTAACACATTGGTGGGCCAAGCGCAAAAAGTTTCATAAGTAGGCCCCCCATCACCACCCCTTAGAAATACATGACCTGCACAAATTATAATGCCACCCTCAATGGCCCCCTCATAGTATGATGCCCCTTAGTGGCTCTCAAGCAGTGGCTCAGTGACCACTTTCAAAGCACAGAAAGAGGACAGTTTAATGTTCTCCTGCAGCTACCCCCATAATTTACATGTCTACCTCCAGCTGCCCCCACAGTTTAAAGTCCCCCTGCAGTTGCCTCGACAATATCATGTCCCTCTACTATCAAACAAACATTAAAAAAACACTAATACTCATCGCTCCTCACTCCCCCGCTGTCTCTGGTCCAGAGTCTTTAGGGACCTGCAGACGCGATGTAAGTGACTTCATCACATCATGCCTGCAGCTCAGAGGTAGGATGAATGGTGAAGGAGGGAGCAGATGACTCCCTGTCCCAAGGGGGCCCCGCTATGCTTAAAGCGGCCCTGCATATAGGTCATGCCTTGCTTCACAAAATTGACCCATGAACACTCCTGAAGACCAACGACAGTATTCACAGACACAATAATCCCTAAATAATTGAATACAAGTGATCAGGAAAATCTATAATCTCAGTTTACCACATCCGGCAAAGAAAACCAGCCCAGTCTCCCACATTAAGCTTAAATAGGAAACCCTATGAAACTGGAAGCCCCCCCCACCTTGTATCCGTTGCCCCTTTCATCTAATAATAGCTTTTCCTGATCTCACAATAGCTAAAATATCCCATATGTTGATTTCCTAGGACTGCAGCCAAAATGCATCAGCAGTGTTTGTCACAGACTATAAAAAACAGATATTGTGTTTTAAGGCAAAGAGACAGGAAAAGGTTTCATAATCAGAAATTGAACCGTGCACAGTGCGGCTAGGCTGAACATTTGTTTGCCCTGTAAATTGTTGTGTCTAGAAGCTTATTTTAGGAACAATTACTCTCCAGCCTGAAACCTGAGGTGTAAGATTAGAACTGAGATTTCTCTAGTACAAACACACTTTACCAAGCAGGAAGAAAACAAAGTGAAAACTGGCAGCCTGTGTCTGCAGCCGCAACACTGCATGAATTATGGATTAAGGTGCTCAATTAACCATATAATAGCATGAGAAAACAAATACTTGCATACATACCGAGTAGGGTGCATGGGTACATTTATAGTATTTATACTGAGGTCTGAAATCCTTTTATGGAGCATTCATGGGATTGTTGCGCCAGAAAATGAGCTCTTTTCTAAAATCTGATTGTATGTTAAGCATATCTTTAAAGCATTTTTGATGAGGTTTTTAACAATTTTCCGTGTTATTATCTATATTTAGAAAAATGCCTAAAAATCTCGCCATTTACTCTGTTTTCTGTAGGAGATTTCTTTGCAGCAGCCACTATACTTATCAGCACACTGGTGATCACAGTCATGTCGGCTGAATGATCCTGTGTGCAGACCTTGACATCCTGCTGATGAAGGACATATCTTGGACCGAAACGTTCCGGTGTTAATCCCCATGTGATGTCTAATTAATTTTGATACATTGATGCATGATTATTTACATTTTTTAAGATGTTATAATAAAATTCTTTTTTATTTTTTCAATATTTGGAGTGCCGGAGTTGATTTTCCGATTTGATATGTATATGAATATTAGACACAGAATCCACCAATCACAATAGGTGGTTTCACAGTTTATGTACTTCGCTGTCTGTACAATGACCTCTGCAAATGTCACAGAGGATGCCTAGAAAACTTTTCCATAGAAGTCAATAGGGTCTTTAGTCCATCTCCAAGAGACAGAAAAGTCAAAAAGTATTTTAGGCTTAGTGGAACTGCAAGTTCCACTAAGTTGGAACTGCAAGATTTTTAGTTTTTTTTTTATATAGATAACATCGAAAATTAAAAACAGCATTACGAAATAAAAACATGATTTAAACAATAAGTAATTTCCAGGCACCAATTTCCCTTCATATAGTTCTGAACTGGGGCCTGATCTGTAAACACGATTCACTTTAGCAGTAGACTTCCAATAGTCTCCAACATAACCAGTATTCTTCATCTACCTAGATTTCCTTTACACATTATACATAAAAGAAAGGTGCTTGACCTTCCATGTTGAGAACCTGAAAAGTGGCTGTGTCTTCTGGGAATTATGGAAACCTGTGATCACTTTCTATTACAGTTCACCTGCTAAGAAAAGAACCTTATAGAGGATCTGTCACCAGATAATGGCAAAACATGTCCATTTACATAAACACTTACCCATATTACCCATAAAGAAATGATTCTTACAGTGGGGAAAAAAGTATTTAGTCAGCCACCATTTGTGCAAGTTCTCCCATTTAAAAAGATGAGAGAGGCCTGTAATTGTCATCATAGGTAGACCTCAACTATGAGAGACAAAATGAGAAAACATATCCAGAAAATCACACTGTCTGATTTTTAAAGAATTTATTTGCAAATTATGGTGAAAAATAAGTATTTGGTCAATAACAAAAGTTAATCTCAATACTTTGTTATATATCCTTTGTTGGCAATGACAGAGGTCAAACGTTTTTTGTAAGTCTTCACAAGGTTGACACACACTGTTGCTGGTATGTTGGCCCATTCCTCCATACAGATCTCCTCTAGAGCAGTGATGTTTTGGGGCTGTCGCTGGGCAACACGGACTTTCAACTCCCTCCAAAGGTTTTCTATGGGGTTGAGATCTGAAGACTGGCTAGGCCACTGCAGGACCTTGAAATGTTTCTTACGAAGCCACTCCTTCATTGCCCTGGCGGTGTGCTTGGGATCATTGTCATGCTGAAAGACCCAGCCACGTTTCATCTTCAGTGCCCTTGCTGATGGAAGGAGGTTTGCACTCAAAATCTGACAATACATGGCCCCATTCATTCTTTCATGTACACGGATCAGTCGTCCTGGTCCCTTTGCAGAGAAACAGCCCCAAAGCATGATGTTGCCACCCCCATGCTTCACAGTAGGTATGGTGTTCTTTGGATGCAACTCAGCATTCACTCTCCTCCAAACATGACGAGTTGTGTTTTTACCAAACAGTTCTACTTTAGTTTCATCTGACCATATGACATTCTCCCAATACTCTTTTGGAACATCCAAATGCTCTCTAGCAAACTTCAGACGAGCCCAGATATGTACTGGCTGAAGCAGGAGGACACGCCTGGCACTGCAGGATCTGAGTCCCTGGCGGCGTAATGTGTTACTGACGGTAGCCTTTGTTATCTTAGTTCCAGCTTTCTGCAGGTTCCCCCCGTGTGGTTCTGGGATTTTTGCTCACTGTTCTTCTGATCATTTTGACCCCACGGGGTGAGATCTTGCATGGAGCCCCTGATCGAGGGAGATTATCAGTGGTCTTGTATGTCTTCCATTTTCTAATTATTGCTCCCACAGTTGATTTCTTCACACCAAGCTGCTTGCCTATTGCAGATTCAGTCTTCCCAGCCTGGTGCAGCTCTACAATTTTGTTTCTGGTGTCTTTCCACAGCTCTTTGGTCTTCACCATAGTGGAGTTTGGAGTGTGACTGTTTGAGGTTGTGGACAGGTGTCTTTTATACTGATAACAATGTCAAACAGGAGCCATTACTACAGGTAATGAGTGGAGGACAGAGGAGCCTCTTAAAGAAGAAGTTACAGGTCTGTGAGAGCCAGAAATCTTGCTTGTTTGTAGGTGACAAATACTTATTTTCCACCATAATTTGCAAATAAATTCTTAAAAAATCAGACAATGTGATTTTCTGGATTTGTTTTCTCATTTTGTCTCTCATAGTTGAGGTCTACCTATGATGTAAATTACAGGCCTCTCTCATCTTTTTAAGTGGGAGAACTTGCACAATTGGTGGCTGACTAAATACTTTTTTTTTCCCCACTGACCTATTATTTTCTATGGCCCCATACACTCACTTGTGTATTATTACAGGTCCGTGTAAGGGGCCATAAGCCTGGGGTAAAACTCAAGACAGGTCATATTCCTGTCCATTTGGCAGCTCAGTACATGAAATGAATGAGTCCATGGATGGCCCAGACAGCACACGGATATCATCCATGTGCCGTCCATGCTGTTTTCCCATTGACCTATAGATACACACGTTCATATGCATGTAGCCATAGTGTAATGAGTCTGGGACATTTCTTTACAGACTCTTGTTTTACAAACATTTCAGAAAATGTCATAGTAAAAAGTAATTGGAAGGGCACATCTGATCTTCCCATAGTCAGTATGGTAAATATTTCCAGCGTATTCCAGCACAAAACAGATTACTTAATGAATTCAGTATGCTTTTATTTCTGGAAAGCCTTCTAATCTCTTAAGACTATGAGTATTGCATGATGGTTTTCTTGGTGACATGTGTTTCACATATGACGTATATACAGTAATTGTATTCAGCAGTCATATAGAATAACACAACACGAACTTCACAAATCCCCCTTGGGAGACAATTAACTGTCTAGACTGGAGTCTAGATGTTGGGCACCCAAATGTCACGTATGTGTCCCACTCTACTGAAACACGCAGGGGTTATGAGACTTATGCTTTCAAAGATAAGTATAGAAGGTCTCAAATTCAATGGACGCATTTATATATAATCTTCTAAAGACAACACTTCTAAGGCAGGAAACTGCAATGGTGGATGTTAAATAATACTTGTGGCCCAACTCATGTTATAGTTGCGCTTTGTTACCTCATATATGTACATTAAAAAATAGCGCTTGTCCATAATATATTTGCTGCATACATTGATATGTCACTTCAGCACTTTCATAATATACCAGTCAGTTTTGTTAGATAAATGTGCCCAGTTGTGTATATTTACTTTCACCCTATGTCTTCTTAAGTCATTTTTCCCACTTGACCTCCAGTGTGTTTTCTATTTTCATAGTACTAGCAGCTGATAGTTTATTGTCTATATTACAGCATTTGGACACAGTCGAGAAAGAGTAAAGAAAACAACAAGAGACTTGCTCTGGCTCAAAGTTTATTAGTTTTGCCTTAACAGATGATGGAAAACACAGGCCTGGGCAATAACACGTATCCCTATACAGTGCAATTACCTTATACAATCACCTACAGAGTGGAAAATGTGCACTGCTCAGGGTATTTGTGTCTGCGCCTCTGGCTGACTTTGTCTCTTCTGATGTTTTTTCCACACACAGAAATCACTTGACAATTGAAAACACCACTCACTATATATAGCTTGTCCTGTGGGAAAAGAACTCATTAAAAGCAATACAGTTGTGAGTTCACATAAGAAGTTCCCTGTTTCGGCACATTCTCCCTGTACATAAACATCTTTATCCGTAGAGTAAGGCATGTATGGATTATTCACAGTTTCCACACAGTTGTGGCCACAGCTAAGTCTTGTATTGATCATGATAATTCCAGGTATTATTGGTAGGAATGTTTCACGTGTTTGGTTAAGACCGTGTCTAATCATAGTAAGCTTAGTCAAGACATTGTTGTCTTTAGGTGGAGACGGCTTACAAAACTTGTGATATATTTTATGACAGCTAACAAAATTCAGCCGTATCCATATTTGCATTTTGGAGAATCTGCACTTTTGGAGCCAATGCTGTGAATACATTAGAAAATTCATAAAAAAGAAACTCACATCTTTTAACTGGAAGAGCAACCCAATGTTTACCTGAAGGGAATTTTGCTAAAACAGTTTTATTTTTTTATTTTTTTATTTTGCTTAGAGTGGGTTCACACTTGCGCTTGAGTCCGTCCGCTGCCAATCCGAGTGAAAATCTCGGGAAACTGGATAGGCACCGGATAGGGACAGGTTAGCGACGCATTGCTAAAAAACCCATTCATTTGAATGGTTTTTTAAAGCAATGCGCGGGTGTCCGATTGCACCCTCTGCACCGTGAATCCAGTTTTTTTCGTTGGAAACAAAGTCGGACATGCAGGACTTTGTGTCCGACGAAAAAAAAGACTTCGTGGCGCAGAGGGTGCAATCGGACACCCGCGCATTGCTTTAAAAACCCATTCAAGTGAATGGGTTTTTAAGCAATGTGTTGCTAACCTGTCGCTATCCGGTGCCTATCCAGTTTCCCGAGAGTTTCACTCAGATTGGCAGCGGACGTACTGATGCGCAAGTGTGAACCCACCCTTACTTATATAGCGCCATCATATTCCACAGCGCTTTACAGTGCTGGACTGCCGAGTGCAGACACAGTTATGTATGTATGCCCAGATGGTGGACATGAAAGGGTCAATAGCAATAACATGATATTAGAGAACTAGGATTCTGCTCACAAGTGCTTACACTCTAACAGGAAATACTGGATACATAGTAGTAGTATGTGCTTGATTGTACTATGCTCCAGCCATCTTAAAAAAAAAAAAAAAAAACTGCCTGAGCTGTGCTTCTGGCAGTATTTGGGCAGACACTAATATACTGTATGTTCTTTGTTCTCTGCATATTTTAGGACTTAAAGGGAATCCATCACCAACAATGGACTATTTTTAAGCCAGATTTTTATATGAAACATCTTTTTTAAAATTTTTGATGATTTTAATTTTCCATGTCATTTAAAAAAAGCATTATATCTTGCAATTTTAACTCTGGCCACTAAGACTAATAATGACCTGACATTTGCCAATTCTGTATGGATTTTCATTACAGCAGTTACCTAATTTTGTCTCAAACAAGACAGGATCACAATAGAAGTCCACACGACTACAGAAAATATCCATAGTAACCCATATTTGCATCTACTACTGACGATACATGATGTCTCTAATACTCCTTCACCCAGAACAACCACCAAACCTGAGGCGCATTATCGTCCGGAGTGCCCTGAAGGCCCCAACTGAAAATGGCACCTCACCTTGCCTACATAAAAGGTGCATGACCTGCAAGCACATCCACACCGCTGACAGTGTACCTATCCCACAGTCACAACAGGTGCACAGAATTAGGGGGACATTTTCCTGCAGGTCTTCCAATGTGGTGTACCTCATAATGTGTGTGCAATGTCCCACCACAGGCCTCTATGTGGGGGAAACAGGGCAGAGACTCAGTCAACGAATGAACTCACACAGATCCACCATTAATAACAGCAGAACCGATCTCCCAGTGGCTGCACATTTCTCCGGAGAAAACCACTCTATTGAAGATTTGCGGGTTGTGGTTTTAATGGGACATTTTAAGACACAGGAGAAAAGAAAAGAAATGGAGTACAAATTTATGCAAAAATTTCAAACTCTGCAATTTGGACTTAATATTCATGCCAGCTTCATGTCACATTATGTTTGAACCATGAACTGAACTCAATATTCATGCCAGCTTCAAATCACACTATGTGTGACCTGTGAGGGTCACAAATCACCTCCTGATAGCAAACAGATAACAGCAAGATTTACTGATCCCTCCGTCACGCACCACAAGTTTCCAGACTGTTTTTTTGACCTGTTGTAAATAACTTCTCTACTTAGATTGCAATTTTTTTTAAGGACTCTAAAATGCTTTGAAAACCATGTGTATAAAAATCTGTTAATTTTCAGTTCTTGTATCACACCATGTCTGATGAAGGGAGCGAGTACTCCTGAAAGCTTACTTATAAATATACTCAGTTAGCCTCTAAAAGGTATCGCCTGATTTCTTCACTCTTCCACTACTTTCAATGGCTAACACGGTACAACATTATACTACTATCAACTTGAAAGATACCACAATGTACCGCAAAAGAATGGAACTGAAAAACCGGCTTAAGAAACTTGCACAACTCAACAGCGACATCTTCTTCTTAACAAAATGCAAAAAGGAGAGACTCATCCCAAAAGGCTTCAATTTACGTAACCCAACCCGGAACACCTACAACAGCCGATATGCAGAACAACTATGTATTCGGACATCTGAAAGGCTGCGGAACAATATGATAAAAATTTCCTATAACAACAAAAAAAGAACACAGGATGAGATACAGGCCCTGAAATCATCATTGGCTAATGACACAGAGGAAATGAAGGCCAGACTCCACACATACTACTGGAAACTTCAGGATATGCTTATTAACAACAAAAAGAAAAAGCTCCACAGACTGAGACAAAAAGGCCTCATTACTACAACCGCAAGTACTAGCCCAGCTCAGCAAAGCTGTGTTGTGAATCTTTCCTCTTATGAGCCAAACAAACACGAAATGTCAGTTCTCTCCAAAGGTCTCTCCTTCTGCCCCTCGGCACACACTGACCATATCCAACTCTGCAATGATATGGAGGAGTTTTTCAGAAAAATGAGATTAAGGGAATATTTTTATGACAAAGACCCTCCATACAGCAGCGACTCTGAGATGGAACAGCCCATAAGGAATCCTACCAAAAAATCTACCTGGACCCCACGCCCTGGAGCTAATGCAGCACTGGATAAATATATTGACTGTTTCAGAAGCAAAGTAAAATCAGAAATCCTAGAGAAACAAAAGAAACAGGTGTATAACCTAACCCTGCAGGAACAGAAGGCTATTACATCACTGAAAGAAAATCAGGATATAATAATAAAACCAGCTGACAAAGGGGGCGCAATAGTCATAATGAACACCTCAGACTATATCCAGGAAGCAAACAGGCAACTATCAAATCCCATCCATTACTCCAAACTTGGAAGTGATCCCACAGAGGCCTATATGAAAGAACTAAAGAGTATGATCAAGGAGTTTCCAGTCCAGATCCAGAATCAGGTAAAAGGACTTATCCCCCAAGATCCCAGGCCGGGCTGCTTCTATATGCTCCCAAAGATACACAAAGATGGCAACCCTGGGAGGCCTATCATTTCTGGCATTGGGACACTGACAGAAAACATCTCAGGTTGGGTGGAAAATCTCCTAAAACCCCTTGTCAGGGATACTCCAAGCTATATCCAGGACACCACTGACCTTCTTAACAAACTGAATGCCCTGGGCCCTCTACCTGAGGGTACCATTTTGGCCACCATGGATGTGGAATCCCTGTATACCAACATTCCCCACAAGGATGGAGTTGCAGCATGTCGGGTACACCTGGCAAAACAAAACCTCCCAACAGAACCAGTAACGCAGCTCATACAATTCATCCTTAGCCACAACCATTTTACCTTTGGAGAGGATCTATATCTACAGCGAATGGGAACTTCAATGGGGACCAGATGTGCACCCCAATATGCAAATCTCTTTATGGCAGAAATGGAAGGAACATATTTATCAACATGCGCCACCAAACCTATGATTTACCTTCGTTATATCGATGATATCCTTGTCATCTGGACTGCAGGTGAGGAGGCCCTACTTCAATTCCATAATGACTTCAATGACTTTCACCCGACCATCAACCTTAAACTTAGCTATTCAGGGAGTGAAATTCACTTTCTGGATACCACAATATACATCAAAGACCACCGGCTACTCACATCGATATACCACAAACCCACAGACAGAACGGCCTACCTGAGAAACGACAGCTTCCACCCCAAGCACACAAGACAATCTATAATCTGCAGCCAGGCTATACGATACAATCGTATTTGCTCCGACAAAACAGACCTGGACAAGCACCTCCTGGATCTGAGGATGAAATTTCTCAGATTGGGATACAAACCAAAAGTGACAGACAACCAATTAAACAAAGCAGCAGCCATTAACAGAAACAGTCTGCTCACATATAGAGAGACCCAGAAAAAAAGCCCGAGTGCCCCTAGTTGTCACCTACAACCCACAGCTGGAGATCCTACGAAGGATTGCCAAGGAGCTCCAACCTGTACTACATAGGGACAACAGACTCAAGGACATATTTCCAGTCCCCCCTCTCCTCTCCTTTCGACAACCACCAAACCTGAGGCGCATTATCGTCCGGAGTGCCCTGAAGGCCCCAACTGAAAATGGCACCTCACCTTGCCTACATAAAAGGTGCATGACCTGCAAGCACATCCACACCGCTGACAGTGTACCTATCCCACAGTCACAACAGGTGCACAGAATTAGGGGGACATTTTCCTGCAGGTCTTCCAATGTGGTGTACCTCATAATGTGTGTGCAATGTCCCACCACAGGCCTCTATGTGGGGGAAACAGGGCAGAGACTCAGTCAACGAATGAACTCACACAGATCCACCATTAATAACAGCAGAACCGATCTCCCAGTGGCCGCACATTTCTCCGGAGAAAACCACTCTATTGAAGATTTGCGGGTTGTGGTTTTAATGGGACATTTTAAGACACAGGAGAAAAGAAAAGAAATGGAGTACAAATTTATGCAAAAATTTCAAACTCTGCAATTTGGACTTAATATTCATGCCAGCTTCATGTCACATTATGTTTGAACCATGAACTGAACTCAATATTCATGCCAGCTTCAAATCACACTATGTGTGACCTGTGAGGGTCACAAATCACCTCCTGATAGCAAACAGATAACAGCAAGAATTACTGATCCCTCCGTCACGCACCACAAGTTTCCAGACTGTTTTTTTGACCTGTTGTAAATAACTTCTCTACTTAGATTGCAATTTTTTTTAAGGACTCTAAAATGCTTTGAAAACAATGTGTATAAAAATCTGTTAATTTTCAGTTCTTGTATCACACCATGTCTGATGAAGGGAGCGAGTACTCCTGAAAGCTTACTTATAAATATACTCAGTTAGCCTCTAAAAGGTATCGCCTGATTTCTTCACTCTTTCACCCAGAACAGAGCATTCATAGAAAACCATTCCATAGACCTCAATAAATTGGCTTCAGATTACTGCTGCCTATGGCCATGAGATTAGAAACAAGTAATATTTTCACAATCTGGCTTTAATAACCCTGATTGAACTTGATGGACATACAGTCATGGCCAAAAGTTTTGAGAATGATACAAATATTAATTTTTACAAAGTCTACTGCTTCAGTTTTTCTAATGGCAATTTGCATATACTCCAGAATGTTATATAGAGTGATCAGCTTAACAGCAATTACTTGCAAAGTCAATATTTGCCTAGAAAATGAACTTTATCCCCCAAAACACAGTTCAACATCATTGCAGCCCTGCCTTAAAAGGACCACCTAACATCGTTTCAGTGATTGCTCCATTAACACAGGTGTGGGTGTTGATGAGGACAGGGCTGGAGATCAATCTGTCATGATTAAGTAAGAATGACACCCCTGGACACTTTAAAAGGAGGCAGGTGCTTGCCATCATTGTTTCTCTTCTGTTAACCATGGTTATCTCTAAAGAAACACGTGCAGTCATCATTGCACTGCACAAAAATGGCCTAACTGGGAAGAGTATTTCTAGATTGCACCTCAGTCAACAATCTATCGCATCATCAAGAACTTCAAGGAGAGAGGTTCCATTGGTGCCAAAAAGGCTCCAGGGCGCCCAAGAAAGACCAGCAAGCAGCAGGACCGTCTCTTAAAAGTGTTTCAGCTGCGGGATCGGGCTACCAGCAGTACAGAGCTTGCTGAGGAATGGCAGCAGGCAGGTGTGAGTGCATCTGCACGCACTGTGAGGCGGAGACTCTTGGAGCAAGGCCTGGTCTCAAGGAGGGCAGCAAAGAAGCCACTTCTCTCCAGAAAAAACATCAGGGACAGACTGATATTCTGCAAAAGGTACAGGGAGTGGACTGCTGAGGACTGGGGTAAAGTCATTTTCTCTGATTAATCCCCTTTTCGATTGTTTGGAACATCTGGAAAACAGCTTATTCAGAGAAGAAGAGGTGAGCGCTACCACCAGTCTTGTCTCATGCCAACTGTAAAGCATCCTGAAACCATTCATGTGTGGGGTTGCTTCTCAGCCAAGGGAATCGGCTCTCTCACAGTCTTGCCTAAAAACACAGCCATGAATAAAGAATGGTACCAGAATGTCCTCCAAGAGCAACTTCTCCCAACCGTCCAAGAGCAGTTTGGCACTCAACAATGCCTTTTCCAGCATGATGGAGCACCTTGCCATAAAGCAAAGGTGATAACTAAATGGCTCAGGGAACAAAACATAGAGATTTTGGGTCCATGGCCTGGAAACTCCCCAGATCTTAATCCCATTGAGAACTTGTGGTCAATCATCAAGAGACGGGTGGACAAACAAAAACCAACAAATTCAGACAAAATTAAAGCATTGATTCTGCAAGAATGGACTGCTATCAGTCAGGATTTGGTCCAGAAGTTGATTGAGAGCATGCCAGGGAGAATTGCAGAGGTCCTGAAGAAGAAGGGTCAACACTGCAAATATTGACTTGCTGCATTAACTCATTCTAACTGTCAATATAAGCTTCTGTTACTCATAATATGAATGCAATTATATTTCTGTATGTGATAAAAACATCTGACAAACACACATAAAAACCAGAGGGCAGCAGATCATGTGAAAATATAATATTTGTGTCATTCTCAAAACTTTTGGCCATGACTGTACTGTATATCTTTTTCAACCATACTAACTATGTAATAAATAAATCAAAAATTAATTTTTAACTTTTTGCCTTCATATGCCTATATATTAAATTGGCTTATGGCAGTAGATAATGGTGCCGTGTTACGATTTGGTACAGCAAAGCTAAGAGTCAGGTATACTGTACATCTCTGTCATGACAATTCCATGAAGTCTTTTCAATAAATATTTAGTTAATATCATCATTGGTCAGTTCTGCAAAAGGTAATAAGAGGTAAGTCAAGCAAAATATATAGCATACAAAAACAACAATAAATTCACTGGGGGAGATTTATCAAGAAAAATTAGTAAACGCTATATACAAAAAATATTATGGAAATGAACATCTAAAACTAAGTTTTAGATGTTCATTTCCATAATATTTTTTGTTGATTGACACTTGTTGAACATCAACCTATTTCACGATTTCTTATTTTTGTAAACTCTATATACCCCAGAGTATAATAGGTGGAGGTCCAGGGACATGTAAAAAATAAAAAATCATTTATACTCACCTTCCCTTACCTCTTTTGGGCCTCCATGCAGCATCCAATGTTCTCTCTCGGTCTCCTCGGTGATTTCATGTCCTTGGGGTCACCGCTGACACCCTGGCAAATGATGTCACCATCATGTCCCAATGTAAACATATCTGCTAAACGGAGTTTGCCATTACTCATATATAACTCATTATTTCTTGGCAGCATATCCCATTGTGTAAAATAGGATAGTTCCATATAAACAGAAGCAAAATGGCAGCTGACTGACCTGCTGTATCATAGATATGTGCTGTTTATGTGCAGATTATCTGCCAATGTAAATGGGCCCTTAGGCTAGGTTCACAACTGCACTGGAGTCTTCGTTAGAGACTCCGCTGCAGAAACCGCTGAATATTGGTGGTCCTTTGTGCAGGACTTTTCTCTCTGCCAGTTTCAATATAAAAATGCCAGAATCCCTACAAACACCACGCAGACCCCATTATAGTCTATGTGGTCCGCAGGTAACCACTGTTTTAGCAGTCTGGCTCTCCGCCGGGGGACCCAAACAATGGGGACCTGTGCATAAATGTAAGGCTAGGTTCACATCATCCCCAAAAGAATGTACAGTAAGGTGCTTCTGATTCATCTTCTTGGGAAGTAACCATACAGTTATACAGAAAAGAGTTGTCCTTTGAACATTTCCCATGCATAAAAGTCTGTCTTTGTTTTGTAATACCTTGCTGGCTCTAAGTCAGTAAGATTTCCACATTTCCAAGAAGAAGAAGAATACAGTTCCTCTTCTGTGCTCTTACACAAGTCAGCAGGTGTTAGTATAATATTCGGGGAATTATTTATTTGATACTTAATTCCTTGTATAAACAGTGTTATAATACTCTTGTCACTGTCCCAGGTGCATCAGTGCTCGATTGTGGTTCCATTATCCTGCAACTACTGTACACTTAAAGGAAGCCTGCCATATTGAACCAAGTATCTGATCTGCAGTCAGCCTTTTATAAAGCAGAAGGAGCAGACTAATATATATTATTGCTAGTAAAATTCCAGTATAACTTATCATCTATTCTTTCATATATCTGTTCATTGTTTAGGAGTCCAGTGGATGGTCCTAGTCAGTGATTAACAGCCACCCCTGTATGAGTGTGTACCGACAGATCTGTCAGTCACTGAGTAACACCGCCCACTGGACTAAGCCTAGAAAGAGCAGAGATTTCAATTAACTTATGGCAAGTTATACTTAATCTTCTCCCACAGAGCTTCACCTGCTCCAAACAGGTTGCCTGCAGAACAGACACCATGTGACAGGTTTCCTTTAAAACATTGGCCTGCACATTCAATTGTCTTCCATTCTGTTATTCTTTGTTATTTCTTTATTAATTTGGACATATATGACATCATTTTTGAGAAATGGTGACAGAGAGACCTCATACAAAATGCTAGTTTGTAGGTTTACACTTTTTCTGCATTAATGTCCTCTTTAACCAGACGAAATAAACAGTCACTTAACTGTAGAGGTTGCAGTTGTACCCAGGCCATAGAACCTGAAGGGTCCCAAGACCCATATGTCGCACAAGAGGATAGCAATACTGTTGTAAACTAAACTCACGGCAAGGAGTGAACCCACCCTGTTACTAACACAGCTAAAACATCTCTGATGGAAGTATGGGCTTTAGCACAGGGAATCCACAGGTACTTTCCACTATGGAGTCTCTGATTGTAGCCGCTGGTGTTGTGCAGATGGTATCCAGATGTAATAAGGCAAAAGAATGGTCGTTCAATCTGATGTTACGCAAGCGCAAGTATAATTAACGAAAATGGGTTAAGGCAGGCAGTGATCATAAAGTCAATAAAATATCTGGGCGATATTCAAAAAAACTAAATAATTTGTGGGTGATATTCAGATATAGAAAACAAATACATACACCTTCACTCCAAACAGGAAACTTTCTCAATCCAGATAAAAAGTTAGACAAGTTCACCTAGTCAAAGATCTTAAAAAACGTAAATAGACATACAGTATATTGCAATTATATTATTATAGAAGTTTTTATAATACAATAATTGAGCTTTTTCCCATCAAACTGGGAAACAACTATAACTAGAGGAGAGTGACCACTGCAGCATTGGAAATTAGTAGTAGAGCAGTTGCGACTAGGAAAAATAAAATGTACCAGTGACTGCTGCAGCCAATCTGCTGGTCTCACGTATGTATGTATTATGCATGGCACAAGACTGCTAAGGTCATTGGTTGGCTAAAGAGGTTAAGTGGACATGTATGGCCCACCACCACTGCAGGACAAGTCAAAAAGACTGGTGGGGACCACTGGAACAATGCTGCTGGTGTGAGGGAGGATTTAGCATGTGAGTATATTATATACAGTATATATATATATATATATATATATATATATTTTTTTTTTTTTTTTTTTAACATATTCCCTATTGTTCTAGTATTTTTTGGAAATATACCAGAATAGATATTTATTTTAATATGCTTCCATCATGTATAATATATTCCTTGTATACTATATACTCATATGATGATTATTCCAGCTCTTTTTATAGCTATTTTATGTGTGGTATTTTCCTTGTTATAATCTAAAGAACATTCTTCATCCTATACTAATGAACATGTGTGCTACATAGCACAGTTACATTGCTCAGCAAACTCTATCTTGTAAGTTTTAGCTGCAGCGTCCCTGCTTCTTCTAGAAAAGAGGGTTGGTTTTCGGTGATAAAATAAAAAAATAAAAATTATGACTCATCAGGGAACACCATTTGGCACTTCAGCCCAGAGGACTGATAAACTGCATTTACTCTCTTTCTATTTTAGTATATAGCCAGTTCATTACAGTATGCATTGAACCCTCTTTGAGACGACCACCCAAAATTGCATGAAAAAGTGGTCTTCTAGAAAGGGGGTCTTTTAAAAAAAAATGATTAGCATATTAAACTGAAAATGTGTCACAGAAAATGTTGCCTGGAAAAGTAGGTGGTCTTCTGAAAGAGGTGGTCTTTTAGAGAGGTTTCACTGTATTTGGTATACATTGAAATGAATGGGACACCACTTTTATTGGAATTGGTAAATGCTGGACCCAACTAATGCAAGGAGGAATTACATAATGTAACTTAAAAATGCCAGAATTAGATTCTATAGTTAAACTATATGCAAGATCTTCACCATTTCTTCTGGCCTCATTCGGTGGGATATTGGGAATTGTACAATTCTGTAATTGTAGGGCTTTCTTTTTATAGTCTTGTTATCCAGAACATCAAATAATTTTAGCTACCATGCCAAAGAGACTGTTTGCTTATATATACATATCTGCATTAACGTCTCAGATACAAAGATGTATACATACCTCATTCACTTAAAGGAATTGAAAACAACCCTATAGGCTGGAAGTAGATAAAAAATTGTCAGATGGTCCATTTGTTGTCAGATGACTGCTGTAGCCAATGACTAACCTCAGAGGTGACCAATACAAAAAAAAACAGGTGACTGATGACACCAGTGATGGGCTGCAACAGGTCACATGACTACAAAAGGAACATTATCTGCACAGGGACCAGCAACAGCAGAAAATGGGCTGCCACAGGAACTTTGAAAGGCGAGTTAACTTTATTCTTTTTTAGTCTCACCACTTCCAGCCAATGGGGTTGGTTTCAGTCGAGTTGGACAACCCCTTTCAGTGAATGAGGTATATATACATCTGTGTTTTTACGGCGTTCACTGTGCAACCAAAATGACATGTCACCTGTATTCTATGATTACAGGGATGCCAAATTTATATAGTATTTTTGTACATTTTAACCCCTTAAAAAAATCCAAAATTTCTTGGAGTTTCCATATTTTGACACCAGTAACTTTTTTATATTTCCATGTATGGGGGTGCATATGGTGTCTTTTTTTGTGGGGCCAGATGTACTTTTTTTATATAATTTTGGGCAGTTTATCATGCATTGGTGGCTTTTTAAGCCAGGGCCCCACGTTGCGAAAAACGTTTTGGCCGTGGCGGAAATGCCGCTGCAAAAAATGCTGCATTTTACATTACCTGCAAAGTGGATGGAATTCTGGCTAATCCCATCCACACATTGCAGAAAAAAATACGCAGCAGAAATGCTGAAATTTTAAAAACTGCTGCGTTTTTGTAAATTACAGCATGTCAGATATACCTATGGAAATGCTGGTGTTTTCCATATAGGTATAATAAAGAAAGTCTTTCTTTGAAAAATGCTGCAGAAAAAAAAAAACTAAGCATTTCCGCTGTGGTGTTTTCCGTAGTGTTTTTCAGCTGCGACTCACTACGTGGGACCTTAGTCTTATTCAAATTTTTTATAGGAGGCAAAACAATGGCAGTTCAGCTCTTTTGATCTTTTTTTTTCCTGATACAGCATTTACTATATGGGAAAAATATTTTTAGAAGTTTGTTGACCTGGTGTTTTGGACGCAGGGATACCTAATGTATATGTGTTTTACTTTAGTTATTTTTATATCTGATCTAAGAAAAGCGGGGGTGATTTAAACTTTTAATATTTTTTTACACTTTTATTTTTAGACCCCCTAGGAGTCTTGAACCCCAGGGGGTCTAATCACTAATACAATGCATTCTATACTTCTATTACAGGCTGTTTTATCCTACCTTGGTTGGCGATCCAAGTCAAAATGGCAGTGTCCATATGCCATCTACAAAATGGTGCCTTGATCAGCTCGAACAGCGGCATCAATAGGATTAATGTTCACACTGGTTGCGGGTACTGCCACCAGGTATCTGCTTTATAATACAGTGGCTTTGGCGGTCGCTCAGCTCATGAGCAGTTGGCATATTTAAACACCCAGCACTATTACAGCAGGTGGGGGGAAAGGGTTAATGTCCTCTCATGGATCATAATGACAGACCTAAAGACTGCAGTGTGAATGCAGCCTTAGATAACAGACCACATTTTATTAGTAATCAATGCAAAAGTCCAGTTAATTCTAAAAGGTTCATATAGTCTTCTTGTAACTGTATACATTTATTACATTAGTAATATTAAATTCTATTATTGTATAATTCTAGTATTGTATATTAGATACAAGCAGAACGATTCCTTTATATTCGCTTACATGATTATGTCCTATTTTCATCTAATTGTAGAACTTGTGATATAAATCAAGGCTTTCGAGTTCCCCTGCCCAGATTCTGCTAAGTCATGTGATTTCTTGCTGTATAAAGGGACTTTCCTGCTTCCTAATCCACAGGTTACATGCACATAAATCTAACTTCCTTCATTCAGGCACGCAACTTGCAATTTGAACCTAGTTTCACCATTTCAGGCTTCAACGTGAACTACATTGAACTAAAATTGTGACTATGGCATAGACATATTCGATAATCGTCTATACCGTGGCTGACAGCTGGTGATGCAGTATTTATGCATATGAGCGGTCTACAGACCACCAGGGATGTTGTCTGATGCCTTCACTATTTCAGCTCACTAGAGATATTGTCATTAAGGGGTTTTCTAGTTGTTGTTGGTGGAGGCTGAAAATATCCAAAAGTGCTTATAACCATCATTCCCCCGCTGCTGCTGTTCCAATGATGCCTGGGTTCCGCTGCTCTTCATTTCTTGCACACATCCCAATATGGCAGAAAATTGCTAGGAAAGCCCTCTTTGTCAGGGTGGGTTCACACTTGCGCTGGAGTCCGTCTGCTGCCAATCCGACTGAAAATCTCGGGAAACTGGATAGGCACCGGATAGCGACAGGTTAGCGACGCATTGCTTAAAAACCTATTCATTTGAATGGGTTTTTAAAGCAATGCGTGGGTGTGCGCTTACACCCTCTGCGCCGCGAATCCAGTTTTTTCGTCGGAAACAAAGTCGGACATGCAGGACTTCGTTTCCAGCAAAAAAACTGGATTCGCGGCGCAGAGGGTGTAAAGCGCACACCCGCGCATTGCTTTAAAGACCCATTCAAATGAATGGGTTTTTAAGCAATGCGTCGCTAACCTGTCGCTATCCGGTGCCGATCCAGTTTCCCGAGATTTTCAGTCGGATTGGCAGCGGACAGACTCCAGCGCAAGTGTGAACCCACCCTTATTCAGTGGCTGAGACAGTTCACTGTTGGGGGCATTGATTGGCTTTACGGGCATTTTCGGGGTAAATTTAATTGCCCTAGACCACTAAGGATGTTAGTATTAACTGCTTCACTGCCAAAGTTCACCAGGGATGTTATCAGTGCTAATGCACTTTAATGCACAAGACTAGCAGGGATGTTTCCATTAACCCCATCACTAATCTAGACTGTCAAGGGTGTTACCAATTGCTGCAAATGAAGTAAAGATTATCCACAGATTGAAAAATAATAGCTGTAATTAAAAGTAATTACTTATCTCAAAGGGAGTCTGTCAGCAGGAAAATCGGTATCATACTAATGACTGTACCTTGTAGGGTGGCTTCTACACTTTCCTTTGTCACACCTTATCTGCAGTTAGGGGTGATTATCTAGATCAGAGAACAAAGCCCTGGCAGGTGATGAAGTGACCCTAAAGCCCTTTTCAATTAATCTGCATAAGAATAAAATGCTGATTTTCATGGAGCTGCAATAAAGAATTAGAAATACATCATCAGAAAATGTAGAAACAACTTTACAAGGTACTGTCGTTAGTCTGATACTGATTTTCCTACTGACAGACTCCCTTTAAAATCAATTAGAAGGGAGCTCAGGCTATGTTCACATCTGCGTTGGAGTCTCCATAGGAGACTCCGCCGCAGATTCTGCCTAATATCGGAGGAGAGAAAATCCTGCATGGAGCATTATAGTCTATGGGGTCCAAAGTTAACCTCTTTTTTTTTATTGGACGGGCTCTCAGTCGTTCGCGTCCCCATGCGGACCTGAACGATGTAGAGTCAAATGCTGGTATGAACCTAGCGTCACATCCTTGCACTGTGCACATTAGAAGTGAAAGAAGAACTGAATACTGACCTGTGTATCTGTGTAATGTAGTCATGTTTTGTAGTAATAGTAGTAGTAGAGTTTTTAGATATTATTTGTTCTGGGTAAACTGAAGCCGAATATATAAGTTTAGGAAGAGGTGCAAACACCTTAAATATTATTTCATGAGTATATTGACGCTGATATACAGACTTTACCATCTGTGTCTCCTGAGACTTGCTTGCAATGCATTTTTGATACTAATGGTAAAGTAGTAAAAAAACAGGGTATGTATGAGCGCTACTTAATCAGCCAGACATGTATTAAAATGAAACTTTTTTTATTGGATCACAATGTTACTCCACAAGGTGGCGATATAAAGTATGGCAACGCGTTTCGACGTCTTAACTGACGTCTTCATCAGGCCAACTAGATAAGAATCGAATAAAACAGTGGTATAGTATAATGTATAATAAATAATATAAGATATAATAAAAACATTGTTATACAAAAGAAACAATCTACATGTATATACATAGACACACACACACACACATGTATGCATCTATGTACACACATATCCCAGCACACATATAAATGTACACATATGGTGGCAATCAACAAATGGTTAATGTATAAATAAGTAAAATGAAAAGTAAATGGATTGTTATAAGAAAAAATATGGGTTAGATAGATATGAAAAATGGTTATCGTTAATGAGAAAGAGGAGATGGAGGATATATATGGTACCAAGATTAGATGATTAGGTAGGTAATAATAGAATAGGGGGATATATATGAATATGTCTAGGAAATAATTGTAATAAATGAAAAGAAGGGGGGGAGGGATATGGTTGTGACATACAATAGATGAATGAGTAGTCAATACATCTGGTTGTTTATAAAAGGTGGTGGAGTGTGAGAGTATATCTAATTGATACAATAAATAATTAGGATAGGGATGGGATAGTTGATAAAAAATGGAGTGAAGGATAGTTGATGAAAAAATGGATAAGCAGGAAATGAATGTATATATATATATATAGATACATGGATGGTTAGATGAATGAGCAATAAATAAATAATTCAATGGATAAATCATGGGTACATGAGCAAATAAATGGAACATCAGGTAAATAGATATGTAATGATAATCCTAATAATTGATTGTAAATGTTTGTAGGGTTAAATGAGAAATACACTTAAAGTAGACTAAATAGTGGATATAATGTTTGTAGAAGCAACTACTGATTTGATATATACAGAGTTGATGTGAAATATAAACAAATAAATAGATAGATAAATGTGACCTTAAAAGCATATAATGAATAACTATCCCCATATCCATTTAGTTATTCATTATATGCTTTTAAGGTCACATTTATCTATCTATTTATTTGTTTATATTTCACATCAACTCTGTATATATCAAATCAGTAGTTGCTTCTACAAACATTATATCCACTATTTAGTCTACTTTAAGTGTATTTCTCATTTAACCCTACAAACATTTACAATCAATTATTAGGATTATCATTACATATCTATTTACCTGATGTTCCATTTATTTGCTCATGTACCCATGATTTATCCATTGAATTATTTATTTATTGCTCATTCATCTAACCATCCATGTATCTATATATATATATATCCATTCATTTCCTGCTTATTATCCATTTTTTCATCAACTATCCTTCACTCCATTTTTTATCAACTATCCCATCCCTATCCTAATTATTTATTGTATCGATTAGATATACTCTCACACTCCACCACCTTTTATAATCAACCAGATGTATTGACTACTCATTCATCTATTGTATGTCACAACCATATCCCTCCCCCCTTCTTTTCATTTATTACAATTATTTCCTAGACGTATTCATATATATCCCCCTATTCTATTATTACCTACCTAATCATCTAATCTTGGTACCATATATATCCTCCATCTCCTCTTTCTCATTAACTATAACCATTTTTCATATCTATCTAACCCACATTTGTTCTTATACCAATCCATTCACTTTTCATTTTACTTATTTATACATTAACTATTTGTTGATTGCCACCATATGTGTACATTTATATGTGTGCTGGGATATGTGTGTACATACATGCATACATGTGTTTGTGTGTGTCTATGTATATACATGTAGATTGTTTCTTTTGTATAACAATGTTTTTATTATATCTTATATTATTTATTATACATTATACTATACCACTGTTTTATTTGATTCTTATCTAGTTGGCCTGATGAAGACGTCAGTTAAGACGTCGAAACGCGTTGCCATACTTTATATCGCCACCTTGTGGAGTAACATTGTGATCCAATAAAAAAAGTTTCATTTTAATACATGTCTGGCTGATTAAGTAGCGCTCATACATACCCTGTTTTTTTACAACTTTACCATTTGCACTACCACTGTCCTACAGACAGGTGGTCCCAGGGGGAGCAGCAACTTGCCAGACTCTTTCTCTCTTTTTACCATACTTAATCCTGAGGCATTACTATCCAGGTTCCCACAGGACCACCAGAGGCGCCAGTGTGGTAATAAAACCTTTTTCTTTTTATTATTCATTTTTGATACTAAGTGTGCTCAATAAATGGTTCTGAATATAACATCTGATATAGATTGTGGTGGGTTTGATTTACATGCATTATTTTTGTTTAATTTAATACAGATATTACTTTCAAAGGAAAAGGAAAAAAACACCAAGGTCACATGCTGACAAAAAAGAAACAAAATACATTTTTATTTTATATTTCTGTTTACTTTATACTTATAATTCTGCCAGGACAGCAAATAAGAGGCCATAGAGGAAAGCCAAAGGCGGGAAAGTCCTATATATTACACTAGAACAAAATTACAGGGACATTAGAACAGAAACTAATTACTTGTCTATGCGTCTATGCACACACCCAGATTTACTAATAGATAGTGTAAACTTTTGAAGACAGTCTGAAAATGCACAAGATTTATCACAGTATCTGATGCTGGATGATAAATATGGTGCATCTTTAGACTCTTATAATCTTATAGACTAATATAACACCTTTTAGGCTAAGGCCCTACTGAAAAACTAATATAATAACAAATGCAGACTCAGCACATTCTGACTCCATCCATTATCATTTATCGTAATGTAAAAGACAAAATGGAAGCTTCTTTTTGTTATTTTTGAGATGTACGATACTTGAAAGTAAATAAACAAGATAGAAGAAGGCTTACGTCTTGATTTTTGCTTTACAGTGAATGATAACAAATGCAGACAGAATGTTAAATTCCTTTTTTCAGTGCATTGTCTTGATCCTCTAATGGATCACAACAATGGTCAACATTTGGTGTATTTTATTAGGTATGTTTCATGTTTCCACCCCATCATACTTACCTATCTTCTTCCTGTCCAATTTCCTTCTGCGGGGAAAGGCTCCTCCTCCTTCTCTGACGTCTGCCCGCACGTGCGCAAAAGAGCCTGAGACCCGGCTTTGCACTGAAGCAGACACTCCATCTCTATTGCGCAAGCGTGGGAGCCCGAAGTAGCCACCCACGCCTGCACAGTAGAAATGGAGTGAAGACTAGAGCACAGTGCCAAGACTGCTGCACAGACTCTGGCAGAGTCACAAAAGAAGAGGAGTCATTCCCCGCAGAAGGAAGGCTGGACAAGAAGAAGACAAGTAAGTATAATGGGGTTTGGACTGAGTTAGTTGGGAATGGCTAGTAGTGGGTGGGATAGCTAGGGAGACAGGGAGGTGGTGTTAGAGAGGGAGGGGGGAGGAGTGAGAGGGAGATAATGTGAGAGCCTACTACTACTACTACTACTACTACTGACATCAGTGCAAGGCTAATTAAGACTTGTGGGGACCAGCTGTGTGGTATAATTACATATATGTATAATATGAGCCTGAGGCAGGAAATAGTCCCTGAATTATGGAAATCTTCTTGTGTGGTACCAGTTCCAAAGAAACCTCACCCTATGGACCTCAACGACTACAGACCTGTAGCACTGACATCCCACTTGATGAAGATCTTAGAGAGATTGGTTCTCACACATCTTCGCCCTCTAGTGAGCCCCGCTATGGACCCTCTCCAGTTTGCTTATCGACCGGGCATTGGGGTAGATGATGCCATCATCCACCTTCTGCACAGGGCTCTGTCTCACCTGGAAAAACCAGGGAACACGGTGAGAATAATGTTCTTTGATTTCTCCAGTGCTTTTAACACCATACAGCCCAGGTTACTGAGAGACAAGCTGGACCTTGCTGGAGTGGACCACCACCTTTCCAACTGGATCCTAGACTACCTCACAAATCGACCTCAATACGTGAGAGCCCAAGACTGTGTGTCAGGTACCGTGATCTGTAATACGGGGGCACCTCAGGGTACGGTTCTCGCCCCTTTCCTCTTCACACTGTACACTGCTGATTTTAGGTGCAACTCATCCAGCTGCTACCTACAGAAGTATTCTGACGACTCTGCAATAGTAGGCCTCATCACAGACGATGATGACAGGGAGTACAGAGAACTGAACCGGTTTTTGTGGACTGGTGCCACCAGAACCACCTGAAGATTAACGCAGGGAAGACCAAGGAGATGGTGGTGGACTTCCGTAAAGGCAGATGCCCTCCAAAACCAGTGGACATCGTGGGGACGGGCATCGAGATTGTGAACACCTATAAGTACCTGGGTCTGCTCCTTAACAATAAGCTGGACTGGGCAGATCATATGGAGGCCCTGTACAGGAAGGGCCACAGCAGGCTCTACCTGCTTAGGAAGCTGAGAGCCTTTGGAATCCGGGGGGAACTTCTTAGGACTTTCTTCAACTCTGTAGTGGCATCAGCCATCTTCTTTGGAGTGGCCTGCCTGGGGAGCAGTATATCAACCAGGGACAGAAATAAACTTGACAAGCTGATTAGAAGGGCCAGCTCTGTCCTGGGGAGCCCACTGGACCCAGTGCAGGTGGTGGGTGACAGAAGGATACTGTCCGTGGTGAGCTCCATGCGGGAGACTAACTCCCATCCCATGCATGAGACTGTGATTGCGCTGGGCAGTACTGTCAGTGACCGACTGCTCCACCCTAGGTGTGAGAAGGAGCGCTATCGGAAGTCTTTCCTCCCCACCGCGGTTAGGCTGTACAACCAACACCGACCTAAGCGGAGATCATTACATACAGAGAACTGAAATATCTCTCTGCCTGTTAAATCCCCCCCCCCCCCCTTGCTACGTCCTATCTGTCTGTCTGCTATTAATGTAATGCCTCTCACCTTGGAACATTCCTGTACATGTTGTATTTGTATTTGTATCTGCTTATCTTATCTTATCTTTGCTGCTGTAACACACTGAATTTCCCCACTGTGGGACTATTAAAGGACTATTATTATTATTATTATTATTACCAGAATCCATTGCATTAGCTGATACAGCAGGAAGCTACACCATGTAAACAAATTCAGAAGCTGCTATGCGCTCCCAGAGAAACCTAGAAATCACTCAAAACACTGCTAAAGGTATTTGGGTGCACTCATTGACCCATTAATAGAACTAACAGACCTTTTTTAAGAAAATATTTTTTGCCCGGAAAAAAAACCCTCTAAGTAATACAATAGTACATACACAATAATACATAGACTCCTTTCATCATACCATCTAGTGTCGTTTTTTGTTATTTCGGCCTCAGTAACAATTTATTATATAATGATAATAACAAAAAATATGAGCTAAACACAAGCGCTGACTCACAAAGAGTATTATAAACTATATTCAATCAGAGGCTTATGATGGATTGTTGATCTGTGACATTTACCAGTACTAGCATGTTTAATATCCGTGTTGGGAATATAAGGAACAGAATGTGTTGTCTAGACTTAGACTTGAAGTTAGCATGCCAGTTTACCTGAGTTTGCACTCTGGGCTTGGTGCCATGAGTACATGGAAAGTATGACTATCAGATGTAGGTCAATAACATTAAACCAACATTAAGAATCCTTATATAGAGAATTCTGCACAGTGTAGACTCCCGACAACAGTAAAAAATGTTGACACTTTATCAGTTTTCCCCACAATACAGTCACAGGACCTTAACAATAGAGGGGTAATGCACAAGTGCTGTCATAGCACAAGAATAGTGCATATGGTAATGTACAGGAATAATAATCACAATGTTGTCTTAGTAGGCACAAAAGTGTTAGCATGTACATGATGACATCACAGTGCAGAAAAAAATAAGTTTACATATAGGGGATAATGCACAGTTTATGTAGCTTTGTTAGATGTTCTAGGATCCCTCATTTCTTCAAGACTTGCCACTTTTACCTCCACCTCTGTCTATTTACTAACACTACCATTTTTACACCAGTCTCAATAGAGAAGGTATTTGAAGTGATTTCCACTAAACTTGATAAAATATACCCATTATTAAATTTAATGCATTTTAACTGTCTGAACAGGTGTTGATTTGCACCAATATTTGCACCATTTACTGCCATTCTACATTGTGGCCTAAGCGGAGTCTCTTTGGAGTCCAAACCTACTTTTTCCCACAAAGCCAGGTGTTAAATGCTTAATAAATGTGGGCCATTCAGTTGTTACTTCAGGAAGCTTCTATTAATGTGAGGAAATAGGAGGTTACACCAGGGGGAATTTATTAAGACTGGCGATCCTCACACCAGTCTTAATTGGCTTCCCGCCAGGCACACGACTCACCAAAATTACTAAGATCCTCTGGCCTTCTAGTAATTCTAGCGCATGTAGGTGTGTCTTGTTGCAGATCTACACCAGTTAGAGACTGGCCATTTTTGGGCACATCTGCCTTAGTAAATGTGGCCCACTGTGTTTTCCATTTTTCCCACAACGAGGGGATGAGATTAAAAAAAAATTTCATTCATTTTTCAGGAACTGTAAAGCACAACTCTTTTTCCACTGTGTTTCCACAAAACCCAAAAGCTGCAACATGTGGCCTTAGTCTTAGGAAACGCATTTTTGCTGTTGCAGAAATGCCGTGTTACATAGTCCCAGCAAAGTGATTGAGATTTCCATCCCGCACATTGCAGAAAAAAACAGTACAGCAAACACCCATTGTGAAGAATATCGCCTTGCCAAGCCTCTTGGCGTACCCGCGATCACCCTTCTAACCTTCCACTCACCACCCGTGAGCGGACAGAGTTCGTAGGATAGAATGAAACGAGCTGTATAAATTTAATGTATTTAATAACCCAAGTGGGTCGGTACTAATTAATAGCATATACAGAAATATACAATATTAATATGATCAAGCATAAACATACAAGCAAAAGTGTGATGATACAATACAAAAACAAAAAGGGAAAAATAAAATATAGAATGATACCTGAGCACAGCTCTGCTCTTAGCTGCCTCTCTTTCAGCTTCCACACAAAAGACAAAAGACCTCTCTCCAGCCAGTGTGAAGACCCTTGTCCAGCTCCACCCTTCACCCCCCCCCCCCAGCCAGCCCTCTCCTCACGAAAAGAGGAATCTATGCTGGTTAGAAGGAAAGATGGGTGCCTGAGTTAGCTGTAGGTCATTAGCCCACCCTCCCCCCCTTTGGACATCGGGAAAGGGATAAAAACCAGTGAGGCATAGACTCACTTCAGCACCACATTCCAACAAGTGGGGGAAGGACTGACCTGAGCAAGTAAAACACACTTCCACGAAAGATAGAAAACTGAGGGTCGGTTCATCACAAATCCCCCTTTTAGAGCGTGTCGGGGGGAAGGAGGAGCCTCCGTTCCTCTTCCACCCACACCTCCGCAGCCTCACCCCGCCGGGACAGGCCATCGGCATTGCCATGGGCCTGGCCAGGCTTGTGCCGGATGTCATAGTTATATTGCTGCAGCACCAGGCTCCAACGTAACAACCGTCCATTCTGACCCGCAACACGTTTGATCCAGATCAGAGGGTTGTGATCCGTCACCACGGTGAAGTGGCGCCCATACAAGTAAGGCTGGAGATGCTGCAGGGCCCAAAAAATTGCTAGGCATTCCTTCTCCACTGTGGTGTAGGCCACCTCCCGTGGCAGTAGCTTTGGGCTGAGGTACTGCACCGGATGCTCTTGCCCCGCTGAGTCAAGCTGGCTCAGTAAGGCACCGAGTCCGTAGGTGCTGGCGTCTGTCTGTAGCACAAGCGGACGTGACTCATCATACGCCTGAAGTACAGGTGCGTTCGCCAGGGCCGCCTTCAGGGCCTGGAAGGAGCACTCGCAAGCATCCGTCCACTGGACAGTTTGCGGCAACTTCTTCTTGGTGAGGTCCGTCAAGGGGGCAGCCAGAGCACTATAGTTCGGTACGAACTTCCTATAGTACCCTGCCGTCCCCCGGAAAGACATCACCTGTCGCTTGGTCCGGGGGGTTGGCCAGGATGTGATTACATCCAGCTTTTCAGGTTCTGGTTTCAGGGTTCCCCCACCTAACCGGTGTCCCAGGTATTGGACCTCGCGCATGCCCAGCTGACACTTTTCCGGTTTGATGGTCAAGCCCGCACTGTGGATCCGCCTCAGCACCTGCGCCAGGTGCTGGAGGTGTTCCTCCCAAGTGGAGCTGAAGACGGCAATGTCATCCAGGTATGCAGTGGCAAACCCTTCGCATCCCGTCAGTAGGGAGTTGACCATCCGCTAGAAAGTGGCAGGGGCATTCTTCATGCCGAATGGCATGACAGTGGACTTGTACAGTCCGAAAGGGGTGATAAAGGCTGATCGCTCCTGTGCCTGAGGGGACAGGGGGATCTGCCAGGATCCCCTACTCAAGTACATGATGGACAAGTACTGGGCCTTACCTAACCGGTCAAGCAGGTCATCGATGCGCGGCATGGGGTACGCGTCGTCGACTGTAACCGCATTAAGTTCCCTGTAGTCTACACAGAACCGGGTGGTCCGGTCCTTTTTGGGCACAAGAACCACAGGTGAAGCCCATGCACTGTGAGAGGGCTGAATCACCCCCAGGTCCAGCATCTCATCAATCTCATTGCGCCTCTGGACCTGTACCTCCGAGGAGACGCGATATGGCGACCGCCGGATAGGGGCATGATTCCCGGTATCCACATGGTGAACGGCCTGGTCAGTCCTCCCAGGCTTCGCGGAGAACAGACCAGGTAGGGAGTGCAAAACTCCATCCAGCTGGGCCTCAGCCAGCAGGGGATCACCTGTGCCTTCTTGTCGGACCCATCCTCCTGAAAATGGGCAAGAAAGTCAACAAGGTCTTCTTCTTCCCCCTTCTCTAGCAGAATGCATACCGGAAAGGCACTAGCTTACCGGCCATGATGATCCTTCATCATGTTGACATGGAAGACCTTATGCCTGTTCCGGCCTGGATCAACAGTGACCAGGTAGCTGACGCTGTTGACCTGCTGGTGCACGACATATGGACCGGTCCATTTCGCCTGAAGCTTGTCCTGGGGCTCAGGGACTAGGACCCATACTTTCTTCCCCGGCTGGTATGTTCTCTCACGGGCATTCTGATCATACCAACGCTTCTGGTCAGCCTGAGCCTGGACCATGTTGTCATGCACCAGCTGCGCCATAGCCTGCATTTGGTCACGGAATCGCAGGACAAACTCCACGACTGGCACACCTTGGATGGCTGTTTCTCCTTCCCAGGACTCTTTCACAAGAGTTAGGGGCCCACGTACACGTCTCCCGTACAAGAGCTCAAAGGGGGAGAACCCCATTGAGGCTTGCGGCACCTCCCGGTAAGTGAACAGCAGGTGCGGGAGATAAGGCTCCCAGTCGCGCCCGTGGGACTCGACTAACATCCTGAGCATCTGCTTCAGGGTGCTATTGAACCGTTCACACAGGCCATTGGTCTGTGGGTGATACGGGCTGGACACCAGATGTTGCACCTCTGTTACCTTACACAGGCCTTGCATCAAGGCAGACATGAACTGGGTACCTTGGTCTGTGAGCATCTCTCTGGGAAATCCAACACGGGAGAAGATGCCTACCAGAGCCCTGGCCACTACATCAGCCCGGGTGGAAGACAGAGCGACAGCTTCTGGGTACCTAGTAGCGTAGTCTACTACCGTCAATATGAAACGTTTCCCGGTGCGACTGGGAATGGACAGGGGTCCAATGAGATCCACAGCCACCCGCTGGAAAGGTTCAGTTATGATGGACATAGGTATCATTGGGGCTTTTGAGCCTTGCCCCGCCTTGCCCATCCTCTGACAAGTGTCACATGAACGGCAGTATTTAGCTACACCTGTCCCCATTTTAGGCCAGTAGAATAAGTGGCTGAGGCGAGCCTTGGTCTTAGCGATCCCCAGGTGGCCTGCCAGTGGAATATCATGAGCAATCCGCAACAATTCCACCCGATAGGGTTGGGGTACCACCAAATGTTTCTCCCTGAGCCGACTTTCTTTTCCCTTTGTGGGGATCGTTTCCTGGTACAACCTCCCTTGCTCCCAGTACACGCGGTCCTTGTCCGACTCCAAGGGAGGTTGATCAGCACGCTCCTTCAATGCGCCCAGACTGCGGTCAGCTTGGACAGCGTCCCTGAACTCCTGACTGGAACCAGACAGAAGAGATGTGCATGTCACATACCCGCCGGGCTCCTCCGGCTCCAGTGTGGGGAGGCTAGTCATGGTGGTCTCAGTGCCATCTCCGGGTGACAGAGGGAACGGCTCAGGGGTCGGAGCGCCTTCCACCCCTCTAGCACTCTGGCTGCGGGTCACCACCGCAACACCAGTAGTCTGTTCCTCATCCGGATCGGCCCTGAGATCCCCGTGACCCACCTGACCACCTGGCACATTGTCATCAGTTGGGGTTGCCCCCAGCATCTCAGAAGAGCTACCCTGGAAATCTGCAAGGCAAGAATTAGCAATTACATTGACATTGCATTCATTCATTGATTCACAGTGAACTGCATGGGTGAATGGCTCAGCCCGGGTCACACTGAGGGGGCTTTCACTACCCGCAGATGTGGGCGGGGGCTACAGCCAGGTCAGCATTCCACAATGCCTCATTCACATGCTCACTGATTACTTTAGCTGGGCGTGTGCAAGGGGTGACAAGCGGCAGACCCCTCCCTCTGCCTGCGTCTGTGTGACAGGCTTCAACACCACCTTAAAATCATCCTTCAGTACAGACATTTTGTCACAGCGAGGTGGGGCTACACCCACCCCATATTGGGACACCAAGGGCCCCAAATCTGTTCCCAATAGTACATTGGCAGGCAGATTGGACATTAGCCCCACATCACGCGTTCCTTTTCCCGCACCCCAGTCCAAATGGACGCAAGCCATGGGACAAGTTAAGCATTCTTGTCCAATACCCCTCAGGGTCAGAGTTTTTCCAGGGATGATACTGTCCGCAGGGACCAAGTCAGGTTGCACCAGAGTAACATCCGCCCCAGTGTCCCGAAACCCCATGACCACTTTACCCCCCACAATGACCTGTTGACGGTTGGCATTGGATTGCAACCCCCTCCCTCCCCACCAAGTATACAGATGAGCTAGCTGCCGTGGCTGGGGAAACAGGGGGGTTCTTAGAGCGGTTGGGGCACTCCACCTTGAAATGTCCTGGCTGGCTACAGGCATGACACCGCCGGGCCTCTCCTTGGGACTTGGAGGAGGTACCCGGGGTGCCCAGAGTTCTTGGGACAGGGGAGGTAGAGGGGGCACCCGGGACAGAGTTTGTCTTACCCCACTTGGAGACCGCAGGCTGTGGTGAACTCCAGCTTTGCCCCTCCTTCCAGCTTGAGGGTCTCTGCAGTGTGGCTCCTCTCTTGGCCCCTTGCTCCCTGGTGGACACATAGTCGTCAGCAATCTCTGCAGCCTTGTCTGCTGTCTTGGGTTTCCGATCACACACGAACTGGCGGACCTCCAGAGGACACACCTGGAGAAATTGTTCCTTTATCATAAGATCCTCAAGTCCCTCAAATGTGGTGACAGTAAGTCCTTTGATCCACTGCCGGAATGTGGCCTGTAAGTGGTGCAGAACATCCGCATAGCTCTCTGTGGGACCCCGCTATATATTCCGGAACTTTTTGCGGTACACCTCCGGGGTGAGCCGGTATCTCCGGATCAGCGCCGCTTTGATGGTCTGTTTGTTTGTTTGTTTGTTTGAGTTGGAAGGGACCTCAAGGGCCATCGAGTCCAACCCCCTGCAAAGCAGGAATTCCTAAAACATCCCAGCTATATACCTATCCAGTTTCCGCTTGAAGATTTCAATTGATGGAGAACTCACCAGCTCCCGTGGCAGCCTATTCCACTCTCTCACTACCCTTACTGTTAGAAAGTTTTTCCTAATGTCTAATCTGAATCTCCTTCCCCTTAGTTTCATTCCATTACTTCTCGTGCTTCCTTCTGCTAATGAGAATAGGGTAGATCCCTCTGCACTGTGACAACCTTTCAGATATTTAAATACCGCTATTAAGTCTCCCCTTAGCCTTCTCTTCTGCAAACTAAGCAGTCCCAATTCTTTTAGCCTCTCCTCGTAGGACATGGTTTGTAGACCTTCCACCATTTTGGTTGCTCTTCTCTGGACCTGCTCCAATAAATCGGTGTCTTTCTTAAACTGGGGAGCCCAGAACTGTACACAGTATTCCAGGTGGGGTCTGACCAGGGCAGAGTACAGCGGAATAATTACCTCTCTTGATCTAGCTTCAATGCTCGTCTTGATACATCCTAGAATTTTATTAGCCTTTTTAGCCACCGCACCGCACTGTTGACTCATGTTGAATTTGCGATCTATTATTATGCCCAGATCCTTTTCCCCTGTACTCTCACTTAGTACTATTCCTCCCATACTATATATGCTTCTTGCATTTCTGTTACCCAGATGTAGAACTTTGCATTTGTCCCTGTTGAATACCATTTTGTTCACCTCAGCCCATTGTTCCAGTGTGTCCAAGTCCTTTTGGATGCATTCTCTCTCCTCTCTAGTGTTGGCCATTCCTCCTAGCTTTGTATCATCTGCAAATTTTATTAGTTCCCCATTAACCCCATCATCTCATAGTCTGTGTCCTCTCGTAAGTTCGTGGAAACATCCAGGCCTTTTCCCTTCAGCCGGGGAGACAGGTAACGGGCCCATTCTCCCTGGGGAATATGATGCTACTTACACGCCCTCTCAAATCCCCGCAAGAACGAGTCCAAGTCCCCGTTATCTTCCAAGATTGGAAAGTCCTCAGATCGGATCTTTAGTGCTTGGGGTCCTGGAGTTTGTGCAGGAGAAGGTTGCACCCGCCGGGGAAGTTCCAGCTTTTTTAGCTCAAGCTGATGCTCCATCTCCGCCCGACGCTCTGCAGCAGCGGCCTCTCTTTCCGCCCGGCGCTCTGCAGCAGCAGCAGCGGCCTCTCTCTCCGCCCGGCGCTCTGCAGCTTCTCTCTCCGCCCGGCGCTCTGCAGCAGCGGCCTCTCTTTCCGCCCGGCGATCTGCAGCTTCAGCAGCTTGGTACTGGCGGATCACCTGCAGACGGGTGTCAGAGTCACTGGCGTCTATCTGCTGTAAGGCCATTTGCAAGTATAAGTCCATTACCCCCACAGAACTGGGGCTACTGGTCCCTCCAGGCACAGTTACCTCTGGGGTCCGGGCACCTGCGGAACCGTCTGGCAGGGTGATGTTTTCTGGTGCCAGCCTCTCAGGACTTTGCTCCGCCTCCTGCACGGCTATGGTAGCTTCCATATCCGCCATCTCCTGGAGTTCACCAGCAGCCAAGTCCTGCAGACGTTTGGTTATGCTTCTGGTCCCACCGGCCATCCACTGGAAGCCGTTGCCAAATAAAAGATAGGACAGAAAAAAGAAGAAGGGAGGGAACAGCACTGTACCAAACTTTCACCGTATTTTAAGCTTGATCTCATACCGCGCTCGTTCCATAGGATTGCCCCAATCCTCAGTGTCTGAGTGATACCACACCCACACACTGTTATCCTAAGATTAGAAGGTTAGAAGGTTAGAAGGAAAGATGGGTGCCTGGGTTAGTTGTAGGTCATTAGCCCACCCTCCCCCCTTTGGACATCGGGAAAGGGATAAAAACCAGTGAGGCATAGACTCACTTCAGCACCACATTCCAACAAGTGAGGGAAGGACTGACCTGAGCAAGTAAAACACACTTCCAAGAAAGATAGAAAACTGAGGGTCAATTCATCACACCCATGTATTTTTGAAAACACTGTTTTTCCTTGCAAGAATCATGTTGGAGAAGACACAAATGAAAAATGCAGTGGAAAAATGATGCTTTTTTTTCTGCTGTATTTTTTTTCTTTTTTGCAGTGTTTTTAACTGTGTTTCACTACATGTGACCTTAGCCAAAAGGGGTATTCTTATCATTTATGGCACGTCTGCTGGGCAGACCCACTTTCTGGAGACAAAAATCTATCAGAAATTCATGGCATATCCACTCAATATGCCATAAATGTTTAAAATGAGAATACCCCATTAAAGTTCTCAATATTTCTATATTCTCCTAGTGTACGCTGGAGGCAGACAGAATTTTATCAGTTAGCTCAATGGCTGTGTGTATAGAAACAGGGGACTTGGAGCTTTCTATCAGAAATGCCTGAAAGATAGCAAACAGATAAAGACTGTAGAGACATGAAAGGTGTAAATTGTTCTTGTTAGGGAGAGGATGAAATATATGAAATAAAAAAATGTGTTGGAAAAACTTCTGAAGCATACATAGTAAGGCCTTATTCACATGTCCACATATATATGTGTGGCATCCACATTTTTCACAGGCACTATACAGTGTGTTTATTCACACTTTTTTTTTTTTAACTAATGCTGATGCATCTCGGATGAAAGTCTATATTACACATCCAAGTGTCAATCATTTTTCATGGTTGCAGAGAAATACAAAATATAGGAAATGAAACAAAAAAATTGAACTGCTTATTACAGACATGAAAAGTGAATCACCATGGACAGGACATACCTGTAAGAGGGCAGGGTGAAGTGCTGTGCCCTGGATGCGCAAATGAGGCCACAGGCTAAAGCCCCCCAGAAACGCAGCTTTTTTGTTGCAGATTTTGTTGCGTTTTTTTTTTGCAAAGCCAAGAATGGCTACAAAAGAAATGGGAAATATATAGGAAGTACTTCTACCTTCTGCTCAATCCACTTCTGACTTTGGCTCAAAAAAACACAGCAAAATCAACAAAACAACAAAAATGCTGCGTTTCTGCAACGTGGGGCCTTAGCCTTAATGTGGAAAACGATTCCGGTAATGAACTGGGTAAGCAATTATATATATAAAAAATATCCAGAGATAGAGCAGATCAGGTATAACAACTGTGAAGGATCATAATGAACTTTTTATAATTTTGTACTTTTATATCTGTTTTATATTTTCATATCTGCTTAAGGTGTACTGTGTGTAAAAAACATTGTTAACCTTAAAGTTAAATATTAGATGTGGTTGTTTATGTTTGAAACTGAGTGTAATGTAATGTTACACTACCAGATAGTGTCTGCATACCAAAGTGAGAATCCCTTGTCTCCAAGAAGACATGTGTTTGACTTGCTGCCAGAAGACACCTCCCTGGATCACTGCGCAAGACAGGAGATGGCTGACCATATACGGACTGCTTATATCTGTTATCTATGCATTCAAGATATACTACACCAATTAGGATTGAACATGAGGACTTACGTTGCTATGTTAACCCTTTCCTATATTTGCTGCTATATGAACTTATGTTGTCTTAATAAAGTTTCAGTATGCGTCCCTGTATTCGGCTAAGAAAGAGGGTTCATACCAGCTCTGTGTCTGGTGTCTATCTCTCACCGCTAGCACTTAGCTCATATCAATTAGGACAACGACAGTTACCTGGGGTACCTGGTCATCTGGCCCACAAAGGGTGTCATGACCTTATCACAACTACTGAAGGGTAAATGTGAAGCTGTTGCATATAAGGTCAGTGCTAATCGCTAACTTCCCCACACCCCTGTCACTTCCTGGGACGTTCCTCTATCCACTCACTAACTAGTTGGTGGGGATGCTGTAGGAAGGGAGAGGGGGAGAGGAGATGTTAGCGATTAGTGCACACAGTAAGTGATAGGTAGGTATAGTGTAGCCCTTATTTGGGGGGGGGGGTATGAGTATTATCCCTCCCGCAACAGACTCTGGCCCGCTGACCTGTGTGTATAATGAGACCTGAAGCCTTCGCTGAAGGGAAGAGTGGGAACATATATGAAATATATCAGTGCCTCCACCCAGGATAGAGCCTCTGTATTACAAGAGGGATCTCTTCCTGGGACTTACCCATGAAATACAGTTAGTAGCCTTAACAAGGATCACTGTACTAATCTCACAGTCTGAAGAATACATACAGATACCACATAAGGTTATAACAGTAGCTTTATAAGAATCAACAGGGTAATAATATATACATAAAATATACTCAGAACACAGCAATACTACAACAACCAGCAAGTCCTCAACCGTCTTAGGTTATATACCCGGGTATATATATAGATATATAGCAAGAGTCCAGTGCACAATACCTCCAGGCAACAGAAGAGATGCAGGGGCCCCTGTGGATGACTGTGGATCCTCGGATTCTTCCAGGAGATGACAGACAGCCGATCAGGAGATGATGATGATGGTGAGATTCTTCACAGGCAGCAAACAGGGCGACGGTGACGGCAGTAGATGCAGGCCTGACTACCCTAACACTGAGTCCTTAACCTGCCAGCTAAACTACTAGTGCCACCGGGCCTCTAACTAGCTAGTTGGCCTTCGGAAGCCTAACCTATCACTGCCCTGAACTATATATATATATATGGATCCCTAACTACGGTTACTAGCTAGGTCCTGTGAGTATATAGGGGGTAACACATACCTAACTATATACTGTGAAGTAAAGAGGAACAAGTGGCTCTTAGACTCCCCCAGACATAACATGTCTGTCTCAGCAGCTCTGCTCACATCTCTCCCCCCAGCAGCTCTGCCTCACATGTGTCTGACTCACTGTATTTACAAAACAAAACTTGCACTGAATGCCTGGGGTCTCTGAAGCCAAACTGCAGGGGCAAAGAAGCCAGATACATTATATACTAGTAGAAATGGCAGTTCCCTACACTCTCCCTCTGGTGAAATCTTTACGTCACGTCAAAGACATACAAAGTCATGGTATACAGTCAACATTACCAATGACAATATCAATATGGTTGCTTTTGCATTTACAGAGTCACAACAGGTTAATAGGTATACATGCCAGCAGGAGCGAAAATTGGTAACATATTGACCAAAGTGGACACTGCACCCACCCAAGCATGGTATAAATGAGGCTGAGTAGTAAATCTGGGGTCCCCCAAACTATCATATGTCAGCATAGGTGGAGGGTGTCTAATTCTCTCTCCTCTCCGTACCTCTCTCTGAGGTAAACTAGCATGTCCAGGCCCTAAACTAGGGTTGTCTGCCATGGGAGGGGATGGTGCTGGTGGCGTAGGAGAGCTAGATCCCTGCTCATCTGTAGACACAGATCTAGGTACGAATTCTGGAGTTTGAGGGTTCATAGGTCTCCCTGAAGGAGAAGATACTGGTGATCTAGGAACTTCAGGAGCCACAGTCCAATCACTCTCAGGAGTTTCAGGAAGGTCAGGTGTAATATCGGCTAAGGACTGTGGAGAATCGCAGGCCGAGCCATCATTGGAGATATCCATACCATCAATCTGAGGTACAGCCAACAAATGATTTCTATGCCAAGTCCTGATCCTCCCGTCCCGTCCTTTTATCTTGTAGACTGGTATTCCAGGCAACCGATCTACCACTGTAAAGAGTTCACTCCGCCATCGATCAGCCAGCTTATGTTTTGCAGATGCTCCCAAATTCCGTAGCAGAACATGGTCCCCAGGGTTCAATTCTCGGTATCTTACTCGAAGATCAAATCTCCTTTTATTTCCTTTATTCACTTTGGCCACATTTTCCTCAGCCAGCTGATAAGCACTCTTAAGCGTTTCTTTCAAACGTGCCACGTATCGGTAATGATCTCGATGACTGATACCATCGGTAGAGACTCCCAACAAGATGTCAATAGGTAGCCTAGGCTCTCTTCCAAACATCAGAAGTATGGTGAATATCCTGTGCTCTCGTGCCTTGTACTATTATAGGCATGCACCATAGCCTCCACTTTTCGACTCCAGGATCGCTTATCCTCAATTCGTAAGGTACCAAGCATATCAAGTAAAGTCCTGTTAAATCTTTCAGGAAGGGCATCTCCCTCTGGATGATAAGGCGTCGTCCGACTTTTGCGGATGTTCAACAACTGAAGTAACTCTTTGATCAGGTTACTCTCAAAATCCCGGCCTTGATCAGAATGCAACCGGTGTGGTAAGCCATAATGGATAAAATACTTTTCCCAAAGCACTCTTGCAACAGTGACTGCTTTTTGATCCTTAGTCGGAAAGGCTTGAGCATATCGTGTGAAGTGATCAGTCACCACCAATACATTTCCAAATCCTCTGGAGTCGTTGTCAATACAAAGGAAGTCTATGCAGACAAGATCCATGGGGCCCGAACTCTTCAAGTGTCCCATGAAGGCCGCTCGAACCGGGACAGTCTTCCTCTGCAAACATCTGCGACAGCACCTACACAAACGAGTCACGGTATCTCTCATTTTGGGCCAGTAGAATCGGTCTTGTATTAGGCCATAAGTCTTCTCAGGTCCCAAATGACCATGATAATCATGCAGACTTCAGAAAATCATCTTCTGAAAGCAGCTTGGAATAACTAGTTGGCGCCTTCCAGGGTGATCATGATACAGCACCACACGATAAAGTAGGCCATTGTCTATTTCAAACTTCTCCCAATCTCGTAGAAGTTGACTGCATTCAGAGGGTAGGGATGTCTTTAACATTTCTCTGTCTTGAGAACTCACTGCTTGATAAAGAGGTCCAATTAAAGGGTCAGTCTTTTGACTCCAGATCATTCGCTTTGAAGATATAGAACAACTCTCAAAGGATCCTAAAGCGGCAGGGTAGGCAAACATGTCTGGTACAGCTTTGGGACCTCCCCCAATAGAGTCAATAAGCCGAGTTTCAGAAAAGGCTACTCGGTCTTCAACTACAGCAGCCATGGCACACAAAGCTCCTACTCCAGGACTTGGCACTTCTTCCCATTCATCCACTACTTCCGGACTAGGTAATCCAGGCCGTCTTGATAGAGCATCTGCCCCAATGTTCTTAGGCCCCGATTTATACTTGAGTGTGAATTGGTAGTTGGATAAAGCTGCCAACCAGCGATGTCCTGTAGCATCGAGTTTAGCGGTTGACAAAACGTATGTCAGTGGATTGTTGTCTGTTCTTACTTCAAACGTGGCTCCGTATAAATAGTCATGTAATTTATCAACAATGGCCCACTTGAGCGCCAAAAACTCCAATTTATGTACTGGATAATTTTTCTCGCTGGGAGAAAGACTTCGACTTATGAAAGCTATGGGCCGTAACCCGACCGGGTATTCTTGGTGCAGCACGCCACCTAATCCTTCAAAGCTGGCATCTACATGTAGCACATATGGCTTCTGTGCATCAGCATAAGCCAGAACGGTAGCTTCTGTCAATTTCTTCTTCAACAACTTAAATGCTTCTTCACAATCCGCAGTCCACCTATCGCCAAAAAGGCTTTTGGAAGACCCTTTCTTCTTTCCCGGATCTCCTGCATCACTCTTCAACAGGTCGAGGAGGGCTCGAGCAATTTTTGAATATCCTTCCACAAATCGTCGATAGAATCCACAAAACCCCAAGAAAGATTGCAACTCCGTAATATTTTGCGGTCGGGGCCAATTCACCACAGCTTCAATCTTACCAGGATCGGTAGCAACTCCTTCAGCAGAAACAATATGACCTACATAAGTGACCGAAGATCTACAAAATTTGCATTTGTCAGCCGACAACTTCAGCCCCTCTTCTTTTAAGCGTTGGAGTACTCTCATGAGTCGTTCTTCATGTTCTTCCAGCGTCTTTCCAAACACAATAATGTCGTCAAGATATACAAGGCATTCCCGGGGCACTAAATCACCTAACACTCTTTCCATCAACCTTTGGAATGTTGCTGGCGCACCTTTTGTACCTTGCGGCATACGAGTGAACTGAAAGAAACCCAAGGGGCATATGAAGGCTGTCTTTTCCTGATCCTCAGGTGCCATTGGGACTTGATAGTATCCCGATCTTAGGTCCAGCACTGTGAACCAACAGTTTCCATTCAGAGCTTCCAGAGCTTCTTCAATTCTCGGCAGTGTATACTGATCAGGTAAGGTTCTCCGGTTCAGAGTTCTGTAATCCACACATAGGCGAATTGCTCCAGATTTTTTTCTTACCACCACAATAGGTGAGGCATAGGGGCTCTTACTGTCCACAATGATCCCCTGACCTCTCATTTGCTGTAGAGTCTGTCTTAACTCATCAACATCCTTTGGAGCAACTCTCCGTGGTCGCTCCCGGAAGGGAGTAGAATCGGTCAATCGGAAAGTGTGTTGAGCACTTTTAGCACAACCTACATCCATATCATCCATGGAGAACACTTCCGATAATTCAGACAACTTCTGTGTCAGTTGCTGATTCCAGGCCTCTGGTAAATGTGGATCACTCAAGTCAAGATTGAGATTAGGGATTGCATCTCGGATTTGAATCCTGCACACTTCAGCGTATGGATTTACTCCAAGCACAGGGTAGCAGTGGGCCACATTCTGGTATGGTCCAATTACGATCGGATGCGGTGAACAGTTCCTCACTGTCACACAGGTAGATAACTCCACTTTATTTCTCCAGTCCTTTCTCTCCGGGATCACCATCCAGCCATTCTGGTTAATCATTTCTTCAGGGGTTTCCATAAGGACATAACTCCCCCCTTCAAGCAAATCGGGAGCAATGCTGGAGGCTACTCTCAGAACTCTCTCCCCGCCGGCAGGAACTTCCACGATTCTCTCACCAATATGATATACCATTCCATGTCGATAGCCAGTAGACAGGGCATCACAGAGTTCTCTAAGATCAGAAGATATATTCACCGGCTGAGCTGCAGGGTTCCAATCTCTTCCAAGAAACTTCTGAAAAGCATAATGCACTGCGGGACAATTAGTGCCAAGTATCACAGGAGCTGCACAAGAATCCCCTGTATCAGGACAGACAAGAGCCGTAATCTTCATGGGAGCGACACTCTGATCTTCTAATTCAGGGACAGCTATAACTACTTGCAGGCTGCCATCTACAGGATATGATCCTGAATTAAGCCCCCACAATTTCATTTGTCCTGTAGACTGAAGAGGTATATCCCTCAGATACTTTTGGTAGAACGAGCGATAAATCAGGGTCACTTGAGATCCTGTATCAAACAAGGCAGGAGCGGCATGACCATTGACAGTGACTTTGACAACGGACCTGGAGCCCGCGATAGCGCCTCTGGTCTTTACTCGGCCCGCCTTCCTTCGGTGTCTTTGATTCTGAATAGAGAAGACAGCACTGTGTCCCAATCCCTCACTGTCCTCCGTACACTGTCTGGCAGTATGGCCCGTCTGACCACATTTATAACAGGTTCTAGCATCCTTCCTTCATTGAGTGGCAGTGGGTGGAGTGGCGGACTGTCTAAGTTCTGACCGTTCCGCTGGTTTGTCCTTGTTTGAATTAGGAACAACATCTTCTTTAGAGATGCTTTTCGCTTTCTTAGGGGTACTAAAACTAATGTCAGCTTCTTGTTTCTTCACTAACTTCATTAAGTCAGGAAATGGAAGGACTCTATCAGATAGTAAGACCTTGAGTACTTGAGCAAGAGGATGATGAGGTTGTAACCCTCTCACCAACTGACTGGTTCTCATAGCGTCTACCTCTGAAGCAGATATAGCTGCGTGGTACACCAGACGTGAAAGAAGTAGCTGTAAACGGTTAATAAAAGTAGAGACATTTTCCCCTTCTTTTTGACGAACCATTCGGTAATCAGCAACCATCTGGGCAAGGTCATAGTATGGCTCAAAGTGATCAGACAGTACTTGTATATAGTCCAATGCACTCACTCCTTCATGAGAGTCTCTGTACAAGCGGATCAATTCTGCAGCAGGAGACCGCAAACTTTCACTGATACGCTGCCGCTTGCCTTCTTCAGAGCAAGACCATTCCTTCAGGCATTGGAGAGTATGTTCTTTCCATATCTCAAAGTTTTCCTCCCCTTGTGGTACTGGGACATTACCAGAGAATACTTTTAGTTTCTTGTAGTGAGTGGCCTGCAGGCCCTGAGCTAACATTTCAGTCAGCCTGGCTAAAGTGCTAATAGCACTGTCACTAGAGGAACTGCTAGCGACGGCCATACTGGGGGGGGTAACTGGCTGAGCGGGGTTCTTCCTTTACCTGAACCAGGGGAGGAACAGGAGGTCGGTAATCCCATGTAGTAGCTAGTGGGAGGTTCCCCTCTGAGCTATACCACTTCTCCATATCAATGACTATTCCCACTTCTAAATCTCAGCAGTGCCTCCAAATGTAGCCCTATTTGGGGGGGGGTATGAGTATTATCCCTCCCGCAACAGACTCTGGCGCTGACCTGTGTGTATAATGAGACCTGAAGCCTTCGCTGAAGGGAAGAGTGGGAACATATATGAAATATATCAGTGCCTCCACCCAGGATAGAGCCTCTGTATTACAGGGGGGATCTCTTCCTGGGACTTACCCATGAAATACAGTTAGTAGCCTTAACAAGGATCACTGTACTAATCTCACAGTCTGAAGAATACATACAGATACCACATAAGGTTATAACAGTAGCTTTATAAGAATCAACAGGGTAATAATACATACATAAAATATACTCAGAACACAGCAATACTACAACAACCAGCAAGTCCTCAACCGTCTTAGGTTATATACCCGGGTATATATATAGATATATAGCAAGAGTCCAGTGCACAATACCTCCAGGCAACAGAAGAGATGCAGGGGCCCCTGTGGATGACTGTGGATCCTCGGATTCTTCCAGGAGATGACAGACAGCCGATCAGGAGATGATGATGATGGTGAGATTCTTCACAGGCAGCAAACAGGGCGACGGTGACGGCAGTAGATGCAGGCCTGACTACCCTAACACTGAGTCCTTAACCTGCCAGCTAAACTACTAGTGCCACCGGGCCTCTAACTAGCTAGTTGGCCTTCGGAAGCCTAACCTATCACTGCCCTGAACTATATATATATATATGGATCCCTAACTACGGTTACTAGCTAGGTCCTGTGAGTATATAGGGGGTAACACATACCTAACTATATACTGTGAAGTAAAGAGGAACAAGTGGCTCTTAGACTCCCCCAGACATAACATGTCTGTCTCAGCAGCTCTGCTCACATCTCTCCCCCCAGCAGCTCTGCCTCACATGTGTCTGACTCACTGTATTTACAAAACAAAACTTGCACTGAATGCCTGGGGTCTCTGAAGCCAAACTGCAGGGGCAAAGAAGCCAGATACATTATATACTAGTAGAAATGGCAGTTCCCTACAATAGTTTAATAAATCTGAGTTTAGATATAAAAAGCACTTTATAACTATGTACACAGGCAAGTCAGGGAGCAGAAAACCAGAGTGGAAAGTACACACTGTAGGTGGATTTTCTTTAGCAATGTTCAATTAGTGTTGCTAAGGAGAGATTTCAGATGTATTTTTTATAAAAGCAGACAAAATTTGTTAGTATAGTATATTAGAAAAATATTTAAAATACATTTGCCTACACATAAAAAAGGTTAAAATAATAGCTATACTTTAACTCAGTTCTAATTTGATTACGACCTCCAATTTCTTTTTTTTAAGCAGTTCAATACAATATCAGGACATGCTAGTGACAAGATAGACAGGATACAGTTTCCCAACACATTCACTGGGTAGCTACACACAGATGGGCAGCATATCACTTTGGGATATCAGGCCCGGTTCGCATCTGCGTTCGGGCCATTCCATCTTTCATGCGGAGAGAAAAGTCCTGCAAGCAGCACTTCTCTCTGCATTTTTCGTGTGGAAACCTAGCGGAAACCATATGGACCCCATTATAGTCTATGGGGTACAGCAGTTTCTAAGGTAACCTCTTTTTTATACAGATTAGGTTTCCGTTTGGGGGGGGTCCCCAAGCGGACTGCGCAGATGTGAACCGGGCCTCACATGCTGATAAGCTGCCCATCTCTTGACACACATATCTGGACATGTCTAGCCAAGAGAAAAGATAAATAAAGGACAGACATCTGTAGCAACCTCTCAGATCACTGTCTGCATGATCTACAGATGTGTCCTTCTTTAGTTGTCCACATGGTTGGAAATGTCTCAATATGTGTGTCAAGAGATGATCAGCTTTTCAGAAATACCTGATTGTATGTTACTCTGTCACAAGATATTTATCCTATATGTGTCATGTTGTGAGCTGCAGCCTCATTGTATTGAATTGGTTGAATGAGATATTGTAGTGCTTAACTAAATTACAGCAAAGATAAGGGACACATCTGTATCTCCTAAACAGAAAAATAACGTAATTATTTGCTGTGAATAATTGCTCCATTTTTTGTCTATATGGCACAAGGTCCTTTAGTTGGCAAGGGGGCTTCAGTCTACTTGTTAATCCAACCCTACAGCCAAGGACAAAAGAATGAAAGAAAATCAATATGATGCAATATTCAGTGTCGTCAGCAGAAATAATGTAATTAAATTAGGATGAATGTAAAGAGTTCTTCATCATAAACCTGTCCAGTACTAAATAAGTAATGACTGGATTATATAAGTAATGCTAGAAATGAAGGACCATAAGTGTAATTAATATGTGACATCATAAACACAAAAGCTGCAGTGTTTTACCCCTGTAAAATAAAGACAGCTGTGATGTAAATTAACGCTAGTTTCGCAAGTAAGTGAGAAATAACACTTTGTGTCTAATCACAGGACAAGCGTGTAATGTTTCTGGCGTATGGACTTTCATTAACTACATCATATTTCATCTTTGTGCTTCCAGGAAATGAAATCTATCATGTCCTGCCCATATTCACACAGAGTTGGTGAATTTTTGGGGGCATTAGAAATGTGTAAGGTTCTAGAAACTGTAGAAGCAAGACCCACAGCAACTATGGGGCTTGTGGACACAGGGAACTTATTTTGGTTTACACCATCCAATGAGCAATTTTAATCTGGTCATACACGTTAAACTAGGTCAGTTTGACCCACCAATTTTAGCATGATTGGCTAACAATCTAATATGTGCACAGTATGACAGTATTATGCTGGATCAAGCATATTGCATTGCATTTTGTCCCATAGAGAAGTTAGGCAGTAATTTATTCTCCCTACCTATGTTTCCAATAAAGGGTATGGCTGTGTGGTCATGCACTGTACAGAGTGCCCCTGCTCACTAAGTGTGAACGCCCACTAACACACAGTCGAAGTCGACATCTTTACTTTAACTTTCGGCTTCCTGCCAGTTTAGAAGCGTAACAAGCACTTCCATCAGTATTGATGAAAGTGCTCATTGGCATTACAGGGATCCTGGGGAAAGAGTAGTGAGTAAGGATTCAATATTCAACGCTCTGCTCCTCAATCACTCTCTGCTAAGGGTGCCAAGCATTTCACATCACAACCGTGAGCAGAAATGAAGCAGAGAGCAAAGCAGTGAGTAATGAATTCAACTTACTGCTCACTTTATGGACATTATACTGAGTGAGGGCACTGAGGAGACCATTATTTACTGTTGAGGCATTGAGGATGCATAATACAGTGTGGGAAGATAAGAGGTCAGTATACTGTGGCGGGCATAAGGAGTCATTACTCTTTTTGTGGGCATAAGGGGGTTTTATACTGTGTGGGGGTATAACGGGTCATTGCATCTGGGGGCATTATATTGTGTGGAATAAGCAAAAGGGCATTATAGGTGTGGGACCATAAGGCAGCATTACACTAAAGCACAGAACCCAGTGTCAATGGGACAATGGGGCATTACACTGTGTGTCAGGAAGTATTAGTGCAATATACTATGTGGGGCATAAAGAGGACACTATACTGTGTGAGGGTATAAGGGGCATTATTTTTGGTGGCTTTTTTTTTTCAAAAAGCCAATTCTTCATCGCTTTTCAAGTAGGCACACAGTCAAAAATTTTTCTCACAAATTACAACAAGCCTGTACATTTAAAAGTCATCAAAACCAACTAATTTTTCAACAAACCATTACTTTTTACAATATAGCCGCCATGTGTGTATAAAAAACTATGGGCACGTACCTTTCCGAAAAGAAAGGGTAATTTATGGAGCTTTTTAACCCCTTAGCGACACAGGATGTAATAGTACGTCCTGACCGCCAGTGTCTTAATGACCAAGGACATACTATTACATCCTGTGTCGCATGTGAGCGGGGTTTTAACCCCTTATATGCTGTGGTCAAACATGAGAGCAAGAAATTGGATAGATAGGTTCCTATATTTTAAGCTAATTTAAGGTGTGGTTTGTACCGAACTTGTTCGACCCAAAACTAATCTGGGACCCGAGCCACCAGAACCCAAAAGGAAACAAATCTTGAGAGGTTCACTCAGCTCTAGTTTTGGATCACAAAATCTGCTGCAGGATGTCCACTATGGAAATCCCACAGCTGACCTGTCATGTGTGGCCTTAGACTAAGGCGCTGGTCACACTTTAGTCCAATTTTAAAGGACCCATGATGGCTATAGAAGATCTGTTGTGATCTGTCATAATCTATTATGATGTGTCATGAGCGCTGCTTTTTTTTGTCCACTATTGTCTAATAATGGGTCTGTCAGGCTTCTTTCACGTCCATTTTCATTATATAGCATGTTTCATCAATGTGTATGACGTGTAGAGTACAAACAAGAGATCTACATTTTACTAATAGTTCATCACTGAAAAGTATACACCCTCACTGAATCACATCTCTAACTAGTAGATTTCATAATTGCTCCTGTGTATGTTTGTAGGTACAGTACTTCTCACAAGCTGACAGCTCTCTGCCCCATAACAGGTTCTGAGTCATAAGGGTATTCCTAGATTGTCAGATTTACAAAAGTCAGTGGTGTCAAGACCTGCATCCCAGAATTCTACTTTCAAAAGGAGCAAAAAGTAATAATTGGTAAAAAAAAATAAAGTAGGGCAACTTGTGCAACATTTTTTGCAATTAATAAGTACACTCTATGTGTGAATGCAATGAAGATATACAGATGACTTTTTTGTTGACTTCTGTGATAAGATATCATGCTGCAGCAGTTTAACCGATTTCAGAAGTTCGGGATAACTCTGCTACATTTGTATGCAAGTGATTAATATATTTAAGCGCAAGAATACGTTTATTAGGGAAAACTGGACAATTGGAAGGAGGCTCCTGTATCCAGATTGTCTTTAATCTGGATACAAGATGAGATATGGTTGGGCACGCAGGCATATAGGTTCTATATGGTATCCTGCCCCCATATGGTGTTGTGACCCCATGTAACCACTGTAGTTTAAAGGGCTTATCTGGGGAGTTAGTCACTTGCCTGGTCTGGCGGAATGCTTTTGATGGACCCTGGGGTTCCAGCGACATCACAACCTTTGGGTTATGTAATTGGAGGCAGCGGTCAGGTAAACTTCTTCCCAGGTAATTACCTCTGAGATCGGAGGCAAAGTGGGCAGAGCAATCCAAGGGGGTAGAGTGACTTGGGAAGCTGAACGCTGCCTCTGATCACATGACCTGGAAAGGTATTCAGCAGGTAAGTGAATAAATACTCCTTGGACAACCCTTTTAATATTACTGAATAACTTGCCAACATATTTTTTAGAAAGTTATTTGCTACCCTCTGAAGCACTGATCCCTTCTCTATTCCTGTGATGCTTCCTATATGAACAAGAGGTCAAACTCATAATGCATGTCTATGGGAGTCAGATTGAGACTTCCATTATGAGTTTGACATCCTGTTCATGCTGTATAACCTGTGTGCATCAGAAGAGCAAAGAGGAAGTTAGTGCTTTGGAGGGGAGCGTATACCTTCTTTTTCCTTGATAAATCTTACCCAAAGAGTTTCTATGTTCTCCTCTGCACGTCTAGCACTGGTTGAAGGAATTTGCGAAGACTTGGAGGATTAAAATGGGAGATCTGTTTTTGTATTACATATAGCAAACAGATGAGACACCTGTGCAAATGAATGCGAGCAAGTATTTCCAATACAACGGCTTTCACTGAGGCGTGGCGTCTACTAAGTGAACAACAGCACACAAGTCATAAGGAGGCCGCACAGGACCTCAAGTATCCAAACTTAGGAGTCTTAAAGTGAACCTGTTACTACCTTTTACTGTATGCGTGAATTCCCATTGAAAACTAATGTTGGACAAGCCCCACAAAATTTGTCTTGAAAACATTTCTAAGAGTTACCCAACAGTTTCGGGCTGAACTGCTATTATTATACAGTGGGGTCTTTCCCTCTCATGCGTTCCATCACTGTGTCCAATGTGGGTCCCCATCCTCTATGTTGTAATATTTGACAGTCAGTGTCTTCATTTTAGTTTCCCTTTTCTCTGTTCTGAAGTTTGCCAGTTAGATTAAACAAAACTTAAATGGCAGAATCTGTCTTTTCTACGTATATTCCAAAACTATAAAGAAAACAATACCAAGAAAGGAAGAGGATCCACGTGCCGCAACCCAGTCGGATGAGACCGGAGGATGGGAGTAGTAGTGGCGGATGCTGTGCCACCTAGCAGGCCGAGCACGCTCCCAAACGGCTCCCGTCCCACTCCTAGGCCGGACAAGGTCAAGGGGGGTCCTGCAGCACTACCAGATGGTGGTGGTAGTAGTTCTTTCCCCCGGGGCACTTCCAGTTGAAGAGGGGGACCTCTCCTAACTGAGCCGGTGTGGTGTTGGTCGGAAGAGCCCTGATGCTGAAGCAGGCACAACTCAGGAGTCAGCGTTGCAGGTAAACTAAACAGCCTTTTTATTTAGGCAACTGGAACAAGAGACAACGGCAGCTTCCAGATGGGGGTAGTAGTCCTGCAGTGTCCTAACCCCAGCCTTGGTTCTAGGAGGGTGCCCAAAGACAGTTTCGGCTCCACAAGATGGCTTCCTCTACTCCACCTCTGTACCTCTCCCAGCTTGCTATACTGGGGATAGAGTTGCAGGGAGTCCTGACAGGGAACTGGATACCTGCATACTAGGCCCGAATGCGACTCTCCTGTCAGGGTCCTCTCCTGCTCCTCCGGGCACGACACGAATCAAGTTCAGCCACTTGGAAATCTCCACTCTCTAGCTCTGAGCTGTCTTGAGAAGAGCCTGGGGCTGATGTTATCCCTCCTGAGGCTGTGGTAGCGGCGGTTGGCCTTCAGTCCAGCCTGGTGGCAGGTCAACTCTGCACACCTTGTCTGGTCTACAGCATGCACTGAACTAACTCCCAACCGTCACCGGGGAGATTATATCTCCTCACAACCCCGCCCAGTGGCCTGTGATAGGCCAAGGCTGAACCCAGTCTGGGTTTGAACACTGCAGGGGGAAAGATACAAAGGGAAAGCTGCACAAAAATACAGTCATGGCCAAAAGTTTTGAGAATGATACAAATATTAATTTTTACAAAGTCTCCTGCTTCAGTTTTTCTAATGGCAATTTGCATATACTCCAGAATGTTATAAAGAGTGATCAGCTTAACAGCAATTACTTGCAAAGTCAATATTTGCTTAGAAAATGAACTTTATCCCCCAAAACACATTTCAACATCATTGCAGCCCTGCCTTAAAAGGACCACCTAACATCGTTTCAGTGATTGCTCCATTAACACAGGTGTGGGTGTTGATGAGGACAGGGCTGGAGATCAATCTGTCATGATTAAGTAAGAATTACACCACTGGACACTTTAAAAGGAGGCTGGTGCTTGCCATCATTGTTTCTCTTCTGTTAACCATGGTTATCGCTAAAGAAACACGTGCAGTCATCATTGCACTGCACAAAAATGGCCTAACTGGGAAGAGTATTGCAGCTAGAAAGATTTCCCCTCAGTCAACAATCTATCGCATCATCAAGAACTTCAAGGAGAGAGGTTCCATTGGTGCCAAAAAGGCTCCAGGGCGCCCAAGAAAGACCAGCAAGCGGCAGGACCGTCTCTTAAAAGTGTTTCAGCTGCGGGATCGGGCTACCAGCAGTGCAGAGCTTGCTGAGGAATGGCAGCAGGCAGGTGTGAGTGCATCTGCACGCACTGTGAGGCGGAGACTCTTGGAGCAAGGCCTGGTCTCAAGGAGGTCAGCAAAGAAGCCACTTCTCTCCAGAAAAAACATCAGGGACAGACTGATATTCTGCAAAAGGTACAGGGAGTGGACTGCTGAGGACTGGGGTAAAGTCATTTTCTCTGATGAATCCCCTTTTCGATTGTTTGGAACATCTGGAAAACAGCTTATTCGGAGAAGAAGAGGTGAGCGCTACCACCAGTCTTGTCTCATGCCAACTGTAAAGCATCCTGAAACCATTCATGTGTGGGGTTGCTTCTCAGCCAAGGGAATCGGCTCTCTCACAGTCTTGCTTAAAAACACAGCCATGAATAAAGAATGGTACCAGAATGTCCTCCAAGAGCAAATTCTCCCAACCGTCCAAGAGCACTTTGGCGCTCAACAATGCCTTTTCCAGCATGATGGAGCACCTTGCCATAAAGCAAAGGTGATAACTAAATGGCTCAGGGAACAAAACATAGAGATTTTGGGTCCATGGCCTGGAAACTCCCCAGATCTTAATCCCATTGAGAACTTGTGGTCAATCATCAAGAGACGGGTGGACAAACAAAAACCAACAAATTCAGACAAAATTAAAGCATTGATTCTGCAAGAATGGACTGCTATCAGTCAGGATTTGGTCCAGAAGTTGATTGAGAGCATGCCAGGGAGAATTGCAGAGGTCCTGAAGAAGAAGGGTCAACACTGCAAATATTTACTTGCTGCATTAACTCATTCTGTCAATATAAGCTTCTGTTACTCATAATATGAATGCAATTATATTTCTGTATGTGATAAAAACATCTGACAAACACACATAAAAACCAGAGGGCAGCAGATCATGTGAAAATATAATATTTGTGTCATTCTCAAAACTTTTGGCCATGACTGTACACTTAACATAGAACAGAACTTACAGACATAAAACCCAGAGGCACACAGGACAAACACATAAATGCAGTAGCACTCTGGGATGCTGCACACGGGGACCATGAGGCCAGTTCAAAGGCACGACAAACAATACTATAAACAAAGTCTGTCACTGCAAAGTAACAATAAGGGCTTTTAACAAGAATGTGCCATATCTCAAACAGTAACATAGTTCCTGTAGGGTATGTTCAAACCTTCCTGTTTTTTACATGTTGTATCACTGATAAAAGCCCATACTTACCTGATATCACAATGATTCCCTGCAGGTTGCAGACAGACCAGTGGCGTAGCTAGCGGAGTGGGGGGGAGGCAGAGGGGGCAGCTGCCCTGGGCCCACTGACTCTGTGGGACCCACCCCGGGGCCACCATTAATACATGCTTTACTTTACACTAGATCGGTGTCTGCAGACACCGATCTAATTAAAACGCATCCTGCAACTATTTGTCTTGTAAATGGCAAGCCGCTTCAGGCCTGCGGTTTAAATAACACCGAGACTACAGACAGAAGATGTCTGCTTTTCGGGACAGGCGGGCACGATGACGTCACAGCATCGCGCCTCTTGCGCTGAGACGCAGACGTCCTGTGCGTGGACACTGCACATAAGGTGTTGGTCAAGAAGAGGAGGCGGAGGGTCTGTCATTTATGTAAGGGGTCATTAGGGGGGTATTATGAACATAAGGGGGTTGTCATTTATATAAGGGGTCATTAAGGGTGCAGTATTTATGTCAGGGGCATAATATAAGGGGGCAATTAATTTAATTAAGGTGGCACTTGGGCTTTATTAAGGCTAAGGCCCCACGTAGCAGGCCACAGCAAAATAGCGCTGCAGGAAAAACCGCAGTGGTAACGAATCACAGTTTTCCCCGCAGGTTTCCTCCGCGGACTTTCTGCTTCCATTATACCTATTGGGAAACTGGCAGCATTCCCGTAGGTATAATTGACATGCTGCGATTTCCAAAGCAGCAACGGTTTTGGAAATCACAGCGTGTCCGCAGCATGTATTTTTCCGCAATGTGTGGATGGTATTCGCTAGGACGAGGCTGTAGTTACATTACATGGCCTCTATGAAATTAATGATAGTATGTAAACAGAGAAGGGGTCACGGTGCTTACACAGGTACCACGGTTCATTCAAACAGCTGATCGTGGGGTCCGGGTATTGGAACCCCACTAATTTTTTCTACCTTTTTTTTACCATTTAATTAGGAAACACCTGGGGCATTATTAATAAGGGGCACTATTTAAAGGGGGTACACAGGGAAGTTATTAATTTAAAGATGCACTTGGGGGTATTATTCTGATGGGGGGCTATATTATATATTTTATAATTGGGGTAGCAGCAGGATGGGGGCTTTGTGTAGGTGAGGACAATGTGGGTCAGGTGTCTGGAAAAGTAAGGAGCCAAAGATGTCTATGCTGAAAACTTTAGAGATTTAAAGAAGTAGTCATGGCGCTCCAGATGGAAGAGTGAAGGATTAGTCAGAGACGTCACCTGTAAGTCACTAAATGTTACTGCACTGTATTCACCTAAATGGTCTGCAAAGCACTGGATAGAGACAATATATACCACTATATGGTCACCATATAATGATAATATCAGTATACCTAAGTTGGGGGCCCACCTGGACATGTTCGCCCCCCCCCATGCTGAACCCCTAGCTACGCCTCTGAATCAGACCAAACATCAGTTAAATATAGTCTTTTTCAGTTACAGTATATGATTTCTAATGATGTCTCTTTCAGTATATTGTTTTTGTTTTTAGCATAGGGACTCACAAGACATGGGGGAACTTAACGTGGGGTGCATGTTGATTGAGGGTAAAAAGGGTGCTTGTACTGGTGGGGTGTATATATGTAGGTGTAGGACAGCCCACCTAATCTAATAATTTGGATGTCAGCTGGTATAAGCCAGCAAAGTGCCCCTCATAATATCATTTGACTGTGTGCATATGGAATACCAGGCACCATGGATTGTAAATGTGTAAGTTAATGGTTTATCAGCATTCTGCACCTGTGGAACCCCACCATATGCCATGTGTGCCTCTCTGCATGCTGCTGTGAACCATTGCTTCACCTAATATTAGGTTTCTTTACATTTTACATAGTTTTCCGATTATTCCAGGGTTGTATTATTGGATGAAGAATCAGTCTATCATTGACTATCTTGCTGTGACTTTATTGGAAAAAGGTATGGGACTACCATTCAAACTTCAAAAAGTACTAAAATGATATATTTTAGATATTAAAACTTATAGTGCTGAGAGCCGTGAACACAATGCTATAATTGTTTGTAGAAAGGCCGCTTAAAAAGGAACTTTCATGTCCTCATGAAAGTGTGGTTTAATATACTGCTAGAAAGCCAACAGTGCGCTGAATTCATGCCCCTGTAGTGGAGATATCAGTGCCGTTAGTTTTGGCACCGATTATCTCCCCACTATCAGAAGGGCATTCCTCATAGCTCAGCGTCATCGCTGTGAGGAATGCCCTCTCTGACTGTACTCTAACATAGTCTTGTACTTTAAGCAGGGTCGGCGTTAGGGGGGGGGGGCAAACTGGGCAACTGCCCAGGGCCCCGTCCCCAAAGGGGGCCCCAGGGATCCGGAACTTGATGACTCCAGATCTCGGAGTCAGGCCCGGCCAAAGCAATAACAGAAAGGGACCGCAAGGCCCCTTTTCGAGGTGAGTAAAAATAACAAACATTTTTACCCACCTGTCCTTGGCGTCCGACGTCATCTTCTAGCGTTCCGGACATCACCACTGAGGCCTGGCCACAGCGGTCACGTGGGGCGTGCTGACAGCGTGCTTCACGTAATCGCTGAGGCCCAATCACAGGCCTCAGCGGTGACGTCCACAACGCGTGACGTCAGCCGCAGAGAAGAAGAGGCCAGCGCCGACGGGAATAGTGGAGCAGCGCGAGGAGGCCGAGCAGAGGTAAGAACAAGGTGAGTATAACTGTTTGTTATTTTACCTTACTTACCCCGGGCCTTCGATTATTATACTCTGGGGTCTGAAGAGACCCCAGAATATAATATAATAATAGCACTGTAGGACCCCTGTGGATAGCATATTATACTGGGGGGGGGGGGGCCCCTCTGGATAGCATATTATACTGTGTGGGGCCACTGTGGAGCATTATACTGGGGAAGGGGCCCTCTGGATAGCATGTTATATTCTGTGGGGCCTCTGTGAAAAATTATAATGTGGGGGGGGGCTCTGGAGATAATGTTATATTCTGTGGGGCCACTTTGGAGCATTATGCTCTCCAGAGGGGCCCCCCAGTATAATGCTCCAAAGTGGCCCCACAGAATATAACATGCTCTCCAGAGCCCCCCACTTTATAATACGCCATAGAGGCCCCACAGAATATAACATGTTCTCCAGAGGGCCCCCTCCCCAGTATAATGCTCCACAGTGGCCCCACACAGTATAATATGCTCTCCAGAGCCCCCCCCCCAGTATAATGCTCCACGGTGGCCCCACACAGTATAATATGCTCTCCAGAGGGGCCCCCCAGTATATTATACTGTGCGGGGCCACCGTGGAGCATTATACTGGGGGGGGGGCTCTGGAGAGCATGTTATACTGTTTTGGGCCACTGTGGAGTATTATACTGGGGAAACCTCTCTGGGCAGTATATTATACTGTGTGGAGGCCATTCTGGAGCATGTTATACTGAGTGGGGTCACTGTGGAGCATTATTCTGGGGGGGCCATCAGCAGAGCATATTATATTGTGTGGCGCCACTGTGGGGCATTATTCGGGGGGGACTAATGAGCATTATACTAGGGGCCCTCTGGGGAGCATATTATACTGCGTGGGGCCTACTGTGGAACATTATACTGGGGGACACTCTGGGGAGCATAATATATTGCGTGGGGCCACTGTGGAGCAAAATACTGGAGGGGGCACTGTGGAGCATTATACTAGCAGGGGCCCTCTGGGGAGCATATTATACTATGGGCCACTGTGGAGCTTTATACTGGGGGGAATGGACAGTGTGGGGAGCCTGTTATATTGTGTGGGGCCACTGTGGAGTGTATTAAATTGTGTGGGGCTTTTCGGGAGCATATTATACTCTGTGGGGCCATTGTAGAGCATTATACTGGGGGGGACTGTGGGGAACATATTATACTGTGGGGGACCACTGTGGAGAATTATACTGGGGGGGGCATTGTGGGGTGTATATTATACTGTATGGAGCATATTATATTGTGTGGGGCTGCTGGGGAGCATATTGTACTGTCTGGGTCCACTAAGGGGTAGTATACTGTGTGGGCCACTGTGGAGTATTATACTGTGTGGAGCCTTACATACCATGTGGGACTACAATGGGGGGCTCAGGGGAGCATTTTATACTGTGTGGGGTCACTGTGGAGCATTATATACCATGTGGGGAAACTGGAGGGCTCAGGAGAGCATTTTATACTGTAGAGCATTATATACCATGTGGAGCATTATACTGTGCGGGGGGGGTGCTCACAGTTCCTGCTGGCAGCCCTGTGTGCTATGTCTGCATCACAGCTCCCTCACTATAATCTTGCACATACGTGTAGTGTCCCATGGCCATGTCATTCCCCATACAGTACTGTGCATGAGCTGGCCATGGAGTTATTGGGGCCTGCACAGTACTATAGGGGCTGACTATACGGGGAACATACTCAGTAACGCCAGATAGTCAGCACATATGTAAGACTTCAGTGAAGGAGCTGTGGTGTAGGCTATTAGCAGGAAGCTGTTGGGTGGGGCCCCAGAACAAGTTCCTTTGGTGGGCCTAAAGCCCTTCAGTCCAACACTGTCTAACGGAGAACTATTATATATAAGGGTGGGTTACTATATATAATTGGGAAACTTAAGTATGAGGGGGCTATTATAAGGGGGAACTATTATTTATAAGACGGGCTATTATTTATAAGGGGGGAACTATTATATATAAGGCATCCAATATAAGGGGGGAGCTATTATTTATAAGAGGGGAACTATTTATAAGGCGGGTATAATTGTTAAGTGGGCTTATTTATAAAGGGGGCTATTAGTGATAATGGGGACTATTATTTATAAGGGTAACTATTATTTATGAGGGGCTATTATTTTTAAGGGAGCAGTATTATTTTTATCTTTGCTGCTGTAACACACTGAATTTCCCCATTGTGGGACTATTAAAGGACTATATTATTATTATTATTATTATTATTATAATAACTGATGACTGGGTGCAAAAATCTAATAGGTGGTACAAAGGTGCTCATTTGAATTGTGTGTGGTAAAATGGGGCTTGTTGTTACTTTTTTGTTGGCAGAAAGGAGGCGTTATTATAGGGGTTGTCACTGGAAGATGATGGTGTTGTTTGCATATCAGCATTTGGGGCCCTGCTTTTAATTTTTGCCCAGGGCCCCACTTTGTCTAAAACCGACCCTGACTGTAAGAGGGGGCATTCCTTACAGCGATGACGCTGAGCTATGAGGAATGCCCTTCTGACAGTGGGGAGATATCGGTGCCGAAATTAAAGGCAGCGGACTGTCGGCTTTCTAGCGGTATATTAAACCGCACTTTCATGAGGACATTAAAGGTCCTCTTTAATTTTGATGAATAGCTGCTTTTTATGACTATGCACATGAGCTAAGAGTGTGTCGGCAGCGTGTTCTGGGGCAGCTGAGCCTCGTGGCCAGATCATCCCCATGCTCAGGAGGAGAAATCTGATTACTTTGGTGTTGCTGGGAGGGGTATTGAGTGAGAGGAAGATCTTGCTGCAATGCTTAGCCACCACAGAACATTCCCCTGATGCACTCTTAGCTCATTTGTATAGTGACAAACTTCATTTAAATTGGGGAAAACGCCAAAATTATCTTATTAAACTTAGGAACCTTATCATAGGACTGCATAGTTATGGTCAATGGTGATTCTGTCTCTGAGATAAAGGTGCTAGGAGGTCCTGGCCCTTCCCCAAGGACTTGTAGATCTGTCCTCTCTTACAGTGAGATGTCTTGGAAATCTTCATAGTTGAGAAGAACAAGTTGTCTCTCACACTGCAGACTTGATGTTGAAAGAGGAAACCCAAACTATATGGAATGAAGCATTCTCTCAGGACCTACATTAGGGGATATAACATACACATTTTATTGTAGGACCTGTGGCACATTATAGAGCTCCATGATGTGCCACAGGCTCTGTAGTGCAAACCTTATGCATTATTTCTTCTTTGACCCTTAAGTGGTGAAACCAGCATATGCACCTGGGCCCAATGTCCTGTGGGCACGACCAATCTCCTCATCTTCTAAGGATAGCAGTCAAATCCTTGAGCCAGTGGAGACCCCTAAGGCCTTCTTCACATGTCCACATATCATGTATGTGTCACGGACACCATTAATATCCATTCATTTCAATACAACAGCAGTACCTCTTTTTTCACTGATGCTGATATGGCCTTGTGAATGAGGTCTAATTCTGCTGTTATTATACCAATGCTGATTGTTCAATATTGCTAGGAAAAAGTTACTAGTAGTATAATGTTGTACCGTGTTAGCCATAGAAAGTAGTGGAAGAGTGAAGAAATCAGGTGATGCCTTTTAGAGGCTAACTGAGTATATTTGACAGTAAGCTTTCGAGATTGCTAGCTCTCTTCCTCAGACATGGTGTTACACCATGTCTGAAGAAGAGAGCTAGCACTCTCGAAAGCTATCAAATATACTCAGCCTCTAAAAGATATGCCTGATTTCTTCACTCTTCCACTAGGAAAAAGTTAGTGATCAAGGGAGGCAAACCCGGCATCCTCACCCTGCCATATCAAGGACATGCTACTTGAGCACACAAATTTCTAAGAAACTGCTTTTAGAGAAATATAGACTACATAAATAAATCTGAGCCAAGTGCAGTGAGTCGGCCCCATTATTTGCTCAATCCAGTTGAGCTGCTACATTTGGTGCATCGTTGTGAATGAATTACTTGCTCATCATTAATATGGTAAGGAGCATGACACCTTGTATGTTTAGGCTTGGACTGTGCACTTATATATTCTGTACTTGTGCTGTCTCATAGAAACATAATATGCAATCACACCATACATAAGAAATGCCTTCATGGCATTAAACAGTGGTTCAATTCCTGGAACAGGTTGCAAGAGTTAAAAAAAAGGCTATTAGTTTCCTGGCACATTTCACAAGTGAACAGATTCATTACAGTCATAAGTGAATTGGATGACTCATAGATACAGCAATCAGGCGATACCTTTTAGAGGCTAACTGAGTATATTTATAAGTAAGCTTTCAAGAGTACTAGCTAGCTCCCTTCATCAGACATGGTGTGATACAAGAACTGAAAATTCACAGATTTTTATACACATGGTTTTCAAAGCATTTTAGAGTCCTCTAAAATGCTTTGAAAACCATGTGTATAAAAATCTGTGAATTTTCAGTTCTTGTATCACACCATGTCTGATGAAGGGAGCTAGCTAGTACTCCTGAAAGCTTACTTATAAATATACTCAGTTAGCCTCTAAAAGGTATCGCCTGATTTCTTCACTCTTCCACTACTTTCAATGGCTAACACGGTACAACATTATACTACTATCATAGATACAGCAGACAGACCTTTGTGTGGCGAGGAGCAGTTTAAAGTAATCTAGAAGTATAAACTCTGCAGACTTGTGTATATGCATCAAGCTCTGTGGACTGGAAGGACTAACATACACCTGGAAAGAGAGGCAGCTCTGACTTGAGCCTGCAGTTTCTAACATAACTTGTGTTAACTGGAATTAACAGAACTGCAACTTCTTATGTTCATGCCAAAAATGCTTGAAAATTTTCACTTTTTCTGTTGAAAAAAGGTGGCGTAAACTTAGACTAGAAAGTCTAAAGATGAGCCAGATGTGAGTCAGCCATTGTAACAGGGATTTTTTTTTTTTAGTTTGTCTAGTCTAAGGCCTCATGCACACAAACACAATTGCAGAAAGTACAGACCCATATATTTCAATGGACCCATACACACAGCAGTAGTTTTTGCACCTGTATGTCCGGGCTGAATTGAAGAGCCACAAATTATGAAGCAGGTCCTGTCCATAATTGGGCCCCATCCATTCATTGATTCAATTCATTCAATGTATGGGTCAGTGAAAACCATGGATGACACATGGATACTATCTGTATGTCATATGTGGTTTTCACTGACCCACAGACTGCACACGATGTGTGCATGAAGTCTAAGAGGCCAGTTTTATTAGGATTAGCATGCGGTACATTGGCTTTAATCATTGGCAGCACTGGTGTAAAATGCAACAAAATTAAGAGGTATACAGCTCAGGGTATCACCAGTATTAGATCAGCAGAGATCTGACACCTGGCACCACCACAGATCAGCTTAATCAGTAGCATATGACCTGTTTGCAGCTCAGTCCCATTCAAGTGAATGTGACTGAGTTGCAATACCAAGCACAGCCAGGAAATGAATGGCATTGTAGGCAAAGAGTCTCTTCAAACAATTGTTGCCAAGGTTAGGACATCAGTATCTAGTTTTGGAAAACCTCTTTAAACCTTTCCAGACATTCGCCGTACTATTATGGCAGATATTGGGTATTTAAATATGGTGGCTGCTCAGGAGACTAGGCAGCATGTAATAGAAGTATAGCAATTTCTCAATACATTACTATGCATTAGCATTGCAGTATAGAAAAAGTAAGAATTCAAATTACCACCTTTTCCCTAGAACAAATATAAAAATAAAGTAAAACACATACATATTAGGTATCCATGTGTCCAAAAATGCCCAGCCAACAAAATTATTAAAATATTTTTCACTTATGGTGAATGCAGTAGCGGGAAAAATCTCAAAAGAGATGAGCCAGCATTTTTTTTGCTGTTTCGCCTCCCATAAAAATTTGGCTAAAAAGTAATCAAAACAAAATAGACATTCCCAAAAATGGTATACATAAAAAGTACATCTGACCCCGCAAAAAAACACAGCTTATGCAGCCACATAAATGGAAATATAAAAAAGTTATGGATATCAGAATATGGTGACTCCAAAGGCGTAGCTAGCGGGGGGGCAGGGGGGGCGGTGGCCCCGGGCCCACTGATTCTCGAGGGCCCACTTCGGGGCCGCCGCAACACAGGTTACCCTCACATATTAACTGCATCGGCGTCTGCATAACACCAATACAGTTAAAATACATTCTCTACACGTACGTAGCTCGTAAACCACAAGCCAATTCAGACCTGTGGCCTACGAGCTGCCCTAAGACGTCTGCTTCCTGGCACAGACGTCTGCGCGATGACGTCATTGTCCTGCACCGTCTGCGCCAGGACGCAGGTCCTGCTTCTTCAGTAAGCGGCGGCACCGTATAGTGATAGTGTTGGTATACCTGAGTTGTGGGCCCACTTGGATGTGTTCGCCCCCCCCTGTGCTGAACCCCTAGCTACGCCTCTGGGCGACTCCAAGGAAATTTTTTTTTTCAAAGCTTTGTATTTTTTTAAACAGGTTTAAAACATTAAAAAAAAAAAACTATATAAGGCTGGGGCCCCACATGGTGTAAATGCTGCGGCTCGCCTGCCGGCGTTTTACAGTCACAGCAAATCCCATCCCCACTTTGCGTTAAGGGGGCGTTCACACTACCGTTGGTGACCATCAGTAGTGTCCGTTGCTATTGTCCGTTACAAGATTTTAGCATCGGACACTAGCTGAACCGTCAGAAATCCGTTAAAATTTCAATTCATTTCAATGGGGTTTTATATTGTGTCCTTTAGTGTCCGTTTTTGTCCGTTTACACCAATTCCGTCAGAAGTCCGTTATTTTGTCGCGGACAAAAAATCCTACATGCAGGACTTTTTGTCCGTTTGAAAAAAACGGATTCTTGACGGACAGCAAGTGTTCGTTATTTTTTTTAACATTGAAGTCTATGGGTAACGGACTTATAACGGACAGTAACTGATAGCCATCAGTTACTGTCCGTTATTTTATGTCCGTTTTTTTCCTGCGCATGCTCAGAAAGCAGGAAAAAAAAAACGGACAGTGTTAAAAAACAGACACTAACTGATGCTAATGTGTCCGTTTTTTTAACTAATTAATTAATTGGATCAGTTAAAAAAATGGACACATTAACATCAGTTACTGTCCGTTAATGTCTGTTATGATAGGTGTCCGTTTTCTTTTTGTTTTTCTTTTTTTACCGGACACTATCAGAACGGACTTCAATGGTAGTGTGAACCCTGCCTAACATTCGTGCTGTGGACACGAGGCGATTTCAAAAACCGTTGTGGTTTTGGAAATCGCAGCATGTCAATTATAACTATGGAAATGCTGGAGGTTTCCCTATAATTGAAGCAGAAGGTCCACAGAGTAAAACTCTGCGAACTTTCTGTCAAAAGCGCTGCGGGAAGAACCGCGATGCGTTGCCAACATGGTCTTTCCCACGTTGGGCCTTAGTCTAAAGCTGGGGCCCCCGCATTGCAAAAATGCTGCGTCTTACAGTAACTTCATAGTAGATGGGATTCTGGCTATTCCTATCCACACATTGCAAAAAAAAAAAAAATTTTTACCTGTGGAAATGTTGCTGTTCTCCATATAGGTACAATGGTGGCAGAAAGTCTGCAGAGGAAAACTCTGTGAAATGCAAAAATAAATGCTGCGGAAAAAAATGTGTTGCGTTTCCACAGCTTTTTTTTCCACAGGGTTTTTTCCACAGGGTTTTTTCCACAACGTTTTTTTTGTTGCATTTAGCAACATGGGGCTTTAGTCTAAATTTGGTATAGCCATAATCATACCGACCCACAGAATACAGGTGACATTTCATTTTGGCTGCATAGTGCACACTGTAAAAAAGGAAGCCTGTGAGAAAGTCGCTCAAACTCAGTTTTTCTCTAATTTTCCACATTCGGAATTTTTTTTCCAGCTTCCCAGTACATCGAATGGCACAGATTTGTCACGTACACAATAAGCCCCAATACAACTCTATGAACAGAAAAAAAGTTATGGCTTTTGAAAGGTAAAGAGTAAAAAATGAATAAAGAAAATCGAATTATGGCTGCGAAGGGAAGGGGTTAAGCATTAACATACATACACTAGGCCAGCTTTACTAATAAAAACGTGACAGAATTCTGGAATAATTTGTGCAAAAAAAAAACAAAAAAAACTTTTATTGATTGGTTTAGATACTTTTTGTACCTTGTCCAGCAAGGAGAAGTGACTTAGAGAAAAGGGTTGTGGCTTTAGATACAACATTGTGCACTAAAAAGCACCAACATTTTGTTACATTTCTGGGCATGGATTGACAAAACAAATAAATGGTATAAAGTTATACTAGCCAGTCTAAAAACATGCCAGAAATTCAGTATGAGCCACTGGGACAAATCTGGCACATTTCAAGAGTCTAGTTTTACAATGTGAAACCAATACCAGGTTAAAAGACATAGAAGTGTCAAAATCCAGAGGTAGAACTAGAAGTCCGAGAATAGCAGGTACACGAATAGCCAGAAAGTGCAGAATCCAAGGCAATCCAAGCAGTAAAGTAGCTTCCAAAACAAAGGTCAAAATCAAACCTAGGTCAGAAAACAGTCCAGTATCACAAAGATAGAACACTAAGGTGCAATAAACAACTGACACAAACAGTTATGCATAAGTGCCTACACTGGCTGTATTAACCTTCCCCCTGATTGGTCTGCGGACCCCAATGTCTATCCTGATATAACACTGGAAATAGGTGACACATTTAGGATCTCACCAGTTGTTAGGAAAATGTATGATGTATGGGGCAATAAATGCATCACATTTAACAATGAAGAACATACAGTTGTTCTAAAATGTTTACATACCCTGGCAGATTTTTTGTTTTTTTGGCCTTTTTTCAGAGAATATGAATGATAACACAAAAACTTTTTCTTCACTCATGGTTAGTGGTTGGTTGAAGCCATTTATTGTCAAACTTCTGTGTTTTCTCTTTTTAAATCATAATGGCAACCAAAAACATCAAAATGACCCTGTTCAAAAGTTCACATACCCCAGTTCTTAATACCGTGTATTGCCCCCTCTAACATCAGTGACAGCTTGAAGTCTTTTGTGGTAGTTGTGGATGAGGCTCTTTATTTTCTCAGATGGTAAAACTGCCCATTCTTCTTGGCAAAAAGTCTCCAGTTCCTGTAAATTCCTGGGCTGTCTTGCATGTACTGCGTGCTTGAGATCTCCCCAGAGTGGCTCAGTGATATTGAGGTTAGGAGACTGAGATGACCACTCCAGAACCTTCACTTTCTTCTGCTGTAGCCAATGACAGGTCAACTTGGCCTTGTGTTTTGGATCCTTGTCATGTTGGAACGTCCAAGTACGTCCCATGCGCAGATTCCTGGCTGATGAGTGCAAATTTGCCTCCAGTATTTGCTGATAACATGCTGCATTCATCTTTCCTTCAACTTTGACCAAGTTTCCTGTGCCTTTGAAGCTCACACTCCGCACATCATCAGTGATCCACCTCCGTGCTTTACAGTAGGAATGGTGTTCCTTTCATCATAGGCCTTGTTGACACCTCTCCAAATGTAACGTTTATGGTTGTGGCCAAAAAGTTAAATTTTTGTCTCATCACTCCAAATTACCTTGTTCCAGAAGTTTTGAGGCTTGTCTCTGTGCTGTTTGGCGTATCGAAGGTGAGATTCTTTGTGGCATTTGCGCAGTAATGGCTTTCTTCTGGCAACTCGACCATGCAGCCCATTTTTCTTCAAGTGCCTCCTTATTGTGCATCTTGAAACAGCCACACCGATAGTTTTCAGAGAGTCCTGTATTTCAGCTGATGTTATGTGTGGGTTTTTCTTTGCATCCCGAACAATTTTCCGGGCAGTTGTGGCCGAAATTTTGGTTGGTCAACCTCACCGTGGCTTGGTTTCTGGGCATGTTATCAGGCCAAAATCACCAGGGTATGTGAACTTTTGAACAGGGTTATTTTGATGTTTTTGGTTGTCATTATGATTTAAAAAGAGAAAACACAGAAGTTTGACAATAAATGGCTTCAACCAACCACTAACCATGAGTGGAGAGAAAGTTTTTGTGTTATCATTCATATTTTCTGAAAAAAAAAAGCCAAAAAAACAAAAAATCTGCCGGGGTATGTAAACTTTTTAGCACAACTTTATCTATAAATGACACATCTAATAAAAACTGTAAATACTTTTTGTAATTTTCCATATTCTAGTCGTATCTCTGTTGCCTTTAACTACATGTTCCACCAACAACTAAATAGGAACATGGTTTCTGAAGATAGATCCACACATATTAAAATTAGTTATTGAAAGGATTGAAATGTTTAAAGGGGATATACCTCAGCAATTATTTATCTATAACCCATTGAATAGAGACTGCTGAGACTCCAAAATCCTACAGGTATTGGAATATTCCAATGAAGTGTTCCAGCGGATGACACACTATAATAACATGAAGATACAGGTACACTAGCAATTTGGTGTAATTATTCTTCCAAGAACTGTGAATACAGGCAGTTTGGCACAGAAGAAATACATGCAACCCAACTACACTAAACTCTAAAAGACCAATAAACCTCAGAGAACAAGTTGTTCACATACTTTGAAAGTGACTCCCAGATATTTATTGTGAGAACTGTCACGGTGGAAGGCGGAATTAGCTAACTGAAATCCTTTCTAAACAACTTTATGAGAACTAATACCTGATCTACTGAAACTGAATATTGGAGTGTTATTCTCTGCAGGGATAAAGATTTCATGCCAGCTTTAAATCAATTCTCAGTTGGTTATTAAGTCTGGGTTGGTCATTTATAGGGTTGGTGCTAGTAACCCATTTTTTTTTTTTATTGTACCTGCCTGAGAAATGCGCAATGAGTACAGCATAGAGTCTCAGTGTTTTAGCCATGGATGGCTTTGTTTTGCCCACAAGTTAAAAAAAACAAAAAAAAAACTTGCTATGCTTAGAGGCATAGCATGAGATTTTTAAGATAGCAGTGTTTGTCCATACAAATAAAAAAAACAGGCAAAGTGGGGGGGAGGGGAGACAAGTATATTAAATTGTTTACAAGTACAACAAAGATTTGGAGGCGGCTCATAGCTATTCAATACCTCAGAGATGAGTAAACTGGTTTTGATCACACCGAATTTGACCTGAATTTTCAAAATATTTCAGACTCAACACAAACTGGAGACTTTTGGAGTTTGAGACCCACAAATTATTATTATATTATCTCTCTATTAAATTATTATTATATATATCTCTTCAGACCACAGAGTATAATAAGCGGAGGCCTAGGGGAGGTGCAGAAACATAATAAACACTCACCTTGCCTCACTTCTCCTGGGCTCCCTCACAGTGTTCAACAGTCCTTCAACATGTTATTCCTGCCTACTGTCTGACGTCAAGTGCCCCAGGGGAGCTCTGAGGCCCATGGGGCACACTAAAGTCATAATGTTTGTGTTTAAAGGGGATGCGGGGGATGTTGGATGTTGGACATTGAGAGGGAGCCCACAAAACAGTTGAACAAACCCACAAATATTCGTCAAACAAATCTCGCGAGGTTCAGCCATCTGTACTTTTGACCATGAATGAAAATGGGTGCTGCCTGCTTAACCCAACCAAACCAAGCATGTACATTTTACGGAAATGGAGAACAATACATTTCAACCTTGTTCAATAAATTAATGGGACCAGAAAATCTAACCCAACATCAAAAGTCTAAAAGGCCCAGAAACGTTACATTGAATTAAATGTTTACATACTGTATATTTAGATTAATTCTTGATGAGTAATATACATTGTATCAATAAAGCAGTATTTTTCCTTGTCACCTAGTACTTCACATATGTAATGCTGAATGATTTCTGTTCAAAAACAAATAAAATGTAATAATAAATCATATTAAATGCTGTAAATCCAAAAGTGGAGCTAGTTGAGGACAAAGATATTTGTAACCAGGGCATGTTGTATATGCAACATAGACTGTCAAACCAGCATGTACATTGTTTTTTAAAGTCATACTTTGCCTTGGAGCCACTTTACATTATAGAATCGCATACATTTAATATTGTCATCATGACCAAGGACTGTCATCTATTGTACTATTACATGTAAATCGGCTACAAGGTGGAACTTTAGTTTAATGCGTAGTGACATCTCCATCATCAACACTTCACTGCAATAGCTAATGATCCATCTGGATCTATATCTGTCCATCATGAAGGCAGTAGCCAGGCTGATCTTTCTGCTTAGCATCATTTCTAACATCTCTGCTCTTTGTTTCTTGCAGAATTAAATGTAAGATTCTCTGAATCATCTACAAAGCATTACACAATTTCACAGTCACATATCTCCAATCACATCTATAGCAATCCGTGCTTCTGTGCTGCACATTATATGATGTCTTCAAAGAGATCTGTGTCACATAACCATAGTCATGGGCAGGGCCGGTTTTAGACAAAGTGGGGCCCTGGGCAAAATTAAAAGCGGGGCCTCAAATGCTGATATGCAAACAACACCATTGTCTTGCAGTGACAACCCCTATAATAACGCCTCCTTTCTGCCAACAAAAAAGTAATAACAACCCCCATTTTCCCACACACTATTCAAAAGAGCACCTTTGTACCGCCTAATAGATTTTTGCACCCAGTCATCAGTTATTATAGCGCCTCCTTATAAATAATAGCCCCTGCTTATAAATAATATTACACCTTTATCAGTAATAGCGTCCTTATAAATGATAAATAGTGCCCTGTATCAGTAATATTCCCCCTTATCAGTAACAGTCACCCCATAAAAATAATACTGATCCCTTATTAATAATAGCCCCCTCATAAATAATAGTTACCCTTATAAATAATAGTCCCCATTATCACTAATAGCCCCCTTTATAAATAAGCCCACTTAACAATTATACCCCCTGTGAAGGATCTCGTCCTACCAGAACTCGCTTCTGGCCTACCTGAGATCGCTTCGATTACCTCACACCCACTTTCCGTGGATGTAGGTCCAACAGAGGATAATACGCAAGACGGGCCTTCTAAATTGTATATATTTATTAACCCCTAAATGGGTCGGCACTAGACACTTAAAGGGGTATTCCCATGAACATAATCATATCTATATTTGTAGATAATTAAAAGATAAGCATTTTTGCAAATATAAGTAGTTAAAAATTCTGCAGAGTTTTAAAGAATTTCTCTAACTTTCTTAGTGGTGAGAATCTGTTGTCTTGATCGGTTGCCAACGGATACGACCACAAATGCAGTAACTTTCTATGATCTGGGATTTGTCAGTAACCCAGCCATGATCTTCTTATTGTAGCTGGGTTATCAGGCAGGGGCACTACATGTATCAGAAGATATCCCAACCACAATAAGGAAATCATAGCTGATTTTCTTACCTTAGAAAGGTTCTGCATTCATGGTCGTATCCACTGGCAACCGATCAAGACAACAAGACTGTGACCACAAGATATTTAGAGAAAATATTTAAAACTCTGCAAAATGTTTAATCACTTGTAGTTGCAAAAATGTTTAACTTTTAATTATCTACATATTTAAAAATAGTTATGTTCATGGGAATACCCCTTTAACACATACATAGAATACATGCAGCGATTAACAAGCAGATACAAGTTACAACAGCATAACACGGTACATAAAATAAAAATGGGGATAACAGAAAGAAAAGAATATATATTACCAACACCAGCTTGTGATGGTTTCTCTGGCCTCCAGGTGTTGAGCCAGGGCACGTATCTTATCAACGACCAGCAGCAGTTGATCCTAGCAGAGTAATGGGCGGAAGACCTTCTGGAACAAGTAGTTAGTCCATTTCTCTGAGCCCATGTGGCAGGCTCAGGGCACAGTTTTGGGCAAAGCATGTGTTGCTTACATGCGGTTATGCCTCGTTCAGGTTCATAGCAGGGCCTCAAGTCTAGCTGCTTAGGCCACATGTCAACCACATGGTCATCACATGGTTGCCTTCCCCCACAGCTCGCTTCTAGGACATGTGCATCACCGAATTCACAGGACAACAGAGTGTGGTTCAGCCTGGGCGGAGCCCTTTTGTCTCCCCTGGTCTCCTCCCTGAGTGAGGTCACCAGGGGGAGGAACCCCGCCCCCCTTTCTACATCTCTTAGAACTAATTTCCGGTATAATTATTTGCCGGATGTTTATAGAGTCGGGCTGATAGTATAATGGGGTTCCTGGCAAGATCCCCAATACATAGACTCCAAGCTTGACACTCCATCTCCCTTTGGGTAAGGAGATCAGTGCCTGGACCTTTCCTGGGCTTTGAACTGTGACATGTGTATATTCTGAGCGTGTGCCTGGACCTGACGCATCTGGGGAATTTATCGGGGAGACTGTAAGATGTTCCCCCAGGCCAGATATTGTCATAAAACCATAATTCTTTTGAAGTAACAGCGGCGCCAGTGTGTCTATCAATGATATGCGGATCGTTTGCATAAAACATCCTGTCTAAATGAACCCCCGCTGGGTTAATGAGGGTTGCAGTCTTATGCAGATACAGGTTTCTGACCAAATGGCTGATTGCTTCAGGGACAGGACAATAGGCCTGAACCAGAGAGTAGTTTGACCACATTCCATTTGCCCCACTAGGCCTGATCTCAGGCACCAACCCCCGCTGTGCAGTGATATAGGCCAATATTGATATCATAAGACCATACCTGCACCTAATATCATGACACCCCCCTTATAAATAGTTCCCCTCTTATAAATAATAGCTCCCCCTTATAATGGATGCCTTATATATAATAGTTTCCCCCTTTTTATAGGCCTCTTATAAATAGTTCCCCCCTTATAAATAATAGCCCGTCTTATAAATAATAGTTCCCCTTATAATAGCCCCCTCATATTTAAGTTTCCCAATTATATATTACTAATTATATATTTCCCAATTATATATTACCCACCCTTATATATAATAGTTCTCCATCATACAGTGTCGGACTAATGGGCCTTAGGGCCACCAGAGGAAGTTGTTCTGGGGCCCCACCCAACAGCTTCCTGCTAATAGCCTACACCACGGCTCCTTCACTGAAGTCTTACATACAGTGTCTTGCGAAAGTATTCGGCCCCCTTGAACTTTTCAACCTTTTGCCACATTTCAGGCTTCAAACATAAGGATATAAAATTTTAATTTTTTGATGAAGAATCAACAACAAGTGGGACACAATCGTGAAGTAGAACGAAATTTATTGGTTATTTTAAACTTTTGTAAAAAATAAAAAACTGAAAAGTGGGGCGTGCAATATTATTCGGCCCCTTTACTTTCAGTGCAGAAAACTCACTCCAGAAGTTCAGTGAGGATCTCTGAATGATCAAATGTTGTCCTAAATGACTGTGTAATCAAGTCTCCATATAAATGCACCTGCTCTGTGATAGTCTCAGGGTTCTGTTTAAAGCGCAGAGAGCATCATGAAGACCAAGGAACACACCAGGCAGGTCCGTGATACTGTTGTGGAGAAGTTTAAAGCCGGATATGGATACAAAAAGATTTCCCAAACTTTAAACATCCCAAGGAGCACTGTGCAAGCAATTATATTGAAATGGAAGGAGTATCAGACCACTGCAAATCTACCAAGACCCGGCCGTCCCTCTAAACTTTCATCTCAAACAAGGAGAACACTGATCAGAGATGCAGCCAAGAGGCCCATGATCACTCTGGATGAACTGCAGAGATCTACAGCTGAGGTGGGAGAGTCTGTCCATAGGACAACAATAAGTCGTACACTGCACAAATCTGGCCTTTATGGAAGAGTGGCAAGAAGAAAGCCATTTCTCAAAGATACCCATAAAAAGTCTTGTTTAAAGTTTGCCACAAGCCACCTGGGAGACACACAAAATATGTGGAAGAAGGTGCTCTGGTCAGATGAAACCAAAATTGAACTTTTTGGCCACAATACAAAACGATATGTTTGGCGTAAAAGCAACACAGCTCATCACCCTGAACACACCATCCCCACTGTCAAACATGGTGGTGGCAGCATCATGGTTTGGGCCTGCTTTTCTTCAGCAGGGACAGGGAAGATGGTTAAAATTGATGGGAAGATGGATGGAGCCAAATACAGGACTATTCTGGAAGAAAACCTGTTGGAGTCTGCAAAAGACCTGAGACTGGGACGGAGATTTATCTTCCAACAAGACAATGATCCCAAACATAAAGCAAAATCTACAATGGAATGGCTCACAAATAAATGTATCCAGGTGTTAGAATGACAAGGAAGAATGGGCAAGAATTTCAGTCTCTCGATGTGCAAAACTGATAGAGACATACCCTAAGCGACCTGCAGCTGTAATCGCAGCAAAAGGTGGCGCTGCAAAGTATTAACTTAAGGGGGCCGAATAATTTGGCACACCCCACTTTTCAGTTTTTTATTTTTAACAAAAGTTTAAAATAACCAATAAATTTCGTTCCACTTCATGATTGTGTCCCACTTGTTGTTGAGTCTTCACCAAAAAAATTTAAATTTTATATCCTTATGTTTGAAGCCTGAAATGTGGCAAAAGGTTGAAAAGTTCGAGGGCCGAATACTTTCGCAAGGCACTGTATGTGCTGACTGATCTGGTGTTACAGAGTATGGTCCCAGTATAGTCAGCTCCTATAGTACTGTGCAGGCCCCAATAACTCCATGGCCAGTTCATGCACAGTACTGTATGGGGAATGACATGGCCATGGAGCACTACACGTATGTGCAAGATTATAGTGAGGGAGCTGTGATGCAGACATAGCACAGAGGACTTCCAGCAGGAATTTTGAGCCCCCCCACCGTATAATGCTCCACATGGTATATAATGCTCCACAGTATAAAATGCTCCCCTGAGCCCTCCACAGTTTCCCCACATGGTATATAATGCTCCACAGTGGACCCACACAGTATAAAATGCTCCCCTGAGCCCCCCATAGTGGCCCCATATGGTATATAAGGCTCCACACAGTATACTACCTCTTAGTGGCCCCACAGAGTACAATATGCTCCCCACACTGCCCCTTCCCCCCAGTATAAAGCTACACAGTAAGCCCCACGCAGTATAATATACTCCCCAGAGGGCCCCCTAGTATAATGCTCCTTAGTTCCCCCCTGAATAATGCCCCACAGTGGTGCCACGCAATATAATATGCTCTGCAGATGGCCCCCCCCAGAATAATGCTCCACAGTGACCCTACACAGTATAACATGCTCCAGAATGGCCTCCACAAAGTATAATATACTACCCAGAGAGGTTCCCCCAGTATAATGCTCCACAGAGGCCCAAAACAGTATAATATGCTCTCCAGAGCCCCCCCACAGTATAATATGCTCTCCAGAGGGGCCCCCCAGTATAATGCTCCACAGTGGCCCCAGAGAATATAACATGCTCTCCAGAGCCCCCCCACATTATAATGTTCCACAGAGGCCCCATACAGTATAATATGCTATCCAGAGGGGCCCCAACAGTTAATGCTCCACAGTGGCCCCACACAGTATAATATGCTATCTAGAGGGCCCCCTCCCCAGTATAATGCTCCACAGGGGCCCCACACAGTATAATATGCTATCCAGAGGGCCCCCTCCCCAGTATAATGCTCCACAGGGGCCCCACACAGTATAATATGCTATCCAGAGGACCCTCTCCCCAGTATAATGCTCCACAGGGGCCCCACACAGTATAATATGGTCTCCAGAGGGCCTCCTCCCAAGTATAATGCTCCACAGGGGCCCCACACAGTGTAATATGGTATCCAGAGGGACTCCCCAACATAATGCCCCACAGTGGCCGTACAGACTCCTTTAGTGCTAGTATTATATTATACTCTGGAGTCTCTTCAGACCCCAGAGTATAATTATCCCAGGCCCGGAGAGGTAAGGGAAAATAACAGTTATACTTACCTTGCCTTACCTCTCCAGGGCCTCCTCGCACTGCTCCGCTATGCCCGTCGGCGCCGGCCTCTTCTCTGCGGCTGACATCACGCGTTGTGGACGTTGCTGCTGAAGCCTGTGATTGGGCCTCACGGTTACGTGAGGCACGCCCCACGTGATAGCTGAGGCCGAGGCCTGGCTTCAGCAGTGATGTCCGAAACGCCATAATATGACGTTGGATGCAAGGACAGGTGAGTAAAAATGTTTGTTATTTTTACTCACCTCGAAAAGGGGCCCTGTGGCACATAATGCTGGGTCCCTTTCTGTTATCGATATGGCCGGTCCTGACTCCGGGATCCAGAGTCATCAGGCTCCGGATCGCGGGGGCCCCTTTGGGGTCGGGGCCCTGGGCAATTGCCCAGTTTGCCCCCCTAACGCCGGCCTTGGTTATGGGCTGTACATGACCTAACTGGTCACAATTATCTCTACTCCAGTCTGACTTCAAATATGACAATGACAAACATTTGTAATGTGCTTTTCTCAACAAGGGACTCAAAGTGCAAGGAGTGCTTTGGAGTAGGGGAGATAGTGGCTGTCATACAAGCACTCATACTCAACACCCACAATGGTCATTTGTTTCACGGGAAGACAATTTACCGATCAGTGTATTTTTGGCATGTGGGAGGTAACCCATGCAAACATGGTGAGAACATACAAACTCCATGCAGATGTTGCCCTTGATCGAATTTGAATCCAGGACATCAGCCACTGTGCTGCCCATGCTACAGAAAAAAAAAGAGTGTAGAACTTTACAGATTGTTGGTAATAGATTGGCCTATCATGGTCTGTATATAAAGTGCTCACATTACAGTGTTAAAGTGCTCATTCAGGCCCAATACTGATTGGAAAAGCTGAAAAATACTGCCTGTTCCCTATCCCAGGAGGTGTATTTACCCCTGCGACTTGAAAAGTTAGAGAAACAGCAGAGAACAAATGGAGGTTTGATGATTCTGGCTGGAGTGAAGAACATCAAGGAAAGTGGTGGCCAGAAAATCTGTTATTGGTTCTGCGTTTCAGTCCCATAGTGAGCCACCATAGTGGGTACTACAAACCCATTCACACAGGGGACTAAGAGGCCCCTGTTCTTTTTTATCAGTGGGAGTCTCAGCAGTCACATCCCCAGTCATCAAACATTTATCACTTATGTGGATAAATAATGGATGTTTGGTATGGGAACATTTCTTTAGGCATAGAATCAAAACACTAAAATACATAAATATCTTACAGTAAATACATCTATATTATAATCTTATATCCAGAAGTGTAAATATAATAATGGGAAGTAAGAGCACAAAAACAATTGAAATTAAACCAAATTAAAATATAATTAAATTCATTGCATGAAATAGATGGTATCCATAGTCATCACTATTATATTGATATGATGAACACAGCAAGAATCAAATAGGCAAAAACTGGATGTGTATATAGTTTTCTAACCATAAGGCCAGTTTACATACACTGAGCAGGAAGTTGTACTCTAAGCATTATAGTCATCTATAATACCCTACTCCCTACCCTACCCTACTGTTATTGTGTTTTTAGTGCGGGACAGTAGTCCTGCAGGGAGGCAGGGACTCCTAGCATCATAGATGACTATAAAGCTTGGAGTCCGGTTCTATGTTCAGTGTTCTATCTGGAAAATACGGATGACTTCTGTTTAATATTTCATGGACCAAATAGTTAAAGGGGTTGTGCAGGACTCAAAAGCATGGTTGCTTTCTTATTCTCAGGAAGTGACATAATGTCCGTTGGTCACAAGGCCATGCTTCAGCTCAGTCCTATTCATTTTAATGGGACAGAGCTGTGGCATTGTCATGTGACCAATGGACATGATGTCACTTCCTGAGAAGAAGACAGCAATCATGTTTTCAAGTCCCACACAATCCCTTTAATAATTACTTACTTATGCTTACATCCTATAGACATTGTGCTGCATTGTATATATTAGCAATTCTAATTAATGTATTATGTAAAAAATGAGTAATGGAAAACCCATCTGTGCCAAGATGTGTCTGATCTTGGCCCAGTAACCTGCATTTATCACCCCTCCCATGTTCTCTAGAGAGTTGCTCACTATAATTTAGGCTTTGTTCCTACCATTGTTAAAGAGGTTGTGTTAGATCTTGTTCTACCAAATTAATAAAATAAACTGTAATTGTGAATAAATCAGTTCATGCATAAGCTACAACCAGGTACAAAGATTTCTGAAATGCCAATAAATATATGCAAACCCTAGTTATAGCATATTAGCTAGTTAAAATCAATGTGTAGAGCCAGCATTAGGGGACCAAACTGAGCCATTGCCCAGGGCATTCATCCCCAATAGGGCTCCTGAAGATCTCAGGCAAGTGCCAGTTTCATCTGCATCCACGTCCTCAAAACGCTGAAATGCTGAAAGTTGAAACCAATGGCATTGCAGGGAGTCATTGGTGCCCTGCCTAGCAAATCTCTAGGCTGGAACAGACTCAAGACGTCAGCGTCCCGGTGTAGGTGGTGAAATGATGTAATTTTTTTTTGTTTTGGCCGTGTTAGAAAGCTGACTTCAGAGCCCTCAACTGATGTGTCAAGGGATTGGGGTTAGGTGAGTAGTACTTTTATTATTTTCATAAGACAAAATGAGGCATTATTTCCCTTATCTCACTCTTTAGGTGTACAGTCTGTCTATGAGGGGCACTATCTCATTACTTTTTTTTGCTTTCAATATGCAAATGAGCTCTTTGTCACTTACTTTTTTGGAGCAATGGCAACATTGTATGAGTAAGGTGAGCCTAACCTACACACATGGACAAAATTACCTGTTGAGAGGTGCAGAAGTCTCATTGACAGTTACAGGAATCGTTTGATTGCAGTGATTGCCTCAAAAGGCTGTGCAACAAAATATTAAGTTAAGGGTACCATCATTTCTGTCCAGGCCTGTTTCATGAGTTTTCTTTTTTTTTTAAATTCTGTTGAAGCATGGTTGAAAAGCAATGTCTGACTTTCACTTGTTCATTTTCATAGAATTTTTATATATTATTACTTTTGTCAGATTCAAGTTATTTCTGTGACCATTGTGGGTTTTTCTATCATTAAACAAGGGGTACCAAAGGAAAGGATCCTCATAGAGAGACTGAAGCTAGAGCTGCAACTGATGCTGCACTGTGAGAAGGCAGCACTTTGGAGAAAGAGGAGCAGTTTGAAACCCTTTTGTTGGCCCCACAAGAAGAGATGGGTGAACCTTACAATGTCCCCTCTCCCATTTGTTTTGGGACAAAATTGTTTGGTAAGAACCAGGGGTACTATTATTATACTCTAGGGTCTCCTCAAACAACCAGAGTATAATAAGCGGAGGCCCAAGGGGATGAGTAAAAATAAACTCACCTCGCCTAACCTCTTATGGACGTCCTTGTGTTCAGCTGTCCAGTTGGGTCCTCTTCAGGCCTCTTCTGACTTCTTCCTGATGACATGTGCCCCTGGGGCCTTAGTGGTCACGTGGGGTGTGCCGATGTCATGACACTTTGACCCAGCAGTGACCCTGGGGCACATGATGCTAGCCAGAAGAGGCCTGAAGGGGATGCCAGGGATTGTTGGATGCCAAAGTGAGGAGAGGCACGGTGAGTATAATTGCTTGTTATTTTTACTAATCTCCCCTGGGCCTCCACTTATTATACCTTGGGTTCTGAGGAGACACCAGAGTATAATAGTGTTTCATGGGTGACGAATCAAAAAAGTTTCAAGTTCAGGTCAAGCCTGAAATTTTTGGAAAATTTGTATTGAATTTGATTCGAACCGTTTGCTCATCCCTACCCATAAATTAAAACCAATGCTACCAAAGGAGACAGCATAGAAAATGAACCAGTCACTGCCTACAGGAAGCTGCTGTTATGCTTGAACCAGAGCTGCAGAGGAAGGTTTGGCAGAAATATAGAAATATGGACTCTGTTAGCTATGCGAGGGGCTCAAGGGCTGGTAAAACTCATAAATATCCATGCCCATGATATAACTCTGGCCCCAAGCTGGTTGCTGATATATACCCAATACAAGAAGTACAGGCCCCTCAAGAGCATAAGTGACTCAGTGAGTTCATGGGTAAAAAATAGGCTGCCCTCTCCCTGTGCCCTGTAAGTGTAGTGCCCACCCAGGTGACTAACGAACATTTGCTGGAGGCAGTACATTTGGGAGGAGACTCAGATATTCGAAGAGGCATTGCACTGGCTGACCCAAGTCCTTGAAGCACACTACAATGTTTTCCGCCAACATGAAGCTGACTTTGGGATGACACAGACACGAGTTCCCAACGGGAGAAACTTGGCCTATGCAACAGTGTTACTAACAGATCCCTCTAGTCCTATATCAAAAAGTAAAGGTGTTAAAAGAGATGCAGGAGAGCCAAGTGATCCAGTTCAACAAAAACCTGTGGACATCACCTAAAAAAACATGAAAAGATAATGCCCTATATTCATGGAATATTAATGCCTGAACATATGCACAGTGCAGAATGCCTATCTGTTGCCCTGTATAAAGGATTCCATGGTGCACTCGGCCAGGCCTTGTACTTGTCTACCCTGGATTTAGCTAGTCAATACTAGCAAGTCCCAATGTCAGAGCAGGACAAAGAATAAACAGATTTTATGACCTCTATGGGCTTATACAAGTTTTTACGTATGCCTTTGGGATTTAGCTTATCTACTTTTGACCTCCTTTGATGAACACTTGGAAAAGCCAGGTCGAATTTTCACCTGCATGAAGGAGAATGGGTGAAGTTGAAGCCTCACAAGACTGCCATTTGTTTCATGAGAGTCAAGAGTACCTGGGCCATGTGGTGCTAAAAAAAAAAAAAAGAGATCCAGCCTATGGACTTGAAGATCTGGGTGGTGTAGCAGTGACTTGTTCCCAGGGGCGCACCACTAATGAGGCGAATTGAGGCGGCTGCCTCAGGCGGCACTGTCTGGGGGGCGGCATTTTTACTATTTAATGTAAACCAGCCCAGGTTTACAAGACGTCGCATCTCAGCGCAGGCGGCGATACAATGACGTCATCACGCCGCCTACGCTGAGACACAGACGTCGCGGACAAGAAGAGGAGGCGGCGGCTGCATCAAGGCATCGCAGGTGAGTATAAATTTTTTTTATATATATAAATAGTCCGGAACCTGTTGGAGTATCCCCGGCAGGTCAGGGCCTATTTATTTACCTACCCCGCGTCTGCTCGTGGCCGCCCCCACTTCCCCTTCTGCTATGGGACGCAGAAAGGGAAGTGGATGCCGCTGTGAGCGGCCGCGGGTATCGGTAAGTTAGGCCGCGGGCCGCAAATACTACTATTATTATACTCCGGGGTCTATTCAGACCCCGGAGTATAATAATCGGAGGCCTAGGGTTGGTGAGGGAACATAAAAACCAATGTTACCTCCTGCGATCCGATGTAACGCCGAGCAGGCTTGAGGCCTCTGGTGACGTTATCAGGTCGCGTCGCCGGCCTGATCACGTGACGTGTGTGCGCAATTAAACAGGGCCGAAAGCTGCAAGGAGTGCACCGGTGTCCAGGATAGGTAAGTAACTCTGGTTTTTATGTTTGTATTCTCCCCTGGGTCTCCAATCATTATACTCTGGGGTCTGAAAAGACCCTAGAGTATCATAATAGTTCATGGGTAGTCCACTATGGGGCATAATACCCTGTGCAGGGACCACTGTAGAGCATAATACTCTGTGCAGGGGCCACTCTGGAGCATAATACAAGTGCAGGGGCCACTATAGAGCATAATACCGAGCGCAGGGGCCACTATAGAGCATAATACCGGGTGCAGGGGTCACTATGGAGCATAATACAAGTGCAAGGGCCACTATGGAGCATAATACCAATGCAAGGGCCACTATGGAGCATCATACCGTGTGCTGGGGCCACTGTGGAGCATAATACCGTGTGCAGGGGCCAATATGGAGCATAAAACCGTGTGCAGGAGTTGCTGTGGAACATAATACCGTGTGCAGTGGCCAATGCGGGGCATAATACCGTGAGCAGGGGCCACTATGGAGCATAATACCGTGCGCAGGGGCCGCTGCGAGGCATAATACAGTGTGCAGGGGCCGCTGCGGGCCATAACACTGTGCAATACTGTGTGCAGGGGCTGCTGTGGAACATTATAGTGTGTGTAAATGGGGCGCTATAAACATGGGCTATGGCACCTGTTTATATTATACGCTGTCTGTTTATAGTGACCGTGTGATGTAATTGTAGCCTTGTCACATACTGTAGACATGTACAGGACGAGGCTGTAGTTACATTACATGGCCGCTATGAGATGAATTACACTATGTAAACAGAGAAGCGGTCACGGCGTTTACACAGGTACCATTCAAACAGCTGATCAGTGGGGGTCCTGGGTTTTTGAACCCCACTGATTAGTTTATTAATGACCTGGAAAACCTTTTAATTAGTTAACACCTGGGGTATTATTAATAAGGGGCACTATTTATACAGGGTACACACGGACATTATTAATATAAAGATGCACTTGGGAGTATTATTCATTGTGGGGGGTTATATCATATATTTTATAATTGGGGGTAGCAGCAGGATGGGGGCTTTGTGTAGGTGAGGACAATGTGGGTTGGATGCCTGTAAAAGTGAGGAGCCAAAGATGTCTGTGTTGCAAACTTTACAGAGACAAGTCACAGCTGGAAGAAGTGGCCATGGCGGTCCAGAGGAAAGAGAAGGGAAATGTGACTGATTAGTCAGAGACGTCACCTGTAAGTCACAGAATGTTACTGCACTGTATTCACCTAAATGATAGAGGATAAATACCTGATTGATGGGGGTCTGTCTGCTGAGACCCCCACTGAGCCTGAGAATTGGGTTTTTTCACCCCACTAGGTGGGAATCCAGCCTGGCTGCAGCCATATATATAGGTGTGTCAATTGGTGGATGGACGAACCCGCGTGGCTCTCATTCACTTCAATGGGAGTGCCAAAGATAGCCGAAGTCCAGTACTCAGCTATCTGCGGGGCTCCTATTATAGAGAATGGGGGCCACGTGGGCTCGTCCATCCACCAAGCAGAAGATATGTGAAGTTACTTTCATTGTTAAAGCTGTGTTGTTGATCTGATACTGAAGTAATACAGGAAGAAGAATTCTTAAAAACTGTTTTATAACTTTGTGTATTGTGTATATTGTGCGACGATAACAGTGTGTTAAACTAGTAGCATGGAAACTCAGTTTTTTTTTTGGGGGGGGGGGGGGGGGGTTGGGGGGGGCATCTTTTTATAATCCGCCTAAGGCAGCAAAGAGGCTAGGTTCACCACTGCTTGTTCCCTGCAGCAACCAAGAGCTTAGGTCTTTCTAGGGGCTCACCAACCATTATAGAAGGTTTGTTAAGGACTAAAGTGGTCACTCCTCTGTACCCCCTACTTGCTAGGATCTTCCCAGAGGAGTCCAATTTTCTGTAGTGGTGAGACTGATCAGGCTTTTAGGGATCTGAAGAAATTGTTGACCAATGCCCCCATCCTGGCATATGCAGACTTCACAAATCCCTTCATACCATTGATATATAAAGTTTGATAAGTTGTACTGCTCAGTGACATTCTACTAGATATGCTTTCTTCAAAGAGTTGCCAAGGTAACCACAGGTGGCTACATGTGAAAGGGTAGGGAACCTCCCTCCCTACAGGTGTGCCACCAAAGACTGGGGGCTACAGTGCAGTTAAGAAGAGTGCTTTCCTGTAATCCTTCAAAGACTTTTGAGTAAACAGATTCAGCCACAAGAAGCAGCTGATCCAGTAGTTGCCATGCTACAGTCACATGTGAATATGCCAAGTAATATTGCCTTCTTCAGTCTCTTTTGTGTCTATGATGTTGGTGGTTTCTAAAAGAAGTAACATTTGCTGACATTTTTAAGGTCTTCATCTGACAGGTTGTCAGCATTGTATTTACAATGATACAGTTAGAACTGTCTGGGTTTCATTGGGGCTTTGACAAAGGCCATCTTGCTTTTAATAGTCCAAGAATTAGAAGGACATTGCTGGAAATATTAAATTATGTATTTAGCAAAATTAAACTGTACACTATGATATAGTTATAGGGAGTACAGAGGTAGCAGTCACTTGGATCCCAGGAGCTTCATGTTAAACCCCTGTCCCCTCTGTAACCTTTAACCCAAATCACTATCATAAATTAATCATTTAACCCCTTATTTCGGGCTTATTTTGTGCAGGACAAATTGTACGTCACCATATAATGTACTGGGCAGTTAGAAAACAATTGAGAATGTGGTGGAAGTTGAGAAAAACTTCACCTGCACCAATTTTTTTATAGGTTTCATTTTTACAGCATTTACTGTGCGGTAAACATTACATGTTCCTTACATTCTTCAGCACGATCACAGTGCTTATATAGTTTGTGTCACATTTTAATACCTTTACAAAAATTCCAAATATTGAAAAATGCAAAAAAATGTTTCAGTTATTATAGTCTGACACTGTGCACAGACCTCTGTAAGTTGCAGTACAATATACTGTATAGTTTTTATTTATTCTATTTTGAAGAATGCCCAACATTTTGATCACACTGGAAAATGAAATGGTGAAAGAATGGCAATTGGTCAATTTTGATTTTTTTACCACTAAGGTGTTCGCCATATTAGATAAATATTTTTATAGTTTGGGCATTTTCAGATGCAGGGATGCCAAATTTGATTAAATTGAGTTTTGTTTATTTAATTTGTGATCTAGGAAAAGGGAGGTGATTTAAATTTTTATTTACTTATTTTTTAATTTTTTTTGTATATTTTTAAAATCTTTTTTATTTTTATTTTTTTTTTACCCTTGTTAGACCCCTTAGGGGACTTGAACCACAGGCAAGCCTCAACAATAGTTATAAAATTTTGACAGGCCTGAGAAGCTTCACAAGGCTCCCAGTTGTCATAGAAACAGGATGACTCCAGTGGATATTGTGGAGTGTACCACCATGTTTCCGCTGTGTAAAACAATGGAGATCCGACAGATATATAAAGTGCCAATGTTGTCAAAGGGTTAAAGTAATAGGAGTATATTGGGAAATTGCTAAATATTCTGAATTTAAAATCCATATAAAATTATAAAATCCTTTTTATTGCTCCTCATAGCTCTTATATGAATTTATGCTTATTTTAGTTAATGACATAGAACATATATTATGTATGAGTACTGGACAATTCTGCCATTTTGACTCTTTACATATCTATTGTGCCAAAATTGCTAATCTGGCCCATTAACCAGTATTTAACTTCCCTATAATTTGTTGTACATGTAAAAGAGCTGTGAAGTATAATGTAATGGTCAGTAGCTGGTGTATGTAAATGACAAAGGTATTCAAGTATTAGCTGACCTCTGAAAGGCAATAATAGACAGCATTATTCCTATTCAATAACAGCATGCTCCTCTGTTTGCTTTTAGCACATACTGTGCAGTATGTGCAAACAGAGAATGCTAACAAAAAACAGAACCAGGTACATAGTTTATGGGATTACTAAACCTAGGCAATACATACTATATTCTGTGGTGGACTTTTAAATGGATATTTCCTGAATAAAAATTTATTACCTATCTACAGGTAGTCTGACTGCTAGTACAAAGTGAGTCACAAGAATATAAATCCCCAAATCCCCATGTCAATAAAGCAGGGTTAGAGTTGAATGGAACAGAAGAAAGGATGCTTGGCCCCCGTCAAAGCATGATCAGGGATCATCTTATGATAATCACAGGTGGTCAAACCCCAAACTATCAAATATTGATGAACTATCCTAAGAATTGGCCTCCAAATTTTTAGTGCCAGGAAACACTAATTTTCTATGTACACTATGTACACTACTGTCTCAACCCATAAAATAAAAAGAGATTGTGAGAAAATAATAATAATAATAATAATAATAATAATAAACAATAAAGAGAAATTATGAGAAATAACAATAGTAATAATAATAATAGTAAAAAGAAATAATAATAATAATAATAATAATAATAATAATAATAATAAAAATAGATTGTGAGAAATAATAATAATAATAATAATAAATAATTATTTTTATTATTATTATTATTATTATTATTATTATTATTATTATTATTTCTCACAATTATATAAAGAGAGATTGTGAGGAGAAATAATAATAATAATAATAATAATAATAATAATAAATAAAAAAGATAGATTGTAAGAAAAACATTTAAACTGGGCATGTCACATAACTGTAGGACTGGCAGTAATATTATCAGTCAGCATTTTGTAGAGTAAGATGAGCTGAAGAATAATATGTACAGTAGTTTAGTACTGTGAGAAAAGGTTCAATAAAATTATGATCAGTTCAGTAAGATTGTTAATATCAATTCCTAATAAATTAAATAAATAAATCCCACATGGTCCATCTAGTCTGCCCTTATATTATTTACTATAGATAGGTGTCAATCATTGAGGCTCGTCTCTGGATTCAGGATCAGATCAATAAATGAAAAATTGTACCATAAAGCTATAAGTTTGGTGGTGAAAAGTGGTACTGTAAATATAACTAAGTGATGACAAACTTTAATAAAATCAATGCGCTATAAAACAAAACTACAGTATTTTATATACAGTGACAAATTTTACCAAATGTGACACATCCTTTGTAAACACAATCTACTGTAAATCTAATCCCTTTTCTACAATTCTAGGTGTAATTCTACTTCTAGACAACTGCTTACATATTAGGGGGGATTTATTAAGACTGATGCATCCTGCGTTGTTCTTAATATTGTGAGTCCTGGCAGGAGATGAACCACGCCTCTTAATAATTCTGGAAAAATCGTCCCATGTACAAGAATTAAAATTTATGCCAGTCAAGGACTGGCGTAGAATTCAGCTATAACTCTTGCCAGTTTACTGGCCCACCTTTATCCCCACCTACCTTTTAAAAAATTGGCCGGTGAGTCGGAAAATGAACAGAGTGTCACTTTTGGGCCAGAAAAAAAGTGTGCCAGAAAAACTGGAGTGAAAACTTTGATAAATCCCTGCCGTGCACAGCTGTAATAGTGGAAACAATTGTGCCTTTAATCATTATTATCTTCTTATAGATTGCAGATAATGCACAGTCATGTATGCTGACACAATGCAGGCCACACCCTTTGAGGAACACCAAAACATACATTCACCCATCATTATTATCAAATGTTAACTTCTATTTTTACTGAATATTTGTGTTTGAACTGAAAATAGATGACATCACAGAACATAATCCAGCAGTCTGGCACATGTCCACATACAAAGCAAGCACCTGTCAGTTGGTTTCATCCAGTTTAGCAAAAAAACAGTTGCAAAATCTTGTGCAAACATTATTCATTCATAGTTTGTGCCTTATTTTGACTGTGTTATGTAAGTTACATTTTTCTACATACTTGCTGGGAAAGGTGCCATCTGTATTTTTACTTCTGACATACTTTTTATCACTTCCCTAAATACCCTTTCTAAGATATAGCAGAATGAAAAACTGAATGAAGTGTGGATACATAAAACAGAATGAAGTCAATAGCATGGATTTCATTTTGGATGCACATCCAGTAATTTTCCCATAGAACATAGTGTGTCATTTTACCATCTGCTAAGATATACCAGTAAAAAAATTAATTTGTCATAGTAAAATATGTCAGGATGATAATCAGCCAGAACAACCTACAATGTCGAGACAGAATTAAAAAAAAAAAAAAGCTTTCTCCAATTTTTCTACCGATTACATGAAGATAAATGTTGTGTAGAAGAGCAGCTTAGATGTCCTGGTCCCTGTGACATGCGAAAGCTAGATCTGAAGCTTTCACCCAATTTTTCCAACGTTAGTAATGATAAAATTCTATGTACAATCTATACACTTTCTAAAATGTGATTGTACAGTTCAGCCACTGTAGCGCCCTTGGACAGAGAGAGTCCAGTTTGGTCCTATCATTTTGCATGCTAACACAGTACAGGCCACACCCTTTGAGGAACACCAAAACATACATTCACCCATCATTATCATCAAATGTTAACTTCTATTTTTACAAAATACTTGTGCATGAACTGAAAACAGATGACATCACAGAACATAAACCAGTAGTGTGACACGTTAACATTATAAGGCAAGCACCTGTCACCTGTTTTCATCCAAGCTGGCAAAAAAATGTGCAAAAGCATTGGCTGCCTTATGTAAATACTTCTGGTATACTTCTTATCTCTTCTCTAGTGACCATGAGCATAACTTGAGGGGGTGCAGCCGCATACGGGCCCAGGAGCCTTAGGGTGCTTATAAGAACTAGCATCACTATAGAGGTCAGTGGTTGCATATACCAAGTGGACCCTCAGATTATCCTAACCACACTAAGGACAATTAAACTTCTTTGATCACTTTTCTGATTTCCAGGGGTGTAGCTATAGGAGATGCAGTAACCCTGAATCACGGGGGCCCCGAATGTTCCTCTGTGACATAAAATATACCACAGTGTAGGAATGGGCCTTATTATAAATTTTGCATTGGGGCCCAGGCACTTCAAGTTACGCCTCTGCTAAAAACCCTCATTGATCCATCAGAGAATCGGGGTTGGTCCCATCCCTTTTGCTCCTGAGAGTGAGAACCTCTCAGTAATCCCCTCTACAGTCAACAGGTCCTTCTATCCTTATAAGCAAAACCCTGCACCATAATGAGGTCCTTTCCCTTCCACTATGTAATGTATGGAAATAATTAAACCATTATGCATTCAGAAGAAGTCAATAAGTGCTTGGTCATTGGTGTGAATGGAATCTAGGCTGGGTTGTCATCTCAATTGCTACAAAGCCAATATGCATACAGTATACAGCTACATTTTACACTGTTCCCTTACAGATGGTAGTATTTGATCACTGCAGGTCCATCTTGTGAAACCTCCACCAAACAACTGATATCGGCTGGCCATATACAGTCATATGAAAAAGTTTGGGCACCCCTATTAATCTTAATCATTTTTAGTTCTAAATATTTGGGTGTTTGTAACAGCCATTTCAATTTGATATATCTAATAACTGATGGACACAGTAATATTTCAGGATTGAAATGAGGTTTATTGTACTAACAGAAAATGTGCAATATGCATTAAACCAAAATTTGACCGGTGCAAAAATTTGGGTACCCTTATCATTTTATTGATTTGAATACTCCTAACTACTTTTTACTGACTTACTGAAGCACAAACAGGTGTATCCAATCATGAGAAAAGGTATTTAAGGTGGCCAATTGCAAGTTGTTCTCCTATTTGAATCTCCTCTGAAGAGTGGCATCATGGGCTCCTCAAAACAACTCTCAAATGATCTGAAAACAAAGATTGTTCAACATAGTTGTTCAGGGGAAGGATACAAAAAGTTGTCTCAGAGATTTAACCTGTCAGTTTCCACTGTGAGGAACATAGTAAAGAAATGGAAGACTACAGGGACAGTTCTTGTTAAGCCCAGAAGTGGCAGGCCAAGAAAAATATGAGAAATGCAGAGAAGAAGAATGGTGAGAACAGTCAAGGACAATCCACAGACCACCTCCAAAGAGCTGCAGCATCATCTTGCTGCAGATGGTGTCACTGTGCATCGGTCAACAATACAGCACACTTTGCACAAGGAGAAGCTGTATGGGAGAGTGATTCGAAAGAAGCCGTTTCTGAAAGCACGCCACAAACAGAGTCGCCTGAGGTATGCAAAAGCACATTTGGACAAGCCAGCTTCATTTTGGAAGAAGGTCCTGTGGACTGATGAAACAAAGATTGAGTTGTTTGGTCATACAAAAAGGCGTTATGCATGGCGTCCAAAAAACACAGCATTCCAAGAAAAACACTTGCTACCCACTGTAAAATTTGGTGGAGGTTCCATCATGCTTTGGGGCTGTGTGGCCAACGCCGGCACCAGGAATCTTGTTAAAGTTGAGGGTCGCATGGATTCAACTCAGTATCAGCAGATTCTTGAGAATAATGTACAAGAATCAGTGACGAATTTGAAGTTACGCCGGGGATGGATATTTCAGCAAGACAATGATCCAAAACACAGCTCCAAATCTACTCAGACATTCATGCAGAGGAACAATTACAATGTTCTGGAATGGCCATCCCAGTCCCCAGACCTGAATATCATTTACATCTGTGGGATAATTTGAAGCGGGCTGTCCATGCTCGGCGACCATCAAACTCAACTGAACTGGAATTGTTTTGTAAAGAGGAATGGTCAAAAATACCTTCATCCAGGATCCAGGAACTGATTAAAAGCTACAGGAAGCGACTAGAGGCTGTTATTTTTGCAAAAGGAGGATCTACTAAATATTAATGTCACTTTTCTGTTGAGGTGCCCATACTTTTGCACCGGTCAAATTTTGGTTTAATGCATATTGCACATTTTCTGTTAGTACAATAAACCTCATTTCAATCCTGAAATATTACTGTGTCCATCAGTTATTAGATATATCAAATTGAAATGGCTGTTGCAAACACCCAAATATTTAGAACTAAAAATGATTAAGATTAATAGGGGTGCCCAAACTTTTTCATATGACTGTAGGTAAAACACGGCAGTACAGTACATGCTAGTGGACTTGGCCTAGCCATCTATTACATGGTTGGTGGATACAACAGGAAATGGGCAGCTCGGTAATGAATTATTAGCATATAGTTTTGGTAGAAGTTAAGTTGTTCTAGCTCTCAACTGTAACACTGCAATACAGTCAAACACACAATGGGCAGCTCGGTGTTTCATTTGTTGCTGTACTTAAGTCCTGGGTACATTTTCAACCAAGATAAGTATCAGCAGGTAATTTATAAGAGGGGGGAACTTACTGTTCTCATTTGCAGCTAATGAACTGCCTATGCATTTTTTTCATTGTTGTAGGGACGGTACGAAGGACTGGCTACAATGGATCCAGGAATAGCCTAGTGCTAGTCAGGAGCAGAACATGGTGATGATAATACACAATGACAGCACACTCATAGGAGGGGCAAGGAGATATGGTAACTGATATGGTTTGGTACAGGCAAGGAGTGTGGGTGAGCCACAGGAGGTGCGTGAGCTTTGTGTGGTCAGTGTGAAGTATAGAGCAGGATCTGACCACAAATAGATGCAAGATTGTGAGGGAAACTGAAGGATATAGTTATATGAGTAGTGAATCGCAGGTCAGAAGTTGTTATGCAGGCCTGTGTAGAGCTGAATAGGAGATGGCCTGCAAACAGGTGAAGTTTTTGGTATAGAGCAAAAAGGAGTAACATGCTGGGATAAAATCAGGAACAGTTGTTTTTACTGAACAATTGCAGCAAATGAACTGGTCCAAAATAGATCCAGCCACAGTTAGAAATAACAACGTCTTCTCAGGTAGTTAGACTCACAGTATCTTTCATGTTATAGTCCAAAATATGAGGCATTCGGCAGCAACTTAGCCTTTGCTGACAAAGTGAGCAAATCCTTAATGGAGAGCATTGTGACAAGGCAGACCTGAAGCATGAGTCACATAGTGGACTGAAACCTCTTAAGGGAGGATGCCCCATCTTACTTGCTTCCACAATCTTCATTCCAAAAACATACATCCTAGTGTATTTCTGTGCTCCATCCGTGTTTGATCTGTGTGCTATCCATGTGCCATACATGTCATTCGTTTTTTTATTGTTGATTTTTTATTTTTTTTTTTGCATCTGCCAAACAAAACGGATGCTGTCTTATATTATTTTTCAGCATCACCTAGCAATGCATCTGTGAAAAACAAACAGCACACGAATGACATCCATGTGCTAGTTTTTTTTCACGGAACCCATAGACGTGAATGGCCAAAACAAGCAGAGAAAAGCAAAAAAAATGGCACGTTACAATTTTTTACTCAGTGTCTCTCAGTCTCATGAAAAAAAACAGACATTTGAATGGCTCCAATCACTATAATGGGTCCATGTCCTGTGGAAGCCCTGTCCATTATATCCACAGATAGAACAGGAATAGAAAAGTAGTTAGTGTGAAAAGGCTGAGAAACAGAATATTAATCCCTGTTCTGGGTTGATCAGCCATATTTTTAAGGAATCTTTACTGTTTTAATGACAAATTCTGTTGAGAATATTGTATGTCCATGTTTATTATTATTAGTAATGGCATACTTTACATATCTTCATACATCTCTAAGGCCCGGTTCACATCTGCGTTCGGCCATTCCGTTCGCAATCAGTATTTGAAATCTTCAAAAACTGATTTTGTGCGGTCCGGATGACAACCCATTGATTTCAATGGGTTTTCAAAGCAATCCACATATATCCACATGTGCCCTTTCCGTCTGGTTTCCGCTTTTTCGTGCGGAGCGAAAAGTAGAACTTGCAGGACTTTCTGTACTGAAAATAAGGTTTCTAGACGGACAGCAACCATTACATTTTTTTTTTTTTTTTTTTTTAACATTGAGGTCTATGGAAAACGGATTACATAATGATAGCATACTGATTACAAAATGATAGCAATCAGTTTGTGTCCGTTTTGCAATCTGTTTTTCCCTCTGTGCATGCAAAGAATGAAGAAGGGGGAAGGTGAAAAAAAAACAGATTGGTCAAAAACGGACACAAACTGATTGCTATCAGTTTGTAATCAGTATGTAATCAGTTTTTGAAGATTTCAAATACTGATTGCGAACGGAATGGCTGAACGCAGATGTTAACCAGGCCTTAGTTGGAAATTAAAGAAATTGTTGTAAAAGTTGGAAATTAAAATCTCAGACAGATCACATGCTCAGTGTATTATTTCACAATGCATGTTCTGAATAGAAAGAGAAACTTCTAAACTGTGCAATATATAGAAAAGTGACATCAGCCGGCACCATCATCCAGCTTGTAAGCAAACAGCTCCTGCTCCTCTGCACTGCACACTCAGCAGGCTGCCAAGGCCTGTGTAAATTATTAATGACAAAGGGTGTCCCCTTGCGTGACTCAGAAACAGTAACTTAGGCAACCGCACCTCAACAAACAAACTGAGATTCCTACTTGTTTCCATTTATGGTCAATCACAAGCTTGTGTGGGAGAGAACAAGAACACTTGTTGATCCTGATCTGTATCACTGGGTAGAGCCGTTCACTTGTAGATGCAGATAATTGTACAGAAGAGATACAGTACTTGTGTGTGCAAAGTCCATGCCAACTACAGAAACACATAATTGTCCTACCAACCACTGGTAATTCCTTAAACATTGCTCATCACAGTGTAATACATAATATTTAATGATCACCCGTCCACGGTTTTTGACTTCTTGATCATGAGTATCATAATAATATTTACAAGATTGTTGTAGATTTCCTATGATTTGCAAGCGGTTTGTCTAAATATGTGACATACATTGTGCGCTTATTCAGTGAACGGGCAACACACTTGTATTTTGTAGTAGGGTGCAACTTACCAAGGGGAATGGTTAGACAGAATAGTTTTCTTTTGATCTTGCTAGTTATTTTATTTACTTGAAATAATATTGAGGTCTATATATGACATATAAGTTGGGACAAGGGTTTATCCCTTCCTGTGCAAGCCAACTGCTCAAGGTGTGTACTCCACCATGCTGTGATGTCACTCTGCACATGGTGACATGTTTGCAGTATTTGTGTGCTATGATTTCATCATGTATATTTTTTAGTAGTATGACTTTGCTCTATGCATTATTCTTGTAGTGCAATCTCCCTTGTAGTGCCATTACTTTGTAAGGTGTGGTACCATATTATGCATTAAAGAGGGTTTCCCACTACTGACACTTATCCCCTGTCTACAGGATAGGGGATTAATATCTGATTGCTGGAAGTCCAACCACTGGGATCTCCAGCAATTAAGAAAATTGAATCTGAATGGGCTGATGGGACTGATGGAAATCGTAGTTTTGGGAGACATAAAAGTGAATAGAACAGTGATTAGACTCACCAGCAATCAAACATTATTTGGGAAAATCATGTAAGGCTGGGGCCCCACCTGGCGTAAACTCCATGATTTGGCCGTGGTGGAAACACTATGGCAAAAACCGTGGCATTTTACAGTCACTGCAAAATGGATGGAATTCTAGCGAATCCCATCCACACATTGTAGAAAAATTCACACAGTGGAAAAGCTGTGATTTCCAAAACCGTTGCCATTTTGGAAACCACAGCATGTCAATTACACCTATGGAAATGCTGGCATTTCCCTATAAGTATAATGGAAGCAGAAAGTTTCCTCTGCAGACTTTAAGTGAAAAATTCTGAGGGAAAAACTGCGGCCTTAGCCTAAGACAGGCCCCATGTTGCGGAAAAGCTCCTTTTTTGTTGTTGCAGATTTCGCTGTGTTTATTTTGAGCCAAACCCAGGATAGCGAATGAGATTTTATTGAATTTTGAATATCGCAGCATGTTAATTTTACCACTAGCAATGCTACATTTAACCTATAGTCTTATATGGGGCAGGCAAAAATGCGAAACACAGCAGGAAAGCTCTGAAAAATGCAAGCATTGTTGGGATTGCATTTTTTTTCAGGAAAAACTGCAGCATTTTTTAGCTGTGTTTTGCCACATGTGACCTTAACCTAAAGAAAAACACATGGCACATGGAGACCAAAATAGTCATATGCTTTTTATGTTCTGAACTTGCTGCGGTTGGTGGTCATGGCTGAGAGCTATGCTATTTAACGTTTCACAATGGGAGGCTATGCTTAAATGTTTCTTCTTTGCACACATACAGTATCTAGGTAATATTCTTACAGTCTATAGCAGACCAATCTGATACAAAATACTGTGCTAGTCTTTCTACATTGCAGATTCAGGAAGTAGCTCTTACATTACCTTATATGATGATACTTGGTTTTGGATTTCGTAAATGTGTCATTTCAACAGAATAAGAAATCATAAGTTATTAAAATATACAAGGCTTTTAACCTACATTATTTTTACAGTAAAAATATAATGTGAAATGAGCTGATGTCAGCCTTCAGAGTTATTGGTTATAAGGCTGATGGTGAGGGTCCTATAACAGTGGCTCATAACTCTTAAAGGAGTTGACCACTCTGTATTCACTTTTTAAACTATGTTGGAATCTGCATATAATATGACTTACTGCTCCCTAGCCCTATAGTTACTAGCACCAATGACTTGTTTTATCTAGTCAGCTTCAAGTATGTTTATATCTTTCTGAACTGGTGGCTGTTCGACACTGCTGTCCTGCGGTCCCCATCTTGGCCACTGATGGAAGCAACCAGTCCATCAACGGCCTCCATGGCATAGCATTAGTGCTGCACTGATCATGAGCCAGTTTTCCTAGCCATTTCAGTGTTGTTCAATAAAGGCCACTGATGGACAGGTTGGGTCACATAACCTTCCATCAGCAGTAAAGATGGGGATCATGGGACAGCAGCACTGGTGTAGGAACCGACATAGGTTTTAGCTATAATTCACCCCAGGTTCTGGCATAAATTGTAATGATTTTGCCAGACAGTAGACGGACACACCCCTCCACTAAGCCCCACCCATAATATGCCCACTATTCAGGAAAGTGGCATTTAGTGTGCAAAAGGCCCCCAAATCACAATTTTTGAACATACTCCAAAAATGTTGACTTTTATACTTGAAATTCTTGTGTCAAACTAATGATACTTGGGTATCCCCAATGAGATTTAGATTACTCCAATTCCATAGAAGCAGAAATCTGTGAATCATAACAGCTTTTACTTTTCTTCCTTACAGCAAATAAATATTTTACAGTCTTTTGTAGTCAGCAGACATTGGGGCCCATTAGACGCCATGTTTTACTAGAACTATGTGCATGTTATACTCCTATCTAGCAAACGTGTCAATGACACTGTACACACAATTTTGTTTGCAAGCAGATTGTATTGGTTATTTATGGTATGCTCCTGCCACCTGCTTCTCCTGTTATCTGTGTTCCCGGTAAAGTCTCTATCCCTAGCTTCTGCTCCACTTACAAGGTCTCCAGCACTGCGGAATATCATGGCGCTATATAAGTAAGCAAAATAAATAAATAACTGCATCATCTGTATAAAAGCTGATAGTTTATGCCCTCATTAATATCCTGTTACTCCAAGTCATGCTAACTTTTTGTTAAACAGCTCCACTAATCACTCCATTAAAATGCCACCCCTTATTTGTTCAATTATTCATATTGCTCCCACTCACCACTACAGATGTCTTTTACGTGCGTATAGCCTCTTAAATACATTAACTATATTGATTTAAACTTATTTCCATTCCTTACATTTATTTTACCCTATTACATGTACACCCTCTTACATTTTCTCCTTAGCTTAACATTGGCAGTCCTCTGCCACCTACCATGTGCTATCTATAATACTGATGTCTTGATATGTTGTAGAAAGGTCTTTGGAACCTTTGAGGCTCCAGGCCCCAGTAGAGAATTCTACCTCTGCACCCCCTATATCTACACATCTGGTTTTTGGGATTCTATCAAAAAAGGGTAGATCCTGGGGATGTTTTTGAGAAGCAGGTGGCATTGGTACCTCAAAATATAGCCTTGGAGAGCCCTTGTTGAAACTGAGTACAAAGATCAATAATAGAAAACAAATTAAAAATACATTACAACCATTTTCCTTCCTAGGTTTGCACTGTTATAGGATATAGTATAAGTTACACCCAGGTGGTGTGACTTCGGTCTAAGCCACTCTCAACATCTATTTTAAGTTCTCTAAATTACTGGTCAGAGTTCAAGACGGCTTCCTTTTCTTTCCAAGGAACAGCTGTGGAGAATCACGATGTGAATCACTTTCCTATAAAAACAAGTTTTTCCAACAGTCAAGCATTGAACTAAGCGGTGTAATTGGAGGACGCACTACCTTTCACCACAGTTCTGGATTCATTTTTACAGTTTGTTTTTAGATGGGAAATCATTTTCTAGAGCTGGGTGCAGCTGTGACTTTCACATGTATTTACCCAGGTGCAAATATATTTTGTTCAAAGTAAAACATGTTGTGCCCTGTGTGTACTGTATTTACACAGAGCTCCAGGAACTGTGACCTGTTTATGGGGATGAAGAAGAGGCTTGTAAAGTGTGCTCCAGCATCCTGTCAGACCCTGTGAAGTAGTCATTTTCCTGCCTCAAGCTATTAACAAATCAGAGGGGTAGAAAAAGTTGGAAGAGTCGGAAAGAATGGTCCCATTGGCTCTACTACTAGTAGCAAGTGAATGGAAAGACTGACTAGTAATAGTGTGTATACATACTGTACTGCCTACTATGAGTTCTGCTTTCTACACTCAACACCTAATTGTAAGTCAACTCTGCAGCATCAGTTAAAGCATACCACTAGCATGAGAAAATGTCTGGTCCCCAGGTACCCAAAGAAAGAACTATTTGGATCTATACACTATCCAACAACTTTTTTAGAGTCTTAGTTATCTATTAGCCCCATGACTTCTTTAAAGGGTTTATCCCATTTTTTTAATAACCCTAGGAATGAGCACATACAGAAACATGCCCTCAGAAACTTACAATGTAGTTTCTTCCCATTCCTTGGGCCTCCAGTTCCTGCACTCCTCTTACTGAAATCACACAGTAAACAGGACAGTCCTACACATCACCAGGAGGACAAATGCTGTGGTAAAGGCTGCTCATTCTTATAGGCGCATTGCACAGGGAAATATGCATTATACACAAATAGATGAGAACCATTGAGCTAGCTTATCCTATGAAAGGCAAAGCTACTAAAGTAGGTATTCATTAGCTAACAACTAGTTAGCATGCAATTTCTTGAGTCCATTGCAGAGAAATGGTTAGTTTTGGGAGATGAATTGAATGGCTTGGGAGAAGTGACATCTTCTCAATTTGACTGAGCTGACCTCAGCATTAGTGCTGTTTATTACAAAAATGTAACATTCTACCTTTTTTTCAGCCATGCTAAGCATAATTGTTTTGTAAGAAAATCCAAACTGATTTATGACCTTAACTGAACTTAAAAATGACTTTGGGAGTTCCCCTTTAAATTCAAATCAATGATTGAGAAGTAGTATTATTACCCAAGTAGTCAAATTGTCTGCTCATTACTACTGTGATGCCAATAAAGGAGAAACTGCTGGGCAGCTTTATTTTCATCCAGTCTGCAATCCATTATCCATACATAGAAGTATCTATTTTAGTATCTGGTCAGAATTCCTATGACATAGCCTCTATCCAGATATTCTGATCCTTACAAACATTAGATCCTCCTAGTTCTCATCCTATTTATATCTCAGCTTACAAAGAAATAAAAATGTTCTGTACATATAAACACAGGAACACTGTTTGCATATACAGTAAATTGCATGGTCAGCCGCGGTCAGCACATTCTGCAGGGTCAAATACAGTCTCACTGTATCACTGGAATTGTCCTTGGCTATATACTATATTTAGATAGTTAAACTAACTTTAATTTATTTATATATTGAGAAATTATTATTATTATTATTATTATTATTATTATTATTATTATTATTATTATTATTGTCAACAGTCAGCACAGTAGACACCATTAAATAGCATGGTAAACAACGTCATCAGTATACAGCCATACTCTCACAGACATATGTATCTATATTTCATACAGCTATGTGCTCATAATACCACTTAGAGTACTTGAGTCTACACATTGGCCCAGATTTACTAATAGTCTGAAAATGCAACAGAGTTATGACAGGGTTTGTTGTTGGATGCTAAATCTTGCCTATCTATAGTCTGTCTAGTCTAAGTTTATACCACCTTTTAGTTGACTTACTGTAAGCCAGCATTTTGTGAGTCAATTCTGTTGCATTTGTGGTACATTTAAGCTACGCCCTTTTTCCTAATAAGTCACATCTACATGTCTAGCAAGTCAGAAAAATTTTAGTGCAAATTAGATGCACCAACTTGTGCCTGAAAGCAACTGAGATGCACCTAAGGTGCTTTCTCTAAGAAATATTTGGAACTTCACAACAGTTATACCAACCATATAACTCAAATAATAAAAAAGAATGAGCCTGAAGGTACTGTGCCATTGCCCCAGTTGACTTTTTTATGTGACTTATAAATGAATTCCATTAATAATCCAAAACTTTGGCATACTTCTCCCTTCTCTCATAGCATTGAAGGTGTTGGGAAGTAGCAGGAGCCAATGTCTCTCATATGCCAGGTTGTAAATAAAACCTCCAACCATAGTAATGCATAGTTACAGCTATTAAACCAAGCACTGTTGGCAACCATTTCTGCTTGTAATTGCACTTCGGTAACACTGCATCCTCCAGCAATTTCTTCTTTTCCTGGAGGGACTGGAAAACTGGGAGTGAAAGACATGTAAGACATGACCCCATATACGGGCACTATAACAACCACATTAGCTATTTTCTCAATATGCAGGTCCCCTGGACTGCCAATGAAATGTGCAAGAAGCAGGACTAGAATAATTTCCAGTACGGTAAAAGCAAGAAACATCAGCTGACTCAATAGCCTTACAGGAAGACTTTGCAAAACTCATGAACTGTTTTGCTAACTTCTAACATAACATGACAGAATTCTCTTCTTCACAATCCATGTTTTCATTGCTTGTAAACTGATTAAGCCTCAAGTACAATTTTGGCCCTGACTTCCTGTGTTACATAACCTGTATACCCAAAACAGCTCCAGTCATTAACTCCCTGGAAACTCAGCTAAGCAGCACTCTATTGACAGGGGTCTTCAGGAATGTCCGTCCATCTATTTGCCTATTTTTGAATAAATATTTACCGAACGTGCCTCTGCATATGCCGCAAACTAAGTAATCTGCACTCATCCACTGGCTGAACCGTTGTTTTAACACATTCCTAACAACGAGCCTGCATTTCATTTTCCATAAGTTCTCACCTCAGTTCTAACTAGAAGTAAAAACTGTGTATCTTGAATTATTATACTAGACAGTGTTTTAATTTTGTGTATTTACCAACTATAATAATTCACTAGACCTTGGATTTCCACCCAAAGTTTAAAATTGAAGTACTTTTGATGTTTTTGATTCATTGGTTGCAGCGGTATTGATTTATAGAGAACCTGTTATCATGAAAATGCAGTATAATCTGCAGGCAGCATATTATAGAACAAGGAAGTTTAGCAGAAAAGATTCATTATACCTGTTGATATCTTTGCTTTTTCTATGCCTAGACAGTAATTGAGTCAGATGGCGGTCCTACCAGTGATGGACAGCCCTCTATGTATGATTGTGCATACAGACATAACTATCACATCACTGAGTGTGATGAATGAACTTCTGAAGAATTGTTTTGGGTTTGGATGGTTCCGCCCAAACATTTGTTTCAGGTCAAATAAGTTTGTCAAAAGCCAGAAGTGTAACAATTATACTCTGGGGTCTCTTCAAACCCCAAGGTGTGAAAACATAATAAACAGGTATATTGATCTTTCCTGGGCATGTTCGCACACTGGCACTCCCTTGGAGCCCTCTTTCGGGCTTCTGGGTAATGTCAAGTGCCTGGAAAGAGACCCCAGAGTATAATTTTCACTTTAGATTTGCAGGGGACAAACCCAAAACTTTTGGAAAATTCAGGTGGAATCTGGTTCACTCTTAACAAACTCACTCAAAATTATACAACAATCTGCTCTGTTCCTCCTGCTCTATTAACATGCTGTCTGCAGATTGCACTGCATTTTCATGGTGACAGGTTTAAATACACTGCGGCAGAGAACTTTAACTTGACTCTTGCAGTGGCTAGTTTTATATTATATGTTATCACAATGTGGCAAGTTATTAGTGTGAAATTAAATATAGCTATGTCTGTAGATTTGATATCCACAAGTAGCCATACAATACAGTTAACTTAATAACCAATACAATTGACTATATGGTACCTAGAAAAATCTCTGCGTGCCTTATATGGCAACATAACAAGCAAAACGTATGGCATAAAGGGAGTGACAAACTGTCCTGAATGTTATTTGTATATTAACAAAATAGCCCCTGCTGAGTATTCATTAGGGATTCCACCATAGTCCAGACCTTATCTGAAATGGAGCCCTTCCTTAACTCCAACCATTAGACTCATTCAAACACAAGACAACTTTTAGACTCATTCACTGCAAAGTAACAGTTACTGAAATGTGAGATACTTAAAAAGTTAAATGTCTAATTTACCTGATTGTCCAGGAAGGCATATATCTAATAAACTAATACTGATTATTCTGATACTAGATAAGTATATGGAGGACATACATGTACTGTATGACTGTAAGATGCAGTTGTGCCACATGAATGTCATTGTTAAAAATTACCTGTTTTTTAAAATCAAGATTTATGTTAAAAATATTTTTAAATAATTTTTTAGAGGTTTTAAAAATTGCCGTGTTATTTATATGTTAAAAAATTCCTAAAAATTCTGCAGTTCTGAGTCTGCCCACTAGGCCATACGATATGCTGAAGCTTCCTGTTTTCTGTAGATTTATTTGCTGCAGCCACCTTACTTATCTGCACACTGATGATCACACCTATCATATATATGTAGCATGTAGCTAAGATACAGAATCCACCTGTCACAATAGGTGATATCACAGTTTATCTACTCCCCCTTCTATGCAATGACATCCACAAAGATTACCGAGCATGCTTAGAAAATCTACCATGAAAGTCTATAGGGTCTGCTCCAGATTTTTGTGTCTATAGTCCATGGTACATCTACAGGAAACAGGAAGTCATAAACTATTTTAGTCTTAATGCCAAGAGCTGGAAGTTTTTTTTTCTTTTTTTTTTAAATATAGATACTAATATGGAAAATTAGTATCTATTTAAAAAAAAAAAACAACATCACCAAAAATTATTTAAAAATATGTTAAATGTAAAACATGATTAAACAATAGGTCATTTCCTGGTGACACCTTCCCTTTAAGTGTGGATCTTATTAGTGTGTATATTTCCTGAAAATATATATATTTTTGTTACAAGAGTCGAGATAAAAAGTGTAAGAAAATGTAAAAGTAAAAAGACTTATGGCAGTGACTGCATAATAAATCTAGAGCGGAAAAGAACAAGCAGCACGAGGAGTCAAATTGAGTAGCAGAGATGTGAGACATTGATATAGCACTTCACTGCGAGTCTTCTCACTCTTTCTGGTGTAAATGGCAACAGCGCCAGCCTCTATTTGGCTACAGCCATGGACAGAGTTCTGTATGAGTGAGCCCAAAACTATAATAATAACAAACACACATCTGATCGTGAATAACAGTAGCTACCATGTCCTCCACAAACCTTTGCCCCAAATTGTATGACAAAACATTTTGTAATTGCAACTATCTAGGAGAAATACTTCATTTTCTGGAAAAAATTTAGGGGTGCCAACACTTACGGCTATGACTGTAAGTTTCCTGTCAGTATGCTTTTTGAATGTGGGAGTAAACCTGAGGAAACTGCTCAAGAGGAGACATGGAGATGATGATGGGAGTGGTAGACAAGAAGAGAACAGAAAAGAGATTATGTGTGGGAAGATATCAGAAGGTTAGGGCAGAGCTGTACAGTATGACCAGGAGTGGTTCCTTAAGGACTGCCTCATGTCATTGTATTGACTGTGGGTGGCAAGTAAAAAGAAGAGAGAGTAAAGGGAAATACAGAGAGGATGATTAAGTGATGCAAAGGAAGAATGAAATATTGGAGGTGTAATAGTGTATACAGCCCCTGGTTTAGACATGAATTACTCCACTTTGCTGTATCGTCTGCTCTATGAGAGATAGCCCAGTTCTTGCTGTTCCAATATACTTTGCTATTAAATAGAGAGAACGTATACAAGATTTTTCTATTCAGAGGACCTATATAGTAAGCAAACATTGAGGTGTACATACACCACTTTTCATCTTTACTGTGGGGTCCTCACTCACCTTTGTAGGCTGTTGCAGAGCTGGTTAGTGTTGTTCACACACAGACTTTGGAGCTACATTTTCTCAGAGAAATCACAACTTGTACAGCTATGTTTAAAAAAAGGGGATGAGTACAAGCGGTGAGAGCGCTGGGGAGGGGGAGAACTTCACAAATGAAAACAGCCCACTGAGCTCTGAACTTGCAGCTCCACAAGCAAGCACATCAGAGAAAACAGGTCTTAAAACTAAAAGCAGCAGTACAGAAATCAGATAACATGTGATCTCTCTAATGCACATATATGAACATAATTTGTTTCCGTGATGAATGTGCACATATCTCTTAACAGAAAAAATAAATATCAAGCCTTTTGGAAATTGCATCTACAGTGGGGAAAAAAAAGTATTTAGTCAGCCACCAATTGTGCAAGTTCTCCCACTTAACCTGTAACTTCTTCTTTATTTAAGAGGCTCCTCTGTCCTCCACTCATTACCTGTAGTAATGGCACCTGTTTGACATTGTTATCAGTATAAAAGACTCCTGTCCACAACCTCAAACAGTCACACTCCAAACTCCACTATGGTGAAGACCAAAGAGCTGTGGAAGGACAACAGAAACAAAATTGTAGACCTGCACCAGGCTGGGAAGACTGAATCTGCAATAGGCAAGCAGCTTGGTGTGAAGAAATCAACTGTGGGAGCAATAATTAGAAAATGGAAGACATACAAGACCACTGATAATCTCCCTCGATCAGGGGCTCCACGCAAGAGCTCACCCCGTGGGGTCAAAATGATCACAAGAGCAGTGAGCAAAAATCCCAGAACCACACGGGGGGACCTAGTGAATGACCTGCAGAAATCTGGGACTAACGTAACAAAGGCTACCAGTCAGTAACACACGCCACCAGGGACTCAGATCCTGCAGTGCCAGACGTGTCCCCCTGCTTAAGCCAGTACATATCCGGGCCCGTCTGAAGTTTGCTAGAGAGCATTTGGATGTTCCAGAAGAGTATTGGGAAAATGTCATATGGTCAGATGAAACCAAAGTAGAACTATTTGGTGGAAACACAACTCGTCGTGTTTGGAGGAGAGTGAATGCTGAGTTGCATCTAAAGAACACCATACCTACTGTGAAGCATGGGGGTGGCAACATCATGCTTTGGGGCTGTTTCTCTGCAAAGGGACCAGGACGACTGATCCGTGTACATGTAAGAATGAAATTTTGAGTGCAAACCTCCTTCCATCAGAAAGGGCATTGAAGAAGCTGGGTCTTTCAGCATGACAATGATCCCAAGTACACCGCCAAGGCAACGACGGAGTGGCTTTGTAAGCGGCATTTCAAGGTCCTGGAGTGGCCTAGCCAGTCTCCAGATCTCAACCCCATAGAAAACCTTTGGGGGGAGTTGAAAGTCCGTGTTGCCCAGCGAAAGCCCCAAAACATCACTGCTCTAGAGGAGATCTGCATGGAGGAATGGGCCAACATACCAGCAACAGTGTGTGCCAACCTTGTGAAGACTTACAGAAAACGTTTGACCTCTGTCATTGCCAACAAAGGATATATAACAAAGTATTGAGATGTACTTTTGTTATTGACCAAATACTTATTTTCCACAATAATTTGCAAATAAATTCTTTAAAAATCAGACAATGTTATTTTCTAGATATGTTTTCTCATTTTGTCTCTCATTGTTGAGGTCTACCTATGATGTCAATTACAGGCCTCTCTCATCTTTTCAAGTGGGAGAACTTGCACAATTGGTGGCTGACTAAATACTTTTTTTTCCCCACTGTATATACACAGTTGAGCAAAAGGGTAACAGTGTTTTGAACTTTTGATTTTCAGGCTCCATATCCCACCATCTACTACAGCTTCGAATGTGAGACTAGCCTCATTCTACTGTATAGACAATCATTTGTATTCATACCCAAGTGAGTCGACCAGTAAGCACTAACATTGGGGATGTGTAGAAGAAACCTGGGATTTGATTTCAGTCTAGACATGCTTCAATCTGATCAAGAACATGCCCAGAAGGATTCAGGCAGTATTGAAAGCCAAAGGTGGATTTACAAAATAATAAAAATTAAAATTTAGATTTTTAGGAGTAAAATAGTAGCAATGCAGTTACATGACAAGAATCTGCATAACTAAGCATATGTTTAATAGCTACAAGTCAAAATTATGTATGAGATAGCTGTAGTGGATGGTGACATATGGAGCCTGAAATTCAAATTTTCAAAACATTGTTACCCTTTTGCTCGTCAGTGTAAGTCCAAACTTTATTGCATGAAAACTCCTTTAACAATTTCAAAATGAAATATTAAGTGGCTTGGTGTTTTAATCCCTTGGCAGCTTGTAAGTGTTCTATGTAATGTAATATATATTTACTGTGCATATTTGGCTGCATTTGTATTAGATTTCTGGCAATCATAATAAATAATCTCTCATGGTAAAGACAATGTCTATATCTAGTGAGGTTCTTCATAGTGTCCTGTCCATCAAACAGTCAAAGCTCACCCACCAACTTGGTGAGGAATACAGGAAGTCAGAAGAAGAGACAGCAAGCAAATCTGGTGGAAGAGGGAGATGGGAAAACCCCTTTAAACATTGTAAATGACTAATACTTCTCAAAACTGAGGCATGGGTATAATGTATCCGATCTATTCTTCCTTATATGCTTATAAATCGTTATTTGCATAAACCCAGAAAACCTCATTAAAGATTCACGTACAGTATTGGATTATGGGAAAATAAAGGCTTCATGCATGAGACACTGAATGTGCTAAGTGAACATCAGATTTCTTCATTCTTAGAGCTGTAACTGTTATGTCTTTGTGTAATCACTGTACGGATAACTCTCCAACAAATGTCAGCAGATTAGTGTCACGTAGAACACGTTTCCTGATCTCGTATGAGGGGGCTTTAGCGAGAACAAAATAGTTTACAGTCTCTGCCAACATAGCTTATAATTAATAAGCACCATTTCCCTGGTTTGTCCGTGTATAGACCGACATCACTGTCCTCCTATTTATACTGAGGAGCATATTCAGATTTACTGGTTGAGAGAGGTATTACGCTTTCAGAAAATAAAAGTTATTTATTGTACAATGAAAATTTTACTATTTTATTATATAGTCTCTCTATCAATTCCTAGCAGTTTTCAAGATCTCATCTTGTGAAATTTAACATAATAATAATAATACATTTTATTTATAGCGCCAACATATTCCGCAGCACTGTACAATTTGTAGGGTTCAAGTACAGACAAAAAAGATACATTACAAATAAATAGTCAATTCACACACTGGGACTGAGGGCCCTGCTCGCAAGAGCTTACAATATGTGAGGTAGAGGGGGTGACACAAGAGGTAGCAGGGGCAGCATCAGAGGTAGCATTGCTTATACAATGGTAATTCTGTAATAGAGGTTACTGTCATTACACATATATAAAGCTGTATGAGCCGTCACCGGTCGTCTCCTTTAACATCAACCTTAATAGTTTATATCCACTTGTCATGCGATGGACACACAGACATGTGGCTACCTATAGTACAGTAGAGTTCTCAGAGCTCTGTCGTGTATGAAGCAATGCACCTGTGTGTCTATCACATGACCAGGATCCGGGCTGTTTTAACCATAGGGCAAATGGTGCATCTGCACCAGGCCCTATGGTAGTGGGAGCATCTCAGTCCTGCATTTTGAGTGCTGTCCCACTGTTCTGGGTGGCAGGTAGCCATTTCAACTCTTTCTACATGCTTAGGATGCAAATAGAGTTGAATACAATGGTGGAGCTTGGGCTATCAGCTACATGCTCCACTATTCAGAGTCCAGGTGATGATGTCTGAGGCATGTAGGTGCAATGAGTGCCAAGCCACAGACATCACTACAGCTGGAGCCTGCAGGCAACTCTTTGGGACTGGGGTTAGGTATAGTATATTGTAATAATTAGTATAATTTTTTTTTTTTATTTGTATGTCATTTAACAATGGTGACTGAAGGGACAGATGGTATTATGTGTAGGCTTCTTAAGAGGGCTTAATTTGTGTGTGAGGGGCCACTAATTTATTCCAATGGCTCTGACCAGGATAGTAATCAGTCAATGACAGCAAGCAGTGATTTTGCGAACCAAAAAGAAATGATACAAGTAGTGTATCATAAAACTGTCTAAATTTTTATTTTAAAAGAATAACTTCTATTTCCTGAAGCTGTCAATATCTTTATCTTCACAAAATCTGTTTCTTTTTCATATGCTGTTTTTTCAGAAATCAAATATCATTCATTCATATATATTCATTTATATCCACTTATACGTGCTCCTGGTATTAAAAACATTGCCTTGTCACAACATTACAAAGGATACAGATAGTTTCTAAAGGGGGATATCCAGGATTGGAAAAACATGGCTGCCTACTTCCAGAAACAGCACCACAGCTGTTCATGGGTTGTAACTGGTATATCATATCATCGCTTTTGAAGTAAATGGAGATGAGCTACATTAACAACCGCACAACCTGTTTGGTTTGCCATATATTTTACAATCCCTTTCACATTTCTTTAAGACAAAGTACTGTATTATGAGTGAAAAGCATGCCTCTATAAAGAACAAAGCACATTAGGTTATTATTATTATTTACCTACGTGTGTGTAAGGAAAGAAAAAAGTGAACACTGAAATTTTCTCAGTTTTTGTTTCTGTATTTTTCTCATATTGCACAACCATTGGTACAAGGATCAAGGTCTTCATCCATAACAACTAGATGTGAATGTTGTGACTGCAGGAACATTATCTCCATCATGAGGTAGGCAATAGTCCAGCCTTTTGCTTGCAGATCAGCAGGTACTTTTTAGGTCAGTATGTTTAGAGTCAAGAGTGATTAGGAATTCCAGTCAAGTTTATGTGGCTCTTTTTTTCTCTACTGTGTACACTTGTATGTCTTGATATCAGTGTTGAAATCATTATATAAGCAAGCTAAGCACGACTTGAAGCAATACAGTTGATGGTGGTAGATCAGAATGGCAGTGGGTTAAATCCTACAATATTCAAAAAAGGAAAGAAAAGCACATACATTATCTCTTAAAAGTGACAGCTAATATGGCTACATTTCCTGACACTCTTGAAAAAATGGTTGCTTCAATAAAGCAGAATAAAGCCAATATCCCTGTAAGTAAAATGCACATAGTTACAAAACTCTGCCTGTTACTCTTCATTCTTATTTATGAATATGTAGTGATTTCATGTGAAAGTCATGTATGTATGATGCAATACAGTCCAAAAACATAGGATATTGGCATCCCCCACATTTAACAGTCCCCTTTTGGAAGATAGTGTCCACCACAAGTAATAGCGCCACCCCAAATTCCATCATCTCAATTTAGCCTTTTTATAATAGTGCACTAATAGTACCCCTCCACAGGTAATAGTCTCCTTCCACCCAGATAATAATCCCCCATACATTTAATACTATTACTTATGTGAAGAGGACTATTACTTGTGTGGGGACACTATCACTGTAATAGTGCTATAATAGTGTCCTTCCACAAGTAATAGCCCCCCACCAACATAAGCAATACTACTATTACTTATGGGGAGGAATTTTACTGTAATAATGCCCTAATAGTTAACCCTCCCCCCACATACTGATCTCAGTTGAACTGTATATAATAATCTTCTACCTGGAGAATAAACCCTGATGCGGTATGCACGGGGGCTGTGGGGTACACAGTCTGTGTGCATTGTCTATTCTTCTCCAGGCTCCTGCGGAGACAGAGCCGGTGTATCGGGAACCAAAAGAATAGACAGTACACACAGGCTGTGTGCCCAACAGCCCCCATGCATACCGCATCAGGGTTTATTTTCCAGGCATAAGATTAGACAGTTCAGAATCACACGCTAATAGTGATGCTTGGTAGAGAATATCTCCAGCATCACAGAATGAGAAAATGAGCAAAGATCATGGGTGAACTTTGATGAGTACACATATCGTGCAATGAAGTCATATACATCAAGTTTTTTTCAATTTTCTCTAAAATAAAATTTACAGAATGTTAAAAAAAGGAAAAATCTCTTCCCCTTACGTCCAACAGCAGCGCAATATGGGGTATCACTGCCCCTGTGTGCTGGTAGGACAGGCAGAATTTTTAATTTACATAATTAATTCAATGATACTCCCCTATAAGAGGCCAAGGAGACCTCCCCTCACTGTGTTTTTTTCTGTCCTGTGGGTTGGACAGGTGGAGGGAGGCTCTTTGTCCTCCCATTTTTTCCTAAGGATTTGGGGGTTAACTACATTTTTGTAAGTTTTTTCTCCTCTTTCAGCTGTTCATCTTTTCCTTGGGAGTTTTTTACTCCTAAGGCTTCCTTGTTTCTCCCTGCTGCGCTCTCTGTCTGTGGCCATTCTGGGCTGGGTGTGCTTGCCCTTATCTGATCTCAGGTGAGATGGGCAGGCTGTACATTCAATATGTGTTTGTTTCTGAACTTGGAGGCTGTATTGCAGGGTTAATATAAACCTCTCTGCCAGTGTCAGACTGGGATGTCTAGTGCTCACCAGTGGAATTGTTTCTAGGGGCCCACCATTAGGACCCCTGCAGATCAGCGGTACCGAGACAGGGCGGTTAAAGGTAATAGCATGCCGGGAGCCATGCTGCTCACCCACTATATCATGTGCACCACTGCACTACCTAAACCTACTGCTACACCTTGTATGGCAAGTGAACAGCGTGGCCCCAAGAATTGTTACCTTTACCTGTAGCCGCACTGTCCTGGAAAAGCTGACCTGCAGAGGTCCTGGCTGCTGTATCATCGCAGATGTAATATTAATGGCCTATCCTAAGGATAGGCCATCAATATTAGAAAGATGGATAAATCCTTTAAAGAGTTTGTCCAGGAATTGGAGCAACCCATGTGGCTGGTGGGAGGTGTAAAGTAAAAAATAAGTAAATTAAAAAGCATACTCACCTGTCCCCGGCGCTCCGTTGTCCGCTGCCAGTGTTCATTCAGTCTCATGCCGGCGACTCCTTTCTGGGAGTCCTGCACCTCATGTGATCACTAAGACCAATTAGGTACACGATGAGACCGAACAGACACAGTCAGGGGACAACGGGGTGCTGGGGACAGGTGAGTATGCTTTTTTTAAATTTTCTTATTTTTATGCCTCCCTGGCGGCCGCCACAGTGGTCGCTCCAGTTTATGGACAACCTCTTTACCCTTACCTTTCCTTATCATCCTCACTACATCCTGCCGTCTTCAGGCCCTTTTCCGATGTCGCTGCTGAGGCCTGTGATTGGGCCTCAGCGGTCACGTGGGGGTGCACTGACGTCATTACGCAGCCGTGCCCCATGTGACCGCTGGGGCCTAATCGCAGTCCTCAGTCAAATGACGGAAGAGCGCCGGAGAGGATGCTGTGTCCAGGAGAGGTGAGGATATCTATTTATTATTTTAAGTAACCTCTCCTGGATGCCCTGCCCTGCCATCTATTGGAAAGGGGCATGGCAATATGCCATCTCCAGCTGGCCACGGGCACCATACCCTGCCAGGCCCGATCGCGGTCGCACCCCTTGCGACTGCGATTGTTATGCCACTGGTCAGGGGCCCAATCGGGATGGTCAGCATCCCGATCGGACCCCTGACCAATGCATCTGCATTGATAACATGCGGACTAATAGTCGGGGCTCGCGGCCCACCGGTGGCCATTCCGACCCTGCTCTCTGCATCTCCTGCCTAGCTGAGCTCTTCAGCAGAGTTTATGCTTCAGGTGTTTGTGCTCAGTTTAAACTGATGACAGCGTCTCAGACACAAATTCCCTACACTGCCCTTCTGTTGCAGTTATGGTTCTATTCCAGTCTGCCACAAAAACACACCGCACTTCGTATAGCAGTGGAATTAAAGCGAAGAGGGAGAGAAAGGTTTTTCAATCCGGGGGAAGTGATTTTGTCACTTCAGGTTCCGGAACCTTTTTTGCAGGTCCTATTTCCTGGATCCCTTTTTTCTGTTACACTTCTGTAGCCTTTTCCCAGTAGCACTGGATTGTGCTGACTGACTAGTTTAGGCCATTCTCTATACCGTTGTAGCGGTATTAAAGACACTATTGGTAAGTATGGTCTTCTCCCTACTTATTTAAACCTTTTTCCTAAGTTTGTCTCTCTGATAGGCTGTACATTTTAGTTTGATACTGTTCTGACTGCTTTCGGTGGCAGCGGCGACTTAATGAGGGAAAAGTCCTCTAAGATGAAACATTTCACTTATATACAGTAGAGTGCGACATCCCTCTACCTGATGGTACAATTACACTCACTGTCGCCAATGCCGTGGGACCCCATCTGAGGATTCGTCCATTCGTAACGTAATTATGTGGATCAAAATGATGGAAATGTGTGTTCCATCAGAAGAGGAATTTAACATACTCAATGTGATGCACTCGTGTGATGAAGACACTTCGCAAAATCCCAGCAGGCCTCTTGGTAAGGATGCCTAGGCTGCTGAAGTCCATCCGGTCAGGCGACTGTGATGTTGACACTGCAATAAAATTCCAGCAGGCCTCTTGGTAAGGATGCCTAGGTTGCTGAAGTCCATCTGGTCAGGCAACCGTGATGTTGAACTTGGGGAAGCCTCTAGTTCCACCTATAGGGGGCCAAGGGTCTTCCAAGTGGACGCGACACTGGATAAAGCTTTGACATGCTCAGGCTTCTGTGGACATCGCTGCCAATGAGGTAGTGAATCAGAGAGTATCTAGCAGAAGTTTCTGTATACCAAGTCAAGATGCCTGCCAGATCTAGGGCCTACTCTACAGCTGCTAGAAGGCCATTATGGTTGAAACCTCAGAGAGCGAACAATGCATCCAAGTATAATGTATGTTCCCTACCCATGAGCTGGGTAAACATTTTAGCAGAGGCCAGGACGACATCATGGAAGGTCTTATGATTAAAAGGTTAAAGTGCCTTCCACAGTCCTTTAAAGGGAAAGCAGGACCTTCTGGCCGGGGCAGACGTTATCAGTGCAGCCGCCTCAATCTACGTTCTAATATCAGAGGCGTGCTAGATATCAGCCCAGAGGGGCTGGACGTAAGTTCCCCAAGGAAGGGGACAGAAAGAAGCCTGGCTTTGACGGCAACTTTTCGCCTCCTGTGGCGGCAAGTACTCCTGTTGGGGAATGTGTCTCCCATTTTTTCTCTCCTGCTGCAGGAGAAGATCCAAGAACTTTGGTCTTGCAGATAAGTACAGCGGGGTTATGTGGACAAATTCTTCGCCCACCAGAAGACAGATTCTCGCAACCCGTTCTCTCCTGCACTGGAGCAGGTTATACTGGAAAATTCCATTCTGGAATACCTGGGCAGGGGGGCCTTGAGAAGGTCCCCCCTCAGAAGAAGGTTTGGGGTCTACTCTCCAGACTTCCCGCTACCAATATATGTTATAGTCCTAATATCTAAGTCTCTTCATAAGGAAGAGCGTTTCCAAAGGGACACCAGGAAGTTGGTCACATCCTTGCTCCAAAGTAATGTTCTTGTCACTCTCGACCTAAAGGATGCATACTTACAAGTTCCAGTTATCCTCCTCACAGAGGGTATCTGAGAATTGCTGTTTCTATTGCCGCCCACAGGTGACATTTCCAGTTTGCGGCCCTGCCCTTCGGCATTTCCTCGGCTCCCCAAACCTTTACCTAGGTGGTGGCTCCAGAAACAACTGCACTCAGACCTCTAGGTCTGTTCATAGTGCCATATTGGATGACTGGCTAATAAAAGCCTAGTCAGAAACCATCCTGCTCCAGCACCTGCAGACAACTGTGTCTTTTTTTCCAGCATCCAGGCTAATAACCGGGAGAAGTCAGAGGTGATTCAAAAATCTGCAAGGAGACTTTATTTTTCCCCATATTTACGTGGGTTTCCTCCGGGGTCTCCAGATTCCTCACACACTCCTAAGACATACTGATAGGTAATGTGGATTGTAAGTCCTATATGGAACAGTGCCCTATATCTGTCAATGTCCATGAGGGCGCTGCGGAATATGATGGCACTATACAGGTTATCATATCTTAAGATGCGTCGGATGTTCATCAGAACAATTATGAGAGCCCTGGCCTCATGTCAGCCGCCCTAGCCAATTCAGTTCCTTGGACTTTATGGCATATGCGTCCCCTCCAGTCGTTAGTACTAGGGGTCTGGAATCATAGCCCTCTGAGTCTTGACAAGAGGATCAGACTTTCTCCCAGAACCCGTCTTTCTCTCAATTGATGATACACCTGAAAGTCGGATGTCCACGGTCCAGGATGAGGAGCCCATCTGTACGAGAAAACCGTACAAGGAGTCTTGAGCAGGCTAGAAAAGATGACATCATCCATCTGGAGGGAACTCAGAGCAGTTCACCTGGCACTCCTCAATTCTTCTCCTCTTCTCAGAGGAAGAGCTGTCAAGATCTGGTCTGTCAACATGGTGATTGTAATAAACAGGAAGGCATCAGATAATTCTCCCTCAGGGAGGCAGGTCTGATTTTCACCTGGGCAGAGAAAGATCTGACCCATCTCTCTGCAGTTCACATCAAGGGCCCCTTGAAGATAGTAGCGGATCAGTTGAGTCAGGGTCTTACCGTATCAGGAGAATGTTCTCTCAATCAAGAGTGTTCCAACAGATCACCCTGAAGTGGGGTCTTCCAGAAGTAGACCTTATGGTGACCAAACTCAATGCCAAGGTAGAGACGTTCTGCTCACTACATCAGGAGGACTATCCCTTGGCAGTGGATGCCCTGTCCATCCCTTGGAGGTTCAGGCTGGCGTACAGCTTCCCTCCACTTTCCATGATACCAAGGGTATTGATGAAAGTCAGACAGGACCAAGCCTATGTGATAACCAAAAAGAGCTTGGTGTTCCCAACTCATGCTCATGAGTCGAGGGATCTATTAGAGGCTTCCCCCAATCCAGAACCTGGTTTCCCAAGGAACTCAGAAGTGCCAGGATCTGAGGAGATTCAACCTGACAGCCTGAAGGTTGCTCAGTCCCTAGTGGACTGTCAGAAGTCGTCCTGAAGACCTTTTTTCTGTGCAAGAGCAGAATCCACCAATAAAAGATACCTAAGTATAGGTATTGTCTTCAAGGAGTGGTTCTCCAGACAGGAAGTCAATAGTTTGAATCCTTCTACAAGAATGATTCAGAATTTTCTTTCAGGACCGCTTGGATAAGGGCCTTTCCCCTGCCACATTGAAGGTACAGGTTTCAGCCCTATCCACCTGCTTAAGCAAAAGATTGTCTCAGAATTCCTTAATTCCCAGAATTTCTTAAGGGTGCTATGAGACTTAGGTAAGTAGTTGCAGCTCCCGTTCCACTCTAGGATCTATCTACAGTTCTTTCTGGCCTTTACGGCCCGACATTGGAACCATTTGAGAAGGTGGATCTTAAGTTTCTGGCTTGCAAACCACCTTTTTGCTAGCTATCACCTCAGCTGAAAGAATACCAGAGTTGCAGTCTTCTTTTCTGAAGAGCCATATATATATTTTTTTTTTTTTTTTTTCTCATTAGGGTCCAGCTCAGATTTCTTCCTAGGTTTAACCCTAAGGTGCCCTCTTGGGCTAATATTAACCAGGTGGTCTCCTGGGGGAAAACTCCATACTCTGGATATAGTATGGTGTCTCTAAAATTTATCTTCTGCGTACATAGTCATCAGAGGATTGGGAAACCCTCTTAATTTAAATTTATTTTGCTCGGGTTATCGCCCGAGTTTATCAAAGGTCTGTGTCGGCCTCCTGGGCTGAGAGTCGGTCTTGCTTTTTGAGCAGTTTGTGCAGCCGTTTTTGGTCACCATCAACTAACCTTTGTTAAACACTATAAGTTAGATGTCCGTAGTTCAGAGGCTACTGCCTTTGGACATTCATACAGTACTGTAGTGAGTGAGAACCCTCCCTAGGGGATCTACTTGCTACGTCCCCATATTGTGCTGCTGTTGGACGTAAGGGGAATCCTTGATTATGTAGATAATCCCCTTTTCCCTTAGTCCGAACAGCAGAACAAGCTTTCCCCCCTTTAGGAAGGATTGTTGCTTTTTTCTTTTATTCTTTATAGCTAACACGGTGAGGGGAGGTCTCCTTGGCCTCTTATAGGGGAGTATCATTTAATTAATTATGTAAATTAAAAATTCCGCCTGTCCTACCAGCACAGAGGGGCAGAGATACCCCATATTGTGCTGCTGTTCGGACTAAGGGAAAACAGATTATCTACATAATCAACGATTCTAAATTTCCTTGCTCATTTCTACCATTTCTGAGTATATTGCATGACAAGCAATGCAATAACTTTTAAAATTAACTAAAACGATGTCGTCTTTTTTTTCTATAAAATTAAGTGTCCAAGTAATTCTCACTTTTTTTTAATCTACTTCTACTATTTTTCCAGTTACCTGGAATGTTTTTTCTGATCATTGTTCTTTGCCTCATAACTTCTATATATCATCCACCCACATTGTATATACCAGGTCTACAGTGTTTAATAGAAATGTTAAGCTGAAAAAGTATACAAGTAACAAATTCAAGGGTTACTATAGGAAATGTTTAGTTATCCATAGAAATGCAAAAACAAAGCAGGAAAGAACAAATTCAGTTTTTCCACATATTCCTTAGCAGCGAAGTACATAATATTACCTGCAAACCCAGGGTGTCCAACTTGCATCTATAACTACAGAAACTCTCTGTCTTCATTTTAAAGTGCGAGTTAGTGCCCTGCAAGGGTTTTGAAAAATATTTCAAGTTGTCTGCCATTGTAGTGGATGTGGGGGTAATGTGGTCCAGAACCTATTGCCTTAGCCTGGTGCTGTTGGGTTGCTGGGTTTCTCCCCTTGTCAGCACTGTGTGGTGATGGTTGCTGTGCAGTGCCAATCCTAATAGCGTATTGACCCTATATAAAGAGGTCAATATGAAGTAGCTAGTGGGCTTATACACTTTGATCCAAATATATACTAAGAGTTTTGTTTTCATTTTGTAGACTTAGCTGAGAGGCATGGGTCAATGTATAATACTGGGGTGTCCAGTTCATGTTTTTTGGTTTTTTTTATTAAATGTGGTTGCACTGATTTATGAGAAATACAAGGTCTTTCAGGACAAATGTACTTAGAACCTGGATTTACTTTTCATGACACCTGCTCTATGTCTGCACCATATTAAATCAACAGCCAGGGCATTTCTGAGAACAGTTATAAATCTATTTGTGCAATAAAACATTTACTTACAAACAGCTTCCAGCATGCCAAGTAATCGTCTGTACTGGTGCCTTGGGCATATGACTCATGCTTACTGTATAGTGTAACACTCCAGCACCATCTAAGAGTAAAATATGTTTATGGGTCTGGGAAATTGTGCAGTAATTTGTAAGCAAGGTAAAGAGATAATAGACAGATTGGGGTGCTGCTAGTGGCTTAAAAGATCTGGGGTCCAAGTCCTAATGCATGTGTACAGAATTCCCAGCACCCTTCACCCACAGCAAAGACAATGGTACTGTTCAAATGCAACCACAGGAAACAGGAAAAATATATGCAGTCAATGACTCAGGCTTTGTTGACACTAGCGTTCAGAGGACTCCGTCCCCCCATTCCGCTTGAAACCGATTTCAGTATTAAATTCGGTGGAAACCGGGTGGAAACCCAGTAAACATTATTCCAACACCCCCACTCAACAACTACTTATCTAGTTAGTCCCCTTGTGGTTCTGAATTCTTCAAGATTGGCTCTTGTGTTAGTTTGGTGAGTTTCCAAGTTTGAAGTTGATGAAGCGATTTAATTTCCTTATTAGCAGCATTAATCCACTTTGTTTTTTCATGGGCAGGTAGTCGTTGCATCTCATCCCATGACTGTGGCTCTAGTTCGGGTAGTGTTTTAGCAATGTAGGATAGACGCTTAGCTGGTATACCCTTATTTGATCTTGACGATCTTCTTATTTCAGATTCACTTGATGTTTCCGTTGCTTCTTCATTGGTTGAAGAATCTAACCAAACTTCTACATCTTTCTCTTTGTCATTTTGTAACTGTGACTTAGGTTGCTTCACCTGAACTACTGGTATGATGTCATAAAACTTGAGCGAGACGAAGTTCTCATCAATCATTACATCTCTGCTTATTGTGACCTTGTTCGTTTCTGGGTGCAGGATTCTATATCCTTTCTGGGTTTCACTGTAGCCCACCAGGATACCTTCTTTGCCATGGGATTCCCACTTGGTACGTTTTTCCTTAGGGACATGCACAAATACTTTACTTCCAAATACTCTTATGTGTTGTAGATTAGGCTTTTTGCTGTTCCATATCTCAAATGGAGTTTTCTCTGTAGCTTTACCTGGTAACCTGTTTTGAAGATAGCATGCTGTCATGATTGCTTCACCCCCATATGTTGTAGGCAAATCTGCGTCAAATAGCATACTTCTTCCACTTTCACAGAGTGTCCGGTTTCTTCTTTCCGCTACACCATTTTGTTCAGTGGTCTGAAACACGATTCCATTTTTCTTTAAAATGCTTTGTGTCTCACTGCTTGTATATTCAGTTCCATTATCTGCACGCAGGATTTTTGGCATTCTCCCAAATTTGTTATATACTTCAGCTAGATATGGTTCAAGACGCCTGTGCCATAGATGGATACAATTTGTGTGTTGTTCTTGTTTAGCAGTATATGCGTTTTCTTTGCAATTTAACTGATATAGCTCATCTTTGATCTTTCCTTCTGCTAGTATACGGCCTCTTTTTGAGATGATGCAGCCGTTATCTTTAAATGTAACTTCATTTCCGTATCTTGTGAGTTTCTTCACAGATAATAGCTTTCAAGGCTAGGTACATACAGCATGTCTTTTACTGGGATCTTTCTGCTTTGTGTGGGGGAGACTTGACAATCAATGTAACCATCCCCTATTCCCTCTGTATTCATATACTGACCATTAGCCAAAATCACTTTCTCTGACTTACTTTGGTTAAGGTTAGAAAAGAAGTTTCTGTCATTGGTCATATGACTAGTTGCTCCAGAGTCTATACACCATGCATGCTTGGATGTACTTGCATTAAATGGTAAAAGCAGTTTCAGTACTTGAATTGTGTTTTTCTTCAGTGATGGCACTTTTAACCCTTTGATGATTTTGCTTTTCCAGATGATTCATCCTAGCTTTCCAGACTCTGCAGTCAGCTTTTAGGTGTCCTGTTTTCTTGCATACAAAACACGTGTTTCTTTCAAATGACTTATTTTTGGGTAGAGCTTGGGCTTTTAAAACAGATTCTGCTTTAGATACTCCAGCGCTGCATACACTCTCTGTCTTCCGCTTGTATTCATCTATAAGCTTTCCTGACATACTCCAGTGTGAGCTCATTATCTGGGCGTGCATCTAGTGCGGTTACAAGCGTGCCATAGCTTTCTGGAAGACCGCTTAATAGTAGTGCAGCAATATGTAAATCTTTGAGATCTTCTCCAATGCCACGTAAGTGCTCCACAATTTCTAAAGTGTTTCTTATATAGTCCTGCATATCACTGTTCCTATTTAGCTTAGACTGGTACAGCTTTCTCATTAGATATAGTTTATTGCTGAGATTTATCCTTTCAGCACTTTCTGCAACTGCTCCCACATTTCTTTTGCAGTGTCACATTTGCATACATGCAGGGCCGGCATTAGGGGGGGGGGGGGGGGTGGGGCAAACTGGGCAATTGCCCAGGGCCCCGTCCCAAAAGGGGCCCCCCGGGATCCGGAGCCTGATGACTCCGGATCCCGGAGTCAGGCCCAGCCATATCAATAACAGAAAGGGACCCAGCGTCCTGTGCCACAGGGCCCCTTTCCGAGGTGAGTAAAAATAACAAACATTTTTACTCACCTGTCCTGGAGTCCAACGTCATCTTCTGGCGTTGCGGACATCACCGCTGAGGCCAGGCCTCAGCCATAGCGATCACGTGGGGCGTGCTGACAGCGTGCCTCACGTAATCGCTGAGGCCCAATCTCAGGCCTCAGCGGTGACGTCAACAACGCGTGACGTCAGCCGCAGAGAAGAGTAAGCGGTCGCCGGCGGGGATAGCGTAGCAGTGCGAGGAGGCCCTGGAGAGGTAAGACAAGGTGAGTATAACTGTTTGTTATTTTCCCTTACCTTCTCCGGGTCTTCGATAATTATACTCTGGGGTCTGAAGAAAACCCAGAGTATAATATAATAATAGCACTGACGGAGTCTGTAGGGCCACTGTGGAGCATTATACTGGGGGGGCCCCCTCTGGATAGCATATATATTGTTTTGGGCCACTGTGGAGCATTATACTGGGGAGAGGTCCCTCTGGAGAGCATGTTATATTCTGTGGGGTTACTTTTGAGCATTATGCTCTCCAGAGGGGCCCCCAGTATAATGCTCCAAAGTGGCCCCTATATAACATGCTCTCCAGAGGACCCCCTCCCCAGTATAATGCTCCACAGTGGCCCAAAACAGTATAATATGCTCTCCAGAGCCCCCCCAGTATAATGCTCCACGGTGGCCCCACACAGTATAATATGCTCTCCAGAGGGGGCCCTCCAGTATATTATACTGTGTGGGGCCACCGTGGAGCATTATACTGGGGGGGGGCTCTGGAGAGCATATTATACTGTTTTGGGCCACTGTGGAGCATTATACTGGGGTAACCTCTCTGGGCATTATATTATACTGTGTGGAGGCCATTCTGGAGTATGTTATACTGAGTGGGATCACTGTGGAGTATTATTCTGGGGAAGGGCATCAGCAGAGCATATTATATTGCGTGACGCCACTGTGGAACATTATACAGGGGGGACACTCTGGGGAGCATAATATTTTATGTGGGGCCACTGTGGTGCATTATACTAGCGGGGGCCCTCTGGGGAGCATATTATACTATGGGCCACTCTGGAGCTTTATATTGGGCAGAAGGGGCAGTGTGAGGAGCCTGTTATACTGTGTGGGACCACTGTGGAGTGTATTATATTGTGTGGGGCTTTTTGGGATTATATTATACTCTGTGGGGCCATTGTAGAGCATTATACTGGGGGGGACTATGGGCAGCATATTATACTGTGGGGGACCACTGTGGAGCATTATACTGGGGGAACCCCTCTGGGGAGTATATTATACTGTGTGAAGGCCATTTTGGAGCATGTTATACTATGTTAGGCCACTGTGAAGCATTATACTGGGGGGCACTGTGGGGTACATATTATACTGTATGGAGCATATTATATTGTGTGAGGCTGCTGGGGAACATATTGTACTATCTGGGGCCACTAAGGGGTAGTATACTGTGTGGGCCACTGTGGAGTATTATACTGTGTGGAGCCTTATATACCATGTGGGGCCACTATGGGGGGCTCAGGGGATCATTTTATACTGTGTGGGGCCACTGTGGAGCATTATATACCATGTGGGGAACCTGGAGGGCTCAGGGGAGCATTTTATACTGTGGAGCATTATATACCATGTGGAGCATTATACTGTGGGGGAGGGGCTCAAAATTCCTGCTTGCAGCCCTGTGTGCTATGTCTGCATCACAGCTCCCTCACTATAATCTTGCACATACGTGTAGTGCCCCACGGCCATGTCATTCCCCCTTCAGTCCGACACTGTATAACGGAGAACTATTATATATAAGGGTGGGTTACTATATATAATTGGGAAACTTAAATATGAGGGGGCTATTTTAAAAAGGAGAACTATTATTTATAAGACGGGCTATTATTTATAAGGGGGGAACTATTATATATAAGGCATCCATTACAAGGGGGAGCTATTATTTATAAGAGGGGAACTGTTTATAAGGGGGGTATAATTGTTAAGTGGGCTTATTTATAAAGGGGGCTATTAGTGATAATGGGGACACTTATTTATAAGGGTAACTATTATTTATGAGGGGGCTATTATAAGGGAGCAGTATTATTTTGACAGAGTGACTGTTACTGATAAGGGGGAATATTAGTGATACTGGGCACTATTTATCATTTATAAGGGCGCTATTACTGATAAAGGTGTAATATTATTTATAAGCAGGGACTATTGTTTATAAGGAGGTGCTATAATAACTGATGACTGGGTGCAAAAATCTATTAGGCGGTACAAAGGTGCTCACTTGAATTGTGTGTGGTAAAATGGGGCTTGTTATTACTTTTTTGTTGGCAGAAAGGAGGTGTTATTATAGGGGCTGCCACTGGAAGACGATAGTGTTGTTTGCATATCAGCATGTGGGGCCCCGCTTTTAATTTTGCCCAGGGCCCCACTTTGTCTAAAACCGGCCCTGCATACATGTACAATCTGATCATCATCTATGCTGAGGGATATAGTGCTTTGTGCTTTCTGATCCTTCTCTATCCAGTCATCTGTTACTGGGTCAGGTTTAGACTCCTGTGTGTATTTCCATGTACCTTCTCTTATCAGCAGCATCTTTATCTTGAATTTCCAGGATTGATAGTTCTGAGTATTCAGGTTTGGCACTGTGAACTTCATAGAGTTGCTGCTGGTGGCCATCTTGGATCACTGTTGTTTTCCTTTTCTTTCTGTGTCTCTGGGGGTATCTGGGCCCATAACCTGTTGGCAGCGGATTAATCTTTGACTGTCCAGGCGTTCAACAGTAAACAGATATGTATTGAGGAACAAGAATAATACACTGTATTCTGTAACTTAAGATCTCAGCTACTTGTCTGTGAGCTCCATGTGCTCTGCTCTATGCTGTAGCTACAAAGAGAGAAACAACAGAGAGGAACTTCCAGGATTTGTTACTCTAGCCCCCACTTTTTTAACAGAGCTTTATTAACAACTTAACACTATGCCTAGAGACAGAAGCTTATGCAGTTATAAACAGTAGTTGTTGCAATACAGGCAATAATAAACATTATTCCAACATAAACCCATAGACTTTAATGGGCTTATCTGGTTTGCAAAACAGACCAATACAGAGCATATCTATTTTTTTTTTTCCCTATAATGAAACCTTTAAGAAAATGTCTGAAGAAACCAAACCATTCTGCATTTTGAAAAAAAAAAAAAAAAAAGAAGGAAGGAAGAAAAACCACCAGATATGTAAGGCTATTCATAATTTGTTATTGAATAACCTGTAACATCTGGCTGCAGTATTTTTCACTAGGTTCACACTAACGTTCGGGGACTCTATCCCCCATTCCACTTAAAATAGGCGGATAGAGATGCAAGCAAAAAACCGATGGGGGTTTGTGGGTTTCTGCGGGTAAATGCTTTTTAAGCGAATAGGGTTTCCGTTTTTTCGGGTCCCCAAGCGTGCACGAAGATTGGAAACCTGAACACTAGTGTGAACCTAGTTTTCACTGTGTTTTTCACAGTGCAAAACGCTGTTAAAAAAGCCAAAAAATAAACACTTGTGTGAAACCATCCTAACAACTTAAAATCATTAGAAAAACACATTTATGTACAATAAGAGCAGCTTTGTTATTATGAAATTAACTGACAAAAATATTTCCAATTTTTATTTTTTTTGTTACAGATATAATACAGCATATTTTAACACACACTTGATAAGAAGTATAATTCACAAAAACTGAATTTTTTGGGGTGGAGTTATTCTTTTTATATCATTTCATTATAGAGTCATGTGTATGATGTTAAAGACAAGTTATGTAATAGTATTCTTAGTAAATACAAGATCACTTATTGCAAATACTGAGCAGGGTTGTTCCTTGAAATGAGATGATGAAAGTTTATTTGCTCAACATTCTTCTTTTTTCTTCACTGATGGCTCTGCGTAGAATAATAACACAATGAATTACAGATGGAATTGTCATTAGACATTTGTTAAGAATTTATATTCGGTGACCCCCTACATGTGAATATTGGCTTCTATACAGTGGGGAAAAAAAGTATTTAGTCAGCCGCTAATTGTGCAAGTTCTCCCACTTAAAAAGATGAGAGAGGCCTGTAATTGACATCATAGGTAGACCTCAACTATGAGAGACAAAATGAGAAAACAAATCCAGAAAATCACATTGTCTGATTTTTAAAGAATTTATTTGCAAATTATGGTGGAAAATAAGTATTTGGTCAATAACAAAAGTTCATCTCAATACTTTGTTATATATCTTTTGTTGGCAATAACAGAGGTCAAACGTTTTCTGTAAGTCTTCACAAGGTTGGCACACACTGTTGCTGGTATGTTGGCCCATTCCTCCATGCAGATCTCCTCTAGAGCAGTGATGTTTTGGGGCTGTCGCTGGACAACACAGACTTTCAACTCCCTCCAAAGGTTTTCTATGGGATTGAGATCTGGAGACTGGCTAGGCCACTCCAGGACCTTGAAATGCTTCTTACGAAGCCACTCCTTTGTTGCCCTGGCAGTGTGCTTGGGATCATTGTCATGCTGAAAGACCCAGCCACGTTTCATCTTCAATGCCCTTGCTGATGGAAGGAGGTTTGCACTCAAAATCTCACAATACAGTCATGGCCAAAAGTTTTGAGAATGATACAAATATTAATTTTTACAAAGTCTACTGCTTCAGTTTTTCTAATGGCAATTTGCATATTCCAGAATGTTATAAAGAGTGATCAGCTTAACAGCAATTACTTGCAAAGTCAATATTTGCCTAGAAAATGAACTTTATCCCCCAAAACACATTTCAACATCATTGCAGCCCTGCCTTAAAAGGACCACCTAACATCGTTTCAGTGATTGCTCCATTAACACAGGTGTGGATGTTGATGAGGACAGGGCTGGAGATCAATCTGTCATGATTAAGTAAGAATGACACCACTGGACACTTTAAAAGGAGGCTGGTGCTTGCCATCATTGTTTCTCTTCTGTTAACCATGGTTATCTCTAAAGAAACACGTGCAGTCATCATTGCACTGCACAAAAATGGCCTAACTGGGAAGAGTATTGCAGCTAGAAAGATTGCACCTCAGTCAACAATCTATCGCATCATCAAGAACTTCAAGGAGAGAGGTTCCATTGGTGCCAAAAAGGCTCCAGGGCGCCCAAGAAAGACCAGCAAGCGGCAGGACCGTCTCTTAAAAGTGTTTCAGCTGCGGGATCGGGCTACCAGCATTGCAGAGCTTGCTGAGGAATGGCAGCAGGCAGGTGTGAGTGCATCTGCACACACTGTGAGGCGGAGACTCTTGGAGCAAGGCCTGGTCTCAAGGGGGGCAGCAAAGAAGCCACTTCTCTCCAGAAAAACATCAGGGACAGACTGATATTCTGCAAAAGGTACAGGGAGTGGACTGCTGAGGACTGGGGTAAAGTCATTTTCTCTGATGAATCCCCTTTTCGATTGTTTGGAACATCTGGAAAACAGCTTATTCGGAGAAGAAGAGGTGAGCGCTACCACCAGTCTTGTCTCATGCCAACTGTAAAGCATCCTGAAACCATTCATGTGTGGGGTTGCTTCTCAGCCAAGGGAATCGGCTCTCTCACAGTCTTGCCTAAAAACACAGCCATGAATAAAGAATGGTACCAGAATGTCCTCCAAGAGCAACTTCTCCCAACCGTCCAAGAGCAGTTTGGCGCTCAACAATGCCTTTTCCAGCATGATGGAGCACCTTGCCATAAAGCAAAGGTGATAACTAAATGGCTCAGGGAACAAAACATAGAGATTTTGGGTCCATGGCCTGGAAACTCCCCAGATCTTAATCCCATTGAGAACTTGTGGTCAATCATCAAGAGACGGGTGGACAAACAAAAACCAACAAATTCAGACAAAATTAAAGCATTGATTCTGCAAGAATGGACTGCTATCAGTCAGGATTTGGTCCAGAAGTTGATTGAGAGCATGCCAGGGAGAATTGCAGAGGTCCTGAAGAAGAAGGGTCAACATTGCAAATATTGACTTGCTGCATTAACTCATTCTAACTGTCAATATAAGCTTCTGTTACTCATAATATGAATGCAATTATATTCCTGTATGTGATAAAAACAATCTGACAAACACACATAAAAACCAGAGGGCAGCAGATCATGTGAAAATATAATATTTGTGTCATTCTCAAAACTTTTGGCCATGACTGTACATGGCCCCATTCATTCTTTCATGTACACGGATCAGTCCTCCTGGTCCCTTTGCAGAGAAACAGCCCCAAAGCATGATGTTGCCACCCCCATGCTTCACAGTAGGTATGGTGTTCTTTGGATGCAACTCAGCATTCACTCTCCTCCAAATACGATGAGTTGTGTTTCTACCAAACAGTTCTACTTTGGTTTCATCTGACCATATGACATTCTCCCAATACTCTTCTGGAACATCCAAATGCTCTCTAGCAAACTTCAGACAGGCCCGGATACAGTGCCTTGTGAAAGTATTCGGCCCCCTTGAACTTTTCAACCTTTTGCCACATTTCAGGCTTCAAACAAAGATATAAAATTTTAATTTTTTGGTGAAGAAACAACAACAAGTGGGACACAATTGTGACGTGGAACGAGATTTATTGGATATTTTAAACTTTTGGAAAAAATAAAAAACTGAAAAGTGGGCCGTGCAATATTATTCGGCCCCCTTAAGTTAATACTTTGTAGCGCCACCTTTTGCTGCGATTACAGCTGCAAGTCGCTTGGGGTATGTCTCTATCAGTTTTGCACATCGAGAGACTGAAATTCTTGCCCATTCTTCCTTGGAAAACAGCTGGAGCTCAGTGAGGTTGGATGGAGAGCGTTTGTGAACAGCAGTTTTCAGCTTTCCACAGATTCTCAGTTGGATTCAGGTCTGGACTTTGACTTGGCCATTCTAACACCTGGATACGTTTGTGAACCATTCCATTGTAGATTTTGCTTTATGTTTTGGATCATTGTCTTGTTGGAAGATAAATCTCCGTCCCAGTCTCAGGTCTTTTGCAGACTCCAACAGGTTTTCTTCCAGAATGGTCCTGTATTTGGCTCCAGTCATCTTCCCATCAATTTTTACCATCTTCCCTGTCCCTGCTGAAGAAAAGCAGGCCCAAACCATGATGCTGCCACCACCATGTGTGACAGTGGGGATGGTGTGTTCAGGGGGATGAGCTGTGTTGCTTTTACGCCAAACATATCGTTTTGCATTGTGGCCAAAAAGTTGGATTTTGGTTCCATCTGAGCAGAGCACCTTCTTCCATATGTTTGGTGTCTCCCAGGTGGCTTTTTATGGCTATCTTTGAGAAATGGCTTTCTTCTTGCCACTCTTCCATAAAGGCCAGATTTGTGCAGTATACGACTGATTGTTGTCCTATGGACAGACTCTCCCACCTCAGCTGTAGATCTCTGCAGTTCATCCAGAGTGATCATGGGCCTCTTAGCTGCATCTCTGATCAGTCTTCTCCTTGTTTGAGATGAAAGTTTAGAGGGACGGCCGGTTCTTGGTAGATTTGCAGTGGTCTAATACGCCTTCCATTTCAATATGATCGCTTGCACAGTGCTCCTTAGGATGTTTAAAGTTTGGGAAATCTTTTTGTATCCAAATCCGGCTTTAAACTTCTCCACAACAGTATCACGGACCTGCCTGGTGTGTTCCTTGGTCTTCATGATGCTCTCTGCGCTTTAAACAGAACCCTGAGCCTATCACAGAGCAGGTGCATTTATACGGAGACTTGGTTACACACAGGTGGATTATATTTATCATCATCAGTCATTTAGGACAACATTGGATCATTCAGAGATCCTCACTGAACTTCTGGAGTGAGTTTGCTGCACTGAAAGTAAAGGGGCCAAATAATATTGCACGCCCCACTTTTCAGTTTTTTATTTTTTACAAAAGTTTAAAATGACCAATAAATTTCGTTCCACTTCACAATTGTGTCCCACTTGTTGAATCTTCACCAAAAAATAAAAATTTTATATCCTTATGTTTGAAGCCTGAAACGTGGCAAAAGGTTGAAAAGTTCAAAGGGGCCGAATACTTTCGCAAGGCACTGTATGTACTGGCTTAAGCAGGGGGACATATCTGGCAATGCAAGATCTGAGTCCCTGGCGGCGTAATGTGCTTTCTGCAGGTCATTCACTAGGTCCTCCAGTGTGGTTCTGGGATTTTTGCTCACCATTCTTGTGATCATTTTGACCCCACGAGGTGAGATCTTGCGTGGAGTCCCTGATCAAGTGAGATTATCAGTGGTCTTGTATGTCTTCCATTTTCTACTTATTGCTCCCACAGTTGATTTCTTCACACCAAGCTGCTTGCCTATTGCAGACTCAGTCTTCCCAGCCTGGTGCAGGTCTACAATTTTGTTACTGTTGTCCTTCCACAGCGCTTTGGTCTTCACCATAGTGGAGTTTGGAGTGTGACTGTTTGAGGTTGTGGACAGGTGTCTTTTATACTGATAATGTCAAACAGGTGCCATTACTACAGGTAATGAGTGGAGGACAGAGGAGCCTCTTAAAGAAGTTACAGGTCTGTGAGAGCCAGAAATCTTGCTTGTTTGTAGGTGACCAAATACTTATTTACCACCATAATTTGCAAATACATTTTTTAAAAATCAGACAATGTGATTTTCTATGTGATTATTTGTATAATGAAAAATTATATAGATTTTCCAATATACTTCCTTTCTGTATTCCAACTCTCTTGGTCATGTGATATGCTGTCAGTAGTCATGTGATGAACACACATGTGCACAGCTCATTATACACAGCACAAACATCTGTCTGGTAACAAGATGTTAACTGGCTATTTTACAAAATTATTAAATAACCATAATCTAGAATTTCTTGTAGACAACAATCTCTATTCTGCTGATGGAACTGCAGTGCTAAGGTGGAAAATCTTTTGCCTTGCCACTGTCCTACTCTTTTATTACATTTATCCTACTCATGAAGTATATCTTTTGCAGTGAAGGGATTAGGCACCAAGAAATTAAATTTTGCCTAAGGATAATGTATTTCAGGCCACAGGTCCTTTTATCATGTCATCTAGTGGAAGAGACCCATTCAGCTCTGAAACATGTTATCCTGTGTCAGTACTGCCTAAATACTGCTAATATTATGTACCTATAGACACACTGTATGCCACTAAATGGTGCCTCCATGTAAAGCAATTTCCTTATGATTTTCCATGCACTTCTCTATAAAATCATTATTGATCCATGCATTTTGACCCCTTATCAGTCAATGGACACCATAATTCGGCTCTGTACAACACCAGTCCATAATATGGTCATGTGCATGAGACCCTAAATGTTCGTAAGTTATTTCTATACTAGCCACGCAAAAATTACTGAAGTATTAACAAGCTTGTGGGATTTACAACATAAGTCTAGGGTTCTAGCTACTTTGGCCATGAGTCGTCTTTTGTAACACAAGAAAATATCACCACGGCAGTGACTTTCACAAATGTGAGTGAATGGGGTCACATTATAACGCTGAGGGTACTGAACCTGCGACTTCTAATAGTTAAAAAATCGAGCAATGCTAGTTCTTTTTGTGACTAGAAGTTGCTGGTGCAGCACCTCCATTAGTGAAGGAGTTGCAAGGCAACAATGGTGATCTTTGGACATGCAACGAGGATCACAGCCAAAGTTGCCGTGTACCCCTACCCTAAAAGCTACAGAAGAAATCATGAGCAATACTGATGGCTACAGTCTCACTTATGTGTGGAGATAACAAGCCAACGTTACATTCAACAGTTCTTTCCAATTGTAACTAATTATTTCAGTACTTCAACGATGGTAATGAATTCAATGCAACCAAAAGATGATTCAGCTCAACACTTGGTGTTATTACACAGAGGTTTATACAAAGTCAGCAACAGGCAATAATAGGATATGCAAATCTAGCAATGAGACATAACCTTTCATATGATCGTTCATATAATATGTATGGTAAAATGCTGTAATTTATTTTTTTGTGCTATATTTCAGATTACTATTTTGTTTACAGATCAGCCTGTATGAACACGCAACAAAATAGGAATCATAACAGTGTCGAACTGGGTTGCCTAGAGCCTAACAGTGGCCCACTATACAGGTATACAGGCAAATTTGCAAATTCACACTCATTCGCAAATTCCAAAAATGTGGCCAACATAAATATATTTTTCAGTAGTAGCTTACTCTCTAGCACTTGCCTCGAACTAGGGCCCAGATAGTTTTGTGAGCCTGGAATGTGTGTTCGCACAGGAGCACTGGTGGTGTGGCCCCTGCAGTGTGATTGAGAAGATAGGGCCCAGGACTGATTTATACTGGTTGACCTTACCATGCACCTAGATGTCAGGGCCACCCATTGTGTCTACAGTATATAAAAATTAACTGGGTAGTTTCTTAAATAATCTACACAGTATATTAAACAGATGTATATCTTGTACAGATACTGACGCATGGGTATCTGTATGAAGTACAATGAGTGTACTGTGCCATGCTTGGGTGAGCTGGGGGCCCACCTGGCTCAAGGGCCCACTAAGGGATTCACCTGCTCCCCTGTGGACAATTCGGAGCCTTTTAACAGATGTATTCAGGGCTGCTCTCTATAGTTTAATGGGTCCCTATAAAACGGAGAAGCTAAAGACTGAGTGGGTCTTGTGCAGTTTTGAGCTCTATTTTTGTATATTAACAATCAGAATAACTGATAGTCATTCTGCAGGTCTTATGGAATGACTATGTGGGAGGTGAAAGCTGACAAGTAAGGTTTGGCCCCTTTTCGCTTCGGCCCCTGACTGTAAAACCATCAGTACTGCCCAATGGCAGGCCTGAATGTACCACTCTAGCTTTCTTTTACTGAATACATAATAAAATGTATCTATGTAATGTATATGTGTAGCAAATATAAAAGTCTCTGCATACCATTAAAATGTAATATTCCATTTGAAATGCTATGGTTTAGCAGTATAAGAACTCTGCAGGTTAATACAGGCGGTGTTTCTTTAACAAGTATGTTTACCACAGCCTGGCTATGAGACAGAGCTTGAAGCAACATAACTGGGAAGAAACAAGTTTCCAGGAATCATTGTTCTGCTCAGTGTAAACCTTGTTTCCAGAGAAAAGCAGATATTAATAAGTCGTTCATAGTGTGAAGAATAATGGCTTACACATGATTGAATGCGTTCCAATGCCTGTAACCTTTGCAACCCATTGTATAGAGAATATACTGAACTATTGTTCATGTTCATTCCCACCTAACATTCCTGGAAAAGATCATGTCATGCTGAAAACCATTGCTACAGCAAAGTAAATGTTGTACTAGAGGCTTAATTAACCTTTTATTAAAAGCTCATGCCCATCGAGCAATAGCATAATAGTAATGTAATTCTAGATGCCCATGTAACCTTAAGACAAATCACATTATGGTGCCACAACTGCACCATGCTGCACCATGATATCTTGTGCATGAATTTCATTGTCCATTCCTTAAAGGGGTATTTCCACCTTGAACATGTATGGCAAATCATTGCAATGGGCCTCTGTGCAAATAATGTTTCTGGGCTCCCCGTCCCCACTAATTGGCCTCAGTGCTCACATGCGGTGCAGGGCTTCTGAGGAATGAGGCACAGTGCACGACTGAGCAGGCAGCGATATCGTACATGCGAAACGCTGAGGACACATAGCATAATGTCCCTTTGTGGCCTCTCCACGCAGTATAATGTCTCAAAGTAGCCCCTTCACAAACAATAATGCCCTATAGTAGCCCCTCCAAACACTATAATGTCTCACAGCAGGCCCTCTACACACTATAATATCCCACAGTGTCCCTCATACAGTATTATACTCTGGGGTCTCTTCAAACCTGACAGCATACTGTCAGAGCGGAGGCCACCGGGCAGCACTGAGTGTATTTGTTGGCCAAACCTCACGAGATTTGTTGCACGAGGTTCACCCAGTGATTTCATTGGGACTGAAAAGGTCCGAAACGAAACTGCTATTATACTATGAGGTTTGAAGAGACCTCAGAGTATAATTAGAAGAGACCATGGGGAGGGGATTAAACATAAAAAAAACAGTGTTACTCACCTCTCTATAGAGTGGAGGCCCCCCCTGCTTCATGTATCATCTATATTGTCCAGGTAAGTGGGCCCTCTTTCCTCCATGGGCCAAACCAGTTGCACATGTGATATGTCCACCCCAGTGCCATATGTAGTGTTCTACTGGGCGCAGTACAAAATGTTTATAGTTTATTTGTGCCTTGTGTATCATATGTTTGTACTTTAATATGTATATAGTGTGCGGTTACCCCTTTTAATTGACTGAACTACTGTTGAATGGGAGCTGATACTTTGTTCGACTCATTTAGAGAGTTCTGGAAAGGAGGAGATTCCAGCAGACATGAGATGGGAACAATCCCTGCTTGGTTTATGTTACAGATAAGCATCTGAGGAAAAGGTTTATATGGGCCTCAGAACCACGACCTGAGCCACAGGACAAACAGGGCACCCTGCTGTTTTACACCTACAGAGGGAAACTGTAGAGACTTGGTGGACTTTTGTGAGCAAGATGTGTACACAAATTATAGTACAAGCCGTCTGCCTCAGCATGGGCAACAAAGGCTGCCAAAAGGGTATACCAAATGCCAGCTCAGTCCCAGTGTAAAGCTGCAAGTTACGCTGTTTCTGCATACCCATCGTCTCTTTAGTCTTATTCCTGCACGACTATCATAGGCACTCCGACCTCCATCAGGCTCAGGAAGGCCAAACCCACCTATCATCAGGTAATCTGCAGGCATTGCACCAGCTCAGGAGGACAGCTGGAGGAGCTGGTTACATTTCTTGCCAATGTAACTATTGCAAGTGCTTCTACTCATAGGCTTCTGGACTCCCAGGAGGTTGCTGCACATATTCTGTGGTTATTTCACAAATGTCTGTTGTCCGACCTCTGGCTAAATTAGGCTGATCATTTGCCACTTTCAGGAAGTCCCAGATAGTCAGAGTTGTAGTAGATAAACTGTTTATGAAAAGAAGGGCAAGAGGCCCAGCAATGACATCAACATATCTCTTACCACTTTCTGTTGCCCTCAAATTGGCCAGCATACAACTGGTAACAGTTGCCTACGAATGGATTCTCCACAATGCTGCACCATCATACTGTATACAACTGCTCTTGTACTGTACCCATCCTGTGAACCTCAGTGCATTAGTCTTGCTCCTAACATTCCCATTTTAATTTTACCTTGAAAATGCAGTTCTTTAAGAAGGTCTATGTAACAAATTTACTTTGGCTTAACCATTATGCATAGAACCTGTCCTGGTCACCAAAACAGTATCTCTTACCACTCAACTCTGTCTTTAAGTAGCTAACCTTGTTGTGTCAGTCTGCCCTGTATATCCATGTTGGCTCAGATGCCAACTAGATTCATGAAGATTTATTTCTATTCCCCTTACCTATACAAGGGGTTGGTTGACTGTATAAAATTATCACCGTGTGCCTATTGTTTCCCTGTTCCCATTCCATTTAATTTTCTCTTATGGGCCACCTATTTATTTTGCCTGATTGTTCATTTGTTTGTATTACTTTTCATTTTACTTATCTGTTGGTTTCCCAATGCTATAGTGCTGAAAAATATGGTGACGCTGTATAATAAAGATTATTATTATATATTACTACAATGGGTTTTGTTTCGTGATGATCTTTGTTCGTGAGGTTCTTCTATGTAAACAGTAATTACAATTACTGTGAATTTCTCCTTATTCACAGAATTGTTTGTCTACTTTTGTAAGACTGATGTGTTCTAGTAAAATATTCTGTGCTTATTATCAACTAGGTAGTTAATAATAACAACATGCGTGACTATAACCACTGAACCTGATATAGTTATCTGGGAACCCTTGACTTCAATGCAACAGGTCTGAGATAGACGTTTGTATTTTGCCAACAGAACATATATGTGATAATTCATACAAAGTTTTTTTTTTCATGCCATTTTAAACAGATGCATGCTATACAAGAAACTACAAATCACTGATGAAGCCAACTATGCCCAGCAGCTGATACACAGAGAACAAAGCAGGAAGCGCTCTGTGTAGTGGCCACACCTGGTTACGGCAAATCAGGTCCCATTCATTTGAATGGGACTGAGCAGAAAACACATCATGTGACCAATGAATGTGATGTCACATGGCCTATGAAGTGGAAGCGGCACTCACTAGAGCTTTAATCAGCTGATCTGTGGGGGGTGTCGGAACTAAGGATTGATCTGAAAATCCCTCTAAAGGAAGATCAAGTTGCTGTTACTCTTCCTTGACAAAAAAATTATGAAAACTCAAATGATATCTCATCTACCAACCCACTATTAGACAATGGGCTTGCCTAAAGTACATAGCAACATATACAGTATAACATTATAATATATAATGGGGATGATATTTCCTTAAACCGGCCAGTAGTACTGTGTTTGAGAATGGGGCACTTACAATTTTTCATTCAATACATTGATTCCATCAGTTGGATTTTATAGAATGTTGTGTATGTTTTTGTGCGAAAAACAGCACAGTAAAATAAACTGCGAGAAAAATCCACAGTGACACATTTTAGTTATATTTTGTGCTTTTGTCTTGAGGTAGTTCAGTATTGCATTTCAGCAGTCCAAAATTAAAGGGGCTTTCTGGTGCTCTGTGCATATTGCTTAAATAGTTCATTTCTATATCTCCTGGCTATTGAATGCAGCCAGATCAGCTGATTGTGTGGGGTCCAGGTGTTAGACCCTCACCAGTTAAATACTAACCACTAGGGATAAGCGAGCCAATTATTTTAGAACCGTATTCGACTTGAAATTTCCAAAACTTTTGCGCTTCATCACCCACAAAATACTGTTACATTCTGGAGTTTCCACAAACCCCAGGGTATAATATGTGGAGGCCCAGGGAAGGTGAGGGAGAATAATACTTACTGTATACTCACCTTCCCTCACCTCTCCTGGGCGTCTGACTGTCTCTCTGTGTTCTCTTCAGGCCTCTCGGGGCCTACGGCTGATATCAAGTGAGGTCTCTGATTGGGCTTCATGGTCATGTGGGGCACGTTGATGTCAATGTCTGAAGAGAACGCCGGGGAAACATCAGACACCATAAAGATGCCCATGAGAGTTGAGGCAAGGTAATAAGTGTTTATTATTTTTCCTCAGCTTCCCTTGTCCTCCACTTATGTTCTAGGGTCTGAGAAGACTGAACAAGTTCGGCCCGAAAAACTGAAGGGCTAAACCTCATGAGTGTTCATTGAAACGAATGTTACGAGGTTTGCCTAAAGCTACTGATCACCTATCCACAGCTTCATATAGTCATGCTGAATCACACTCAGAGGCCAGTAGTTCGGTAGGGTATTAGACTGAGGTCAAACAGTGATGGACATGTCAGCCATGCCACACAGAGTGTGATTAAGTGCTATGAAAGCAGGACTAGATGAAACTGCTCTCTGCCACCTGTGCCTAGATAAGGTAAATTTGCATAAGGTTTTAAAAGCTTATAACTTAACTTTTTAGCAACAGAAAGCTTATTGAGGAGCACCATGAAAAGGTCATTACTTGATGCTGTTTAGGGAGGACCAGTTTAGGGAGGAATAACCACCTGGCAGGTTCCCTTTGAAGATTTTATCATTTCAAAAATGGTTTCTAGTTACATGTATTGCAGTGTCAATTGAGTCAACTGTGTCTGCTGGGTTAGAGTTACAGTAATTTTTATTGTCTGGGAGGAAAGACTAGTGGTAGTAAAGTCAATAACTAGAGATGGATTTGATGCAATGTACTTAATTTCATTAAAGCATCATAAAACAAGGGTAACGGTTCGTTCCTTGTAAGAATCTATGTGAAACATTAGGAATAAAGCAATGCTGAGTCTTTCTGTACATACATAAAATGTGGAGACACATAAGCAGGGCCGTTTTAACACATTGGTGGGCCCGGTGCAAAGGTTTCATAAGTGGGCCCCTCCCCCCATTACCACCCACTATTATACTCATCTGAAAGATGCCAAAAACTTTGATTTTATATGGTCACATTCAATGTGTTCTGACTGATGGAACTTTTCCGCCTGTTAGAAATGTTTTATACGTTCATCTCTAGTAATAATCGTTATTGCTATTATTTTAGCATGTAACGGATATCGCTAGGGAGGCAGTCGGTGTATTTTACTCAGATCAGGTATGGACAGGACAGGGACAATGAAAAAATGTAAACTTTATTGATGACTGTGTATGTGTTGTGTAAGTCTTTGGTGCAACTCTTTTGGTGCTGCGACCTTGACGATGGTAAATGTCTGGGTCACAGCTCCAATAACTTCCTGGTTATGTTCAGAGGGTATTATATAAGATTACCCCTCTGATTAGGCTAAGAGGGGTATTACATTATCCCTCTATGTGACAACCAGAGAGCAAAAGTATAGTATGCTGATAGGAGAGGGGATAACAGACACAGATAAGTGATGTCATCACATCACACCTGCAGCTCCAGGGGAAGAATGATGAAGCAGGGAGCAGAGGGCTCCCTGCATCATCATTGTATGCAACTGGGGAAGCCCGGTGGGACAGCATATGCAGGGGCCGATGCAAGTGCACCATTGGCCTTATGGTTAAAGTGGCCCTGCACATAAGTCTGCATAGGAGCTGTATACACAAAACAGAAGGATATTTGAAATCAAGATTATTGTTTCATTTTTATTCTAGATATAGCGAAGCATTACAAACATAAAAGTACAAGTATGCATAGTCTTTATAAAATGCCTTACGATATCTGTAGAAAAGATTCTGCATGCATATGTAAATGGTTAAGCATGACAAAGCGACAGCCCAGCCGATCAGTATTCTAGCAAATGTCAAATAGTAATCCAGCTTCTGTTTAACATATAAAGAGAGAGCTCTGCAGAGCTATGCAGAGAACAGATTCAGAGAAAGAAATACCGTATGATCAACACAAGGAGCCTGAGCTCTACAAATCTAATATCATTTTCCAGTAATATAGCTGTAAACTTTGAGCTACATGTGCAATAAGACAATACAGTTTCTGCATGCTTGGATTATTGTATTTATCATATATAGCTATAACTATAACTATAGACATTGGATTATTGACTACTAGGACAGTTGACTGTTGACGCTCACATCCCCGATTAGGGAAAAAAAAATTATGGGACGGGAAAAATTTCAAGCTGCCCAAACTGATTTTATTTCAAAAGAAGATAAATGGCGGTATCCTGCATCTCCCTCCATAGTCAAACAAGAATATTTACGGAAGATGGCTCTTCACTGTCCAATATTTCAGCCAAGAACTAAAACTGGCCATACACACATTAATCTGCAGATTATTGACCTTATATTAGTAGCATCTTCTGTAAGTCCTATGTACAGTGGGGAAAAAAAAGTATTTAGTCAGCCACCAATTGTGCAAGTTCTCCCACTTAAAAAGATGAGGCCGGCCTGTAATTGACATCATAGGTAGACCTCAACTATGAGAGACAAAATGAGAAAACATATCTAGAAAATCACATTATCTGATTTTTTAAGAATTTATTTGCAAATTATGGTGGAAAATAAGTATTTGGTCACCTACAAACAAGCAAGATTTCTGGCTCTCACAGACCTGTAACTTCTTTAAGAGGCTCCTCTGTCCTCCATTCATTACCTGTAGTAATGACACCTGATTGAAATTGTTATCAGTATAAAAGACACCTGTCCACAACCTGAAACAGTCACACTCCAAACTCCACTATGGTGAAGACCAAAGAGCTGTGGAAGGACACCAGAAACAAAATTGTAGACCTGCACCAGGCTGGGAAGACTGAATCTGCAATACGCATGCAGCCTGGTGTGAAGAAATCAACTGTGGGAGCAAGAATTAGAAAATGGAAGACATACAAGACCACTGATAATTTCCTTCGATCAGGGGCTCCACGCAAAATCTTACCCCGTAGGGTCAAAATGATCACAAGAACGGTGAGCAAAAATCTCAGAACCACACAGGGGGACCTAGTGAATGACCTGCAGAAAGCTGGTACTAACATGACAAAGGCTACTGTCAGTGACACACTACACCGCCAGGGACTCAGATTCTGCAGTGTCAGACGTGTCCCCCTGCTTAAGCCAGTACATATCCGGGCCCGTCTGAAGTTTGCTAGAGAGCATTTGGATGTTCCAGAAGAGTATTGGGAGAATGTCATATGGTTTGATAGAACTGTTTGGTAGAAACACAACTCGTCGTGTTTGGAGGAGTGTGAATGCAGAGTTGCATCCAAAGAACACCATACCTACTGTGAAGCATGGGGGTGACAACATCATGCTTTGGGGCTGTTTCTCTGCAAATGGACCAGGACGACTGATTCGTGTACATGAAAGAATGAATGGGGCCATGCATCGTGAGATTTTGAGTGCAAACCTCCTTCCATCAGCAAGGGCATTGAAGATGAAACGTGGCTGGGTCTTTCAGCATGACAATGATCCCAAGTACACTGCCAAGGCAATGAAGGAGTGGCTTCGTAAGAAGCATTTCAAGGACCAGGAGTGGCCTAGCCAGTCTCCAGATCTCAACCCCATAGAAAACCTTTGGAGGGAGTTGAAAGTCCGTGTTGCCCAGCGACAGCCCCAAAACATCACTGCTGTAGAGGAGATCTGCATGGAGGAATGGGCCAACATACCAGCAACAGTGTGTGCCAACCTTGTGAAGACTTACAGAAAACGTTTGACCTCTGTGATTGCCAACAAAGGATATATAACAAAGTATTGAGATGAACTTTTGTTATTGACCAAATACTTATTTTCCACCATAATTTGCAAATAAATTCTTTAAAAATCAGACAATGTGATTTTCAGGATTTGTTTTCTCATTTTGTCTCTCATAGTTGAGGTCTACCTATGGTGTCAATTACAGGCCGGCCTCATCTTTTTAAGTGGGAGAACTTGCACAATTGGTGGCTAACTAAATACTTTTTTTCCCCACTGCATATAACCACCACAGACATCTGATTAGAATAAAAAAGAATAAAATGGACCATATAGGATATCAAGTTTGTCAACAAAAAACTTGGTATCAGACCAGCCACAATGCATTGTAGGGGCATTATACTGAGGACAGAGGTGTAACTTGAAGCTTTTGGGCCCCTATGCAAAATCTGTAATAGGGCTCATATATACAGTGCTGGCCAAAAGTATTGGCACCCCTGCAATTCTATCAGATAATACTGTTTTATAGTGACCGTGCGATATTATTACAGCGTGTAATAATATAACGTCTGCTATAAAACAGATTGTAAGGGTCTTGCTAAACGTAGCAACCCTGACACTACTGCAGCGGTCTGGGAGGAAGGACAGAGACAAGTGAGCCCTAATCTCACCCCAGCCACTGTCCCTTCCTACTTGTCTCACTGTCCTAATGACAGGAACAACTTGGAGCCGGTCCCTACTCTGAATAAGTAAAAACACAGAACGAAGACAGGACGCACAAACAACAAAAGAGAGGTCAGGAAGCAAAGGGGTCAATAACAAACGAGCAAAGCAGTACAAAGTCAAAATCCAAGAGAATAGTCAGGGGCAAGCCAAAGGGTCAGAGAATCAAGTAGCAAAGTATAAAGGAATAGTAAGAGAGCAGGCAAAACACAAGTGAAATAACCGGCAACTTGCTGAGAAATGACATCCTGTAAATAGAAAGTCTGGGCCCGCCACAGATCTGATAGGAACACAGGCTGTCAATCAACCGGCCAGGAAGAGATTAACTCTATGCAGTCCAGAGAGAAATGTTCCTAATTACACGGGTGTGGCTTTACACAGCAAGGGAACTAGGACCATGTTCAGACTGAGCATCAAGAAACTTAAAGAACCAAACTGAAGACGCCTCCTTCGCCACAGCGTGCGAGCGGAGGGCGGCGCCGAGACCCGAAACGGCAGAGACGTTACACAGATACTGTGTGATATAAATAGTGAAGGGCCCCCACACAGTACAATGCGCTCCACAGTGGCCCCCATACAGTATGATATGCCCACAGTGGCTCCCGCACAGTATTATACGCTCCACAGTGGCTCCCGCACAGTATTATACGCTCCACAGTGACCCCAGCACAGTATTATATGCTCCACAGTGGGACCCCACACAGTATTATATGCTCCACCATGGGCCCAATAATTTATGCTACTTACCCAGTATGGCTGCAGTCCCACGAAGAGCGTCCTTCTTCTGATTACAGGCGCTGATGACTTGCGTCGGGGCAAAGGTTACACTCTGCAGTCAGTGTAATAATAATAATAATAATAATAATAATAATAATCCCACAATGGGGAAATTCAGTGTGTTACAGCAGCAAAGAAAAGCAGATACAAATACAAAATGAACAGGAATGTTCCAAGGTAAGAGGCATTACATTGGTAGTAGACAGACAGATAGGAAGTAGCGGGGGGGGGGGGGATTTAACAGGCAGAAAGATATTTCAGTTCTCTGTGTGTATTGATCTCCGCTTAGGTCGGTGTTGGTTGTACAGCCTAACTGCGGTGGGGAGGAAAGACTTCCGATAGCGCTCCTTCTCACACTTAGGGTGGAGCAGTCGGTCACTGACAGTACTGCCCAGCGCGATCACGGTCTCATGCATGGGATGGGACTTCTTCTCCCACATGGAGCTCACCACGGACAGTATCCTTCTGTCACCCACCACCTGCACTGGGTCCAGTGGGCTCCCCAGGACAGAGCTGGCCCTCCTAATCAGCTTGTCAAGTTTCTTTCTGTCCCTGGTTGATATACTGCTCCCCCAGCAGGCCACTCCGAAGAAGATGGCTGATGCCACTACCGAGTTGAAGAAAGTCCTAAGAAGTGCTCCCCGGATTATAAAGGCTCTCAGCCTCCTAAGCAGGTAAAGCCTGCTGTGGCCCTTCCTGTACAGGACCTCCATGTGATCTGCCCAGTCCAGCTTATTAGTAAGGAGCAAACCCAGGTACTTATAGGTGTTCACAATCTCGATGCCCATCCCAAGGATGTCCACTGGTTTAGGAGGGCATCTGCATTTACGGAAGTCCACCACCATCTCCTTGGTCTTCCCCGCGTTAATCTTCAGGTGCGGTCCGCATTTGCAAATATAGCCAGAGACATTTTAACACATTGGTGGGCCCAGTGCAGAGGTTTCATAAGTCCCCCCCATCACCACCTGCGATTATACCCATCTGAAAGCTGCCAAAAACTGGGATTTTATATGGTGACATTCAATGGGTGAGAATGTGTTATGTGACATGTGACTGATGGAACTTTTCCGCCTGTCAGAAATGTTTTATACGTTCATCTCTAGTAATAATCGCTATTATTTTATGTAATGGATATCGCTAGAGAGGCGATCGGAGTATTTTACACTATAAAAGGTATGGACAGGCCAGGGACTTTATTGATGGCTTTGTGTATGTGTTGTGTAGGTGTTTGGTGAAACTCTTTTGGCGCTGCAACCTAAACGAAGGTAAACATCTGGGTCACAGCGCCAATAACTTCCTGGTTATGTTATGTTCAGAGGGGTATTACATAAAATACCCCTGTGATTATGCTATGCGCGCCGCGGCAAATTTAGCTCCACCCATTCTCATCCGTTTTATAATGTTCCCCTCCAATTGCCCCACAGTGTGAAGTCTCCTCTCCTGGTGCCCCAGTTTAAACTGGGGGAAACTAGAGGGGGACATTAAACTGGGGTAGCTGGAGGGGGACATTAAACCGTGGGGTTACTTGGATGGAGAAATTAAACTGGGGGCAACTAGAGGCAGACATGTCCCCCTCCAGCTACCCCCACGGTTTAATATCCTCCTCCAGTTTCCTCCCAGTTTAATGCCCCCTTACAACTTGCCTTCAGTTTAATGTCACCCTCCATCTACCCCCAGTTTAATGTGCCCCCTTCATCTGCCACCAGGTTGATGTCCCCCCCTTCATCTGCCACCAGTTTAACTTAATAAAACACTGATACTCACCCCTCCTCGCTCCACTGCCGCTCTGTGAGGTCTCTTCTTCCGGACTGTTCAGGGAGCTGCAAGCGCGATGTAAGTGACGTCATTACATCGCGCCCGCAGCTCCAGGGATCGGAGCACACAAGGATGTGCTTTACACACAATGGTGAAGCAGGGGCTGTCTGTGGACAGCTCCCGCTTCATCACTGTATTTAACTCCTCTGCGTCTGGAGCGGCCCTGCATATAGCTGAAAGAAGCGATCACTCACTAACGGAAAATCCTGTACCGGATTCCCCATTAGTGAGCGATCATGGCGACGGCGCGCATGCCAACTGGGAGGGCTCTGCGTGCCCTCTCTGGCACGCGTGCCATAGGTTCGCCATCACGGCCCTATAGCAACACCAGCATACCTTTAGATAGACCTTAAGGCTAAGGCCCCATGTTGCAGAAACACAGCGTTTCTCCTGTTGTGGAAACACAGCAGAAAAAAACGCTGCGTTTTACAGTACCAGCAAAGTGAATGAGATTCTGGCTAATCCCATCCATACATCGCAGAAAAATACACTGTGAAAAAGTTGTGTTTTTGAAAACACAGCATGTCAATTTTAACTATGGAAACACTTGTGATTTCCCTGTAGATTTAATATGGGAAAAAAAAACGCAAAAAAAAAAAAAAAAAAAGTGATGCTTTTCCACTGAATTCCCAGTATGTGCCCCGGGGCTGGAGATATCGGGGGTTGTAGTTTCACGGTTCACCATCAGAAGGGCGTTCCTGACAGTCTAGCGTTCCTCACAGCTCAGACAGCCAAGCTAGACTGTCAGGAACGCCCTTCTGACGGTAAATCGTGAAACTAAGACCGCCGATATCTCCAGCCCACGGGCACATACCGGGAAAGCCGGCAGTGCCCTGAATTCAGCGTGCTGTCGGCTTTCTAGCGGTATGTAAAACAGCATATACATGGGGACATGAAAGGTCCTCTTTAATAATAGATTAAAGTAGGAATTGGTTGTAAACCATCAGCATGTCAATTATTGCTGCTGGTTTCATGAACTGTTTTCAACCATTAGAACAAAAAGTTTGAAAACTGCCTTTGCAGAGGAACATATTGCTGAATTTCCCTGATGGAAATACAGCAGCATGTGTGTACAATATGTCCCCAGCCAAAGAGTGATCTATGCCAGCTTCTTTTATGCAAAAAGGCTAAAGCCCCACATTGCAAAAATGCTGCGTATTTTCCGCTGTGGAAATGCCACAGAAAAAAACGCAGCATTTTACAGTATCAGTAAAGTGAATAAAATTCTGGCTAATCCCTTCCACACATTGCAGAAAAAAAACTGCTATGGAAAAGCTGCGTTTTCGTTTTTTGAAAAATGCAGCATGTCAATTATACCTGTGGAAACACTGGCGTTTTCCCTATAGGTTTAATAACGGAAAAAAATCCGCAGAGAAAACCTCAGCAAAAATGCAATGAAAAACGCTGCAGAAAAAAAAACGTGATGCGTTTCCACTGCGTCTTTTTTACGTAGAATTTTTTTATCTGCGTTTTGCAACGTGGGGCCTTAGCCTAAAGCAGGTTGCATTCCACATTATTTCCCTTCCATAGCAGGAATCAGATTTTCATTTCTGCAAAGCATCTAAAGCTGTAAATCATGTGAGTCTGCACTGCGGCTATCATATAAACCCATTTTCTTGCCAAGCTCTAGAGCCTATATTGCTGCATAGCGGAAAAAAAAAAACCCTCTATTTCTGAACTAATTCCAAAGGACATTCTCCAGGATACATTTGGAGCATTATGTTTGTGCTTCAATGGTGATGGAAAGATAGAAGTATAAACCAGCATTGCACTGGGACAGTGGGACAGTGGGACACTGGCCTTTATTGGGAAAGTATGTAGCTAGACTTTATTTTGGATTTAGTTTGCTGCCCTAGTCCTATATCTTAATACCCGGACTAAGGTAAAATGTTGTGCAAGCTCCTTCTTGGCACTTAGCACCCACTGATTAGGCATGAATGTCCCACTAGGAGAAGGGATTTAGTTTTTCAAGATGAGTAGGAGCATGCCTAAGGAATAGTCATACTTTTAGCTGGGCTCCAGACTCTGTTAGTATTAGAGCCCCCTCTGAGGTTACCATACATTCACTACAAAACAAAAGCACTGCAAAGCTGCTCATAGACATGACAGAAGTATCTGCTAGAGTGTGTCCAATCGGTTGTGAAATATTTCACATGATCGATCCCACGAGCAAGATAGGCCAGCTCAGTTTGCTATCTGGGAACCAGTATAAAAAATGAAGAAAAAAAAAAAAACACTGAGCTTGTGCAAAATGGCTAATGATCACCATAATCCAGCTGAATATCTCATAAACTTGTATTTGTGGATGACCACAGCTAGACAGAAGCCATAGATGAATAGTGCAGGTGAATATAAGACACTTTGTAATATATATTAAAAAACACGTGTTTCCTTCTCCATTTTTTAGGCTCTCTTCCTCCTTATCTTCACAGACTGTTTGTCTCTATAGCATCCACCAATCTTAAAGGGTTTGGCCACTTTCAGACCACTATTTAGAGACAAATATTATTGTTTGTGTAATAAAAAGTTGTACAATTTTTCAAAAATGCTTTCTGTATCAATGCCTAATAGTTTTCTAGATCTCTGCTTGCTGTCACTTATTCTGTTACATCCAGTGGATAAAAATCAGTCCATGGTCATGTGATGGGCAAACACAGGGCCGGCTCCAGGTTTGTGTGGGCCCTTCGGTGACAGAGCCCCAGTGGGCCCCTTTTAGAGTAACTCATGCTCCCTGCTGCAAAAAAAATAATCGAAATTGGGTGTTTTTTTGCTGAGGTAGCCCTACTGGAGTGGACTGTAATACATTCCATTGCAGACAAGTAGATACAACCTGTTCAGACATCGGTTCACGGTGCAGAACATCACTATTCTGTTGCGGCTTTCCACCGCTGATTAGGCCCAAATGAATGAGTCTAAACAGTAGGGAGTCTCAAGCCGCGGCCTCCGAATCAGCTGCAGAATCTGCGGCAAAATCCAGCAGCACACTTTTTTTTTCCAGCTTCCTGCTCCAATTAGTTCCAATAGAATAGGAGGCAGAACGAGGGAAGAATCTGCTGCTGATTTAGGGGCGAATTCTGCTGCAAAATCAGATCCAGATTCCACCGTGTGAACAGGGCCTGATACTGTTAATAGTGCCACTCCACAGTCGCCCCCACACAGTATCATATGCTCCACAGTGGCCTGAAAATGGACAACCCCTGTATGTCTCACACACAGAAGTCTATAGAGAGGGGAAAGGGTAGAAGGCTGCTGCATTGCCTTATTCTGTGTAGTGCTAGTGCAGTTTCTTCCCCCCTCATCTCTCCATAGACGTTGATGAAAAAAGTAACTCGGATACGTGGAAATATATTTCGTTTCGATATATTACAAAATTTCTTATACTCAATGTACTATTCATTTATGAACAGTTTTATAACTAAAAGGTACACTTTAAAGGGCTTTGTAAAAATTTACGTCCCATCCATCAGGACATCAATTTTAGATCAGCGACTGTTGGGACCCTGCAGATCAGTTGTTTCTCCTGTGAGAGCAGGAGCTGTATTTCTTCTTACTCGCTGTACTGTTATTAGTGCAGTTGTGAGTACTGCAGCCAGTGTCCCATTCAGGTTTATAGGACAACTGTTCCAGTATTCACACACACACTGCTATTACACTACAGTTCACTCACTGTTTGGAGGGAAAAACAGTGGACCTGCTCTGGTTTACTTGTAAAGGAGCTGGGCTGTAGAAACTCAGCACAGCCACCACAGAGAGAACACAGCTATCTTCTTCTCTGCATAGTAACAGGTGAGAACAGATGATCGACAGGGTCCCAGGTGTCAGACCACTGTCAATCTGATATTGATGATCTATCCTAAGGATATGTCATCAATATCATTTGGCTGGGAAACTGTGCTGTGGCTGTGTTTTAGCTCTTCTTTATCAAAGCATGGATTTGACCAGGGCACTTTTCAGTCTCTGGTCTCAGTTCTGCTTGCTCACAATAGGTATAGACCCATCACAGGCCAAATATTAAGCCAGTGCAATGAGTCTTGATTTCCATCAAGGACATAATGATTGTAAACCACAAGTAGCTAAACCTGCAGTGAGAAAAAGAAGCATATCAGCAGATTGCCACAGTTATACTTGGGCAAAATAACCTTAGGAAGGGGTACTGGAGGGTCAATTATATAAAACTTAGGGCATATACCAATACTATTTTGATGCATGTGCTCCGTGGTCAGCAAATATGAAAGCTTCTTCCTAATGTTAGTTTAGTCACACCAAAGCAATTTTTACTGTCTTGTATATCAGACACTACTCCAGCAAACAACAAGTCCATAGATCCTGCTTTACACTGGACCTTGGAAGTCTGTATGGAGGCCTCTGTATCCCTACTTCCTGAGAGACAGATCTACTGCAGGGCAAGGCGGCCAAAAAAAGCTGGACAAACAAACCTCTTCAAAGGCTCAGCTGAGCTGTCGTCTGACTTCATTAAATAATGAAATAATGTTTAGAATGGCGGATTTCAGCGCTGATGGCTTCCTTCACCGACATGTGACCCCTTCAATACAGTGTGCTACTGTTGTGTGAACATTTTGGTGTTTGCAGAGTGTGATCACGTAAAGGCAATCTATCATGCATAACTGCAGCTGCGTTGTAAAGGAATAGACAGGTGAAAGCATACAGTAGAAGACAAACATGGTTTCTTAGCACTTCTCTGTCCTCGTTTTCACGATGATCATAATTAACATTTACCATTAGCACAGTTTGGTCCTAGAAGGGACGGACACATGGAGCCTGGTAACTCTGAATCAGACTGACTTCATATACTTGGAACACGTAAAGATTGATCCTTGCAGGGGCAGACAATTCAGAAGTGTCCAAGTCATAAGTATATTTTCTAGCATTTGGTAGACTAAAGTCTACAGTATAAAGATTTGATGAATATAAGATTAGTATCATATTCAGCACAGTACTACTACAGTGCACTGAATTACAGTATATAGGGATCTTAGCTTGGCACCTACTTAGCTGGGTAAATTCCAGCTACACTTTGGTCGCAGTGGAAACACCATCTACACATTGCAGAAAAAAAATCTGCAGTTGAAACGGTGCAATTTCAAAAACGTTTGCGCTTTTGTAAATCGCAACATGTCAATTATACCTAAGGAAATGCGGGCAGCTTCAGTATAGGTATAATAGGGACAGAGAGTGCGCAGAGGAAAACTGTGGACTCTGAAAAACAAAGCGGAGAAAACTTCGATCTGTTTCCGCCACAGTCTTTTCTGCAGCATTTTTTGGCTAGAGCTCACTACGTGGGGCCTTAGCCTAAAGAAGGCTGATGTATGGAAAAAAAGACACAAGTGAAAGACATAAAATGATTAAGGTTAAGGCCCCACCTTGCAGAAACGCGTAAAAAATCACGGCGTTTTACAGTCAGAGCAAAGAAGATGGGATTCTAGTGAATCCCATGCCAATTTTGCGGAAAAAAACGCATTGCAGACACGTGGCGATATCCAAAATCGGCACGGTTTTGGAAATCGCAGCATGTCAATTATACCTATGGAAACGCCGGCGGTTTCCCCATAGGTATAATTGAAACAAAGTCCGCAGAGGAAAACTCTGCAAATTTTTTGTCTAAAGAGCTGCGGAAAGAACTACGATGCGTGCCGACGCGTTTTTTTCCGCAGCGCTTTTTTTTGCTGCGGGACGCCACGTGTGGCCTTAGCCTCACAATACCAGCAAAGTGAATTATATTCAGATTAATTTCATCTAAACAAAAAAGGGGCTGTAGAAAAGTTGCGTTTTCAAAAATGCATGCATTTTTTAATTTTAGCTGTGGAGTTGCGAGTGTTTTCTGTATAGATGTGGGGCCTTAGCCTAAAGCGGTGTTCAGAAACTTTTACATTAAAGGGACTTTTTGGGTAAATAGTATTGATGGTCTATCCTTTGGAGTGGTCTTCATATTGACAGAGGTGATTATCTGAGTTTACAGATAGAAAAGATAGTGAAAAGTCTTCAGTACACATATTGGCCAGTGAGATTTACTTCACAAGCTCTATGGCCATATTACTGCTGGAGCACAGAGTACTGCAGTGTATTTCAGGGAGAAAGACAGAGATGTCCATGTAGATAAACACACTCATTACAAAAAAAATGCATCCAGATAGAAATGTTAGATTGGTGTAAAACTCGTCATACAGCTATGTAAATTATTACAGGTTTAATCTGATAATTGCCACAAGCAGGTATAAAAGTGCTTCCCCTACTGCCCCATAAAAAGCCACCAGAGGCTAATATTGGGTAGTATACCATGACGGGTGTAAAAGTGGATCCCCTGCTGCCCAACAAAAAGCCACCAGAGATTACTTTTGGTTAGTATACCTCTTGGAGAGAGGTTGCTGATGGCTAGACATGCCTCTACAACGCACTCAAAGCCATTTTGCCCAATTGACAGACTTTCCCTCATCATTGGACTAAGAGAAGTAGGATAGTTATTTAGACAAACGCCATACCATCTAGATTCTGGCCTAGCTGTTAAGAGGTATTGGGAGCAGTGGTTATGTGAAAGCGGGCACACACAGTGAATAGGCTACAGACAGCCCAGCAGTAGGGAGGATTGTTTGATCTGATCTACCATTGTTTGATAAACCCTGCTTCAATCCTGTCTTTGCTGTTAAGTGACACACTGCCCCCACTGTTTATTTTATCAGGGGAGCCATTGCATACAACAGCCAGTCATCCCTAGTAGTGATAAACTAACAGCTCTGTGATATGTGCAGGACATCCTATGGCCACATGTGATGCCTTTCATAGCAGGGCCTCCAGCTAACAATTTTCAGCTTGCCTACACACAGCAAGGATCTCCCATGAATGTCTCAACCATGTTGCAACACTTCCTTGGAATGTTTTTTCTAGCATAATTGCATGGCCAGGAGGCTGTGCTACAGTGAGACAGCCCAGCCTGACATGCACCCACATACAATACTCATGATAAGTGATGCTTAGAAATGATCACTATAGTAAAGATCCGCAAGATTGTATAACTTTGGTCATATTGGCACTGTCCAATGGGTTTACGTTGTTATTTACTTAGTGGGTAGTAATATGTTCAGCCTATGTTACTTACAAACCTCAGTCCTCCCTAATTTATTCTAGATATTTTAGGAAGTGGCACTTTTGGAAGTATCGGGGCATGTGTAATCCGCTCCACTATAGTCCAGACAAAGTCATTTTTCCTGATTAACAAATCCCTGTGATTTCTTGTCACTTGCTGGGTAAGGTTATTATACAAGGTCAATTGCTAAGAACCAATTCACTTCTATTAGTGTGGTGGCATAAAGTACAAAAGAAACAGTTTTGTGTTTTTGACAGACATGCTCAGGACGACAGATGACACCACAGCATGGTTCTCTGGATTAATCTCTCCCCTTTGTGCATACAAAGTGTGTAAACACAGTGGAGAACAGATGACCTGAAGAGAGCTGATGAGGCCTATATTACCAGGTCTGAAAAATCAGGTTTTTACCAGTTAGCTCCACTGCTGAAATTCTTTGATCTCAGTTTTTTTGAGTTAGAACCAGAAGGATTGCCTAATAATAGCGGACTGCCTACAGGTAGGAAAGATTAGAAGGTGATGTCTTTCAGAAGCAAAATAAATAAACTCTCATTTGTAAAAGTCTAATAAATAAAGGCAAATCATTATGAAAATAGAATATATCAGTAAGTGAGGCCCATGTGAAAAAAAAAAAAAAACAAAAAAAAAAAACAAAAAACAAAAAACACAAAAATCCTAAGTACCTAAATTGATACAAGCAAAAAGTCTCATTGACTCCTGTGGACATGTGAAGTCCATGCTATTCATGGACAACATCCTGTCCTGTTCATTTGCAGGTGGTGTGTGCTGTCCATGGTTGACCAGCTTTTCACATATGTGAAAAGCAGATCAATGGGTATGTATGTGTATGCAAAAAAATGGGCAGTCCCAAGAAAAAAGCCCTGAGCACAGCCACCTGTTACAGCTAGCGTCCTTGCAGACCCTCTGACTAAGGTCAGTACTATATTTTATTAATACAAGGCTAAGTTTATTCTGTTTACAGTTTACAGTCCTCCATTACTTATTTAGAAAGTGGTCCCCTGAAGAGGATGAAATACGTATAGGGACAACTTGGGGCTTTCTGCAGGGCTTTTTTCTTGGAACTGCCTTTGTAAGGGGCAGGGCGTAAATATGGGGTAGCAGCGGTAGCGGCTGCCACGGGGTCCGGGACATTAGGGGGCCCGGAGCCCTGTGGCAGCCACTACCGCGAACCCCACAAACCAGTGGGGGTGCAACCGCGACCAGACCCAGCAGGGTACAGGGCCCACGGCCAGCTGGAGATGGCCGCGCCCCGGACCACAATGATAGCGGTCAGGGAGAGCCTGGTTCCCCGACTGCTGTACATACTGTTATTGGAAAGGGACCCTGGCATATTGCAGGACCCTTTCCAATAGATGGCAGGGCAGAGCACCCAGGGGAGGTGACTGAAAACAATAAATACACACTCACCTCTCCTGGGCACAGCGATCTCTCCGGTGTCTTCCGTCATGTGAATGAGGCCTGTGATCAGACCCCAGCGGTCACATGGTGCGCGGCCGTGTAATGACGTCAGTGCATCCCCATGTGACCGCTGAGGCCCAATCACAGGCCTCAGCAGTGACATCAGAAGAGGGCCTGAAGATGCTGAAGACGACAGGATGGAGCGAGGATGCCAAGGAAAGGCAAGGCAAGGTGAGTATGAATGTTATTTTTAATCACCTTCCCTGGGCCTCTGATTATTTTATACTCTGGGGTCTGAGGAGACCCCAGAGTATAATAGCACCGAAGCGGGGGGGGGGGGGGCTGTTGGTAGCATATACTGTGTGGGGCCACTGTGGAGCATATAATACTGGATGGGGGCCACTGTAGAGCATATAATACTGGGTGAGGGCCACTGTAGAGCATATACTACTGGGTGGGGCCCAGTGTGGAGCATATACTACTGGGTGGGGGCCACTGTGGAGAATATACTACTGGGTGGGGGCCCCTGTGGAGCATATACTACTAGGTGTGGGGCACTGTGGAGCATTTACTACTGGGTGGGGGCCACTGTAGGGAGCATATAATACTGGTTTTTGGCAGAATCTGCAGCAGAGATTCCTACGGAGACTCTGATGCAGATGTGAACCTAGTCTCAGACTCTGCTCACATTTTGTTTTATGTGAAGCCACGCACATTTCTTGTAAAAGTGTGTGAAAAATGGCTAAGGCCCCATGTAGCCAAAACAAAGCTAACAAATGCTGCGGAAAAAAAAAACTGTGAAAATTTATTGTGTTTTTTTCTGAAGTGTTTTCCATTGAGTTGTTGCTGAGTTTTCCCCTGTGGTTTTTTCTTTCCATAATCAATACATAGGGAAAACACCCGCGACTCTGCAGCTTATCCTTGAACACTTGATAAAAGCAGTTATGTTTTAGTGAATTCTGGTGCATTTTCCTTAGTAAATCTCAGCCACTGTTCTTCATCTGCACTTGTTGCAAATCTGATTTAGCAGAAACTGCTATTATTTTACAACAGGTAAGTAACACACGTAAGTAACATGGCTTGGTCACAATGGTGGGAATTTATCAAAATTTTCACACCAGTTTTGTAGTGCAAGAATGGCATTTTTTGGCTCACAGAAAAAAAGGGCCACTGTTTCCTATTTTCAACTCCCATGCTTCTTATGAGAAAAGTTGGCACAGTGGGACAGTGAAAAAGGTTGGCCAGGGTGAGGAAAACTCTGCCCATCAGATTTACTCCTGCCAAAAAACTGTGCTGGTCTTAATACATTTCCCACAATGTGTACTAACGCCTGAAGAGTCCACATTCTTTACTGCAGCAATTACAAAATTACAACAAAGCCATTACCTGTGAACAGATAACACTAACACAACATACTGCTAAGGCTGGGTTCACACAAAGCTTAAACTCTGTTTGGGGTTTCCGTCCCCAAACCCGTTTAAAAAATGCAGAGAGAAAAGCTCTTTCCACATTTTTCGCCCCTTTCGGGCGAAAACCTGGCGGACCCCTTTATAGTCTATGGGGTCCACAGGTAAATGCTTTTTTAAGTGGATTAGGTTTCCGTTCCCCAAGCGGACCCTCCGAACGGAATCCCGAACGCACGTGTGAACCTAGCGTTATTTGGTCAAGCTAGAAGTGCACTCCAATAAGAAAGAAGGAAAAATCAAAGAGCTTTAAAAAAAATACTGAATATAAATGATATATAATTGGTGGGGTCTATGAACTTCTTCTAATAAGCATCCTCTAATTAATATATAACAAATACATATATATATATATATGTATATGTTGTACATGTATTTGTATTTGTATCTGCTTATCTTATCTTTGCTGCTGTAACACACTGAATTTCCCCACTGTGGGACTATTAAAGGACTATTATTATTATTATATATATATATATATGACATTACAGCTAATGTCATTTATTTTTGCAATAATTGCTTTGTGTGAGTTACATATAAGCCAGAATAATTATATACAAACATATCCTTGTCTAACTTTCTTTGTAGGCATAGGTCCAGTATTTTTCTAACACCTCAGATAAACATGTCAACCTTGATATAAGAAAGTTTGCCAAACATAAGTTCAAAACCCAGTCCTGACCTCAACAAGCACTATTGATTCTATGTCTCTCTTCACACCACACTGCCTTTATTCCATGCCAGTATAAATGGTCCCTGGTCTGAATTTGGAATGGACACAGCAGCAAACATTTCCAAGGTCAGGGAAAGCGTCAAGGGACCTGGTTAATGTTTGACCCCTATAATATGTTTCATTTGGCAAGTTACTAATGGCAAGTGATTTATTGAATGAGAGCATCAAGAAGCATTTCCTAGAAATGCCTGAATTAGATTTGTGGCAAGGTTCTCTCATTTCTGGTGCAACGTAAAAAAGTAAATATATGACATCACTATGCCATATTAGTTCACATACATTCGATGTTGTATGCTACACGAAACAGTATGGAAGGTGCACAGGATGGCCAGGTTAAGCTGTATAATCATTATCCATCCACCCTCTGTCCAAATGTCAATGCAGGTGAATGGGCTTATAATATTAACATAACAGTGGTTACAATCACAGAATACAGTTATACATTTTAACCGTCTATATAGCTGTCCTTGAAGTACCCAGAGCCAAGTGTTTCTTCGGCCCAAGAAACATTCTCTTGTTATAAGGGAGTCTATCAGGTGAATTGGCCCATTTATAGCAAGTGCTTTGGGTGTCACTTTATAGCCCTTTTGCCAGGGTGCCCTGACTGAAAGCACCAGACATTCAGACTGGACAGGACTCCCGAAATCACAGGACTCCATTTTTGGCCTTGTGCATGTGAGGCCATATACCCTGAGAGAGAGCACACACTGTATGTGCTAGGCCTGAAACAGCCAGTACATGTGCAAGGGGCCAGGGCCTTTTTAACACATTGGTGGGCTCTGTGCAAAGGTTTCATAAGTGGGCCCCCCATCACCACCACTTAAAAATACTTGACCTGCACAAATTATAATGCCCGCTCAATGGCCCCCACATAGTATAATGCCCCTTAGTGGCTCTCACACATTATAATGCCTCCCTAGTGACCCCATACAATATAATGCCCCTCAATGTCCCCTTACAGGTTGCCCCCCCAGATTCGTGTCCCCCCACAGTGTCATGTTGCCCCCACAGTATCATTTCCCCCATGTTGCCTCCACAGTATCATGTCCCCCCACACTGTCATGTCCCCCTCAGGTTGCTCCCACAGCATCATGTCCCCCCCTCCAGGTTGCCCCCATAGTGTCATGCCCCCCCCCCAGGTTGCCCCCACAGTGTTATGTCCCCCCAGGTTTCCCCCACAGTTTCATGTCCCTATCAAGTTGCTCCCTCAGTGTCATGTTCCCCCCACATTTTCATGTCCCCCTCCAGGTTACCCACCCCAGATTCATGTCCCCCCACAGTGTCATGTGTCCCCCTCAAGTTGCCCCCACAGTATCATGTTCCCCATCCCCCAGGTTACCCCCACAGTAACATGTCCCCCCCCACCCCTAAGGTTGCCCCCACAGTTTCATGTACCCAACTGCATATATCAAAGAAAAAAACAAACTTTAATACTCACCTTTCCCCGTTCCCCCATTCACTGGTCCCGGAGTCATTCAGGAGTAATAGGCGTAATGTAAGTGATGTCACTACATCGCGCTCTCAGGACACCTGGAGCAGAGACAGCGACACTGCCCTGGACAGCAAATGCAGGACTGTCCCACTATCCAAAGAGGGCCCCTGCCACCATAGGGCCCGGTACAAGTGCACCGTTGACCCTATGGTTAAAGCGGCCCTGCAAGGGGCCTTGACATTGAAAAGTTGGCACTGTCAATAAGGACACAGGGAGAGGTGGTAGGCAGAGCATGGGATGGGAATGCCCTAATGCCACCAAATTAGTTGATTTTATTGGCATAGAGGATGATGATAGTTGGAAGTCACTTAGTAGAGCTAAATCACCGAACAGACTCTTTTCATAGGGGTTTTAATGGCTTTTTTTTATGGTTTAACCAGGAGATTCCAACAATATCTGTTTGATGGGGGGCCGACACCCAGCCCTGCATTAATAAACTTTAGGACTGCTGAAATTGCTGTTGCTGTCAGGACTGCTGCTGGGCCTGGTACAATACAGTGTATAAAGCTAGATGTAAATGGCTCCATACTTTTTATAGTGGCCATTTAACATTATTGCAGCTCTACTCCCAATGACTAAGCTAAGTTGTAGTTACATTGCAAGGCCACTATACAATGCTGGGTTACTGGGTTTTTCAGGATTTTTATATTGCTGGCCTATATAAATATATCAGTTTGCTGGGGTCTGGCATCTAGCACCACCGCCGATTAGCTGCTTGAAGGGTCTGCAAATGCTGCAGCCGGTTTTAGCGATTGATGTAGATGAGACTGAGCTGTTTTGCATGGCACTCTACCTAGCATATAGTGTAAAGGCCACTGCACTCCAGAAAGCACTGTGGTCTTTTCAACCAGTCCCCATAGATCTGATATTGATGACTTGTCCTAAAGCTAGACAATCAATATAACAATCTCAGAAAACCACCTTTAAGACATAAATCATTTAAAACAAAGAAAAGGTTCAGGGCCACTAGAAAGGTTGGACTGACACTGCAGAGTCCCAGAGAATACTGCAATGGGTACAGGCTCTGATGTGATAACAGGGTTCATATCCAGCAACAGGCATATCTGAATTGGATAATGGGGCAGAGCACTGCTGCTGGGGATCTCCACTTTATATTTAGTTCTTTCACATATAAGATAGGAATCCTTATCATTTACTTGTGTGTACAATGATTAATAATGCAAATAAATGTGGACAAGAACATGTGTTTATTTGGAGGGTCAAAAAAATTTTGGTTGGCCCAAGGTACCTACATAGAAATACTTACAGTAGTTACGTACTTACAATTACTATGATTCAGAGACCTTCTTAGATATATTTTTCTAGGAAACATCTAAATCTCTTGAGGTCATCAATTCTGTTCCAGTGGACCAATACCTTTGGATACAGTCCTTGGGCCAATTCTGGATCATTGTCTATTATTGTTTATTGTAGACCTTGGAGACAAAGGACAAAGATGAAACAAGGTGAAAACAAAAGCTACTCAGGTGGTAGTGCAGTGGCAACATGGAGGGTTTTCAGGATGCATTTGAAGAGTATAGGGATAGGGAAAGCATGAGTGAATATTGAGGACAATAATATGAGAAACTGACAAGAGGGGGTCCTGTAGGAAATGGTATTATGTGTATGGCAGTATTCAGACACTAAATCAGATATGTATGAAGGGGTTACTTTATGGACAGTCTTGTATGTTATAGTTAACATTTTAATCTGATTTTGCTGGGATTGGTAGAGTGGAGAGGCTGAGGGAAATAGTGTCAATTGTCAAAAATACTAAATCCACACACCTCCTGCATATTTCTATTTACTTTCTTATTATCTACACCAATGTTCTTTTATTATCCAAAACATTTTGTGGGACTGTCCAACATTTTAGCATTGTATTTTGTTGTGGTAAGAATGCTCACTAGGGGTATATGACTTGTGATCTGTGGAAGAATAATAATTGTTCCAAAACTCTTCACTCACTCATAAAACACTAAATGGGGTTTTCATATTAAAGATGTTGATGATCACCAATATCAGATCAGTGGGGGTCCAACACCCTGCACCCCTACAATGAACTGTTCAGAACAGCCACTGGTGCCTAAAACATACACAGGGAATGGAGCCAGAAACACAGCTCCATTCTCTGTGTGGTGGCCCAACCTCGTCACTGCAGTCCAGATGCGATAGTGATTACCTATCGTAAGGATAGGTCATCAATATCTTTAACCAGGAAAACATCTTTAAGGCTCCATGCACATAAACATGTACTTTGTCAGTGTGCTAGCCATGTTTTTATCACGGGTTTGTGTTTGGGACCGCAAGCCGAAGGCAAAACTCAATACAGGTCCTATACCTGTCTGTTTTGCGGTGTTGGATTTTTCATCAGTGGTTGGTTCATATGGTAAAGAACAGAGCTGTTGAAAGAGGCCGAGGCAATAGTAATGCCAGGCAATGGCTCTGAAAAGAACCCATCACACTTCCCTCAGAGGCTGAAGTGGTCACTCTCTCAGCAATGGCAACCTTTGAGGACTCAGCTAGACTCCTGCTGTGGAGACTAAGAGTTGGTTGAGCTGGTGCAAGCTTCCCTAGGGAAGCTTCAAATATTAAATAAATAATACATTAGTATACATAAATAATATTATATACACACGTGGACAAAGCTGTTGGTACCCCTCGTTTAATGAAAGAAAAACCCACAACCCACAAAACTGGAGTTTGCCAAACTACATGTTGACAAGCCACAAAGCTTCTGGGAGAATGTCCTATGAACAGATGAGACAAAAATCGAAATTTTTGGCAAGGCACATCAGCTCTATGTTTACAGACGGAAAATTGAAGCATATCTTGAAAAGAACACTGTCCCTGCTGTGAAACATGGAGGAGGCTCTGTTATGTTCTGGGGCTGCTTTGCACAGGCACAGGGTGTCTTGAATCTGTGCAGGATACAATGAAATCTCAAGACTATCAAGGGATTCTAGAGAGAAATGTGCTGCCCAGTGTCAGAAAGCTTGGTCTCAGTTGCAGGTCATGGGTCTTGCAACAGGATAATGACCCAAAACACACAGCTAAAAACACCCAAGAATGGCTAAGAGGAAAACATTGGACTATTCTGAAGTGGCCTTCTATGAGCCCTGACCTAAATCCTATTGAGCATCTTTGGAAGGAGCTGAAACATGCCGTCTGGAAAAGGCACCCTTCAAACCCAAGACAACTGGAGCAGTTTGCTCATGAGGAGTGGCCAAAATACCTGTTGAGAGGTGCAAAAGTCTCATTGACAGTTACAGGAATCGTTTGATTGCAGTGATTGCCTCAAAAGGTTGTGCAACAGAATATTAAGTTAAGGGTACCATCATTTCTGTCCAGGCCTGTTTCATGAGTTTTCTTTTTTTAAAAATTCTGTTGAAGCATGGTTGAAAAGCAATGTCTGACTTTCATTTGTTCATTTTCATAGAATTTTGACATATTACTTTTGTCAGATTCAAGTTATTTCTGTGACCATTGTGGGTTTTTCTTTCATTAAATGAGGGGTACCAACAATTTTGTCCACGTGTATAATATATGTATTATAATATTTAATATAGTATTAAAATAAATAATACATTATAATACTAACAAAACAAAATATATCAGTATCCACTGGAATGCTGCAGTAGGGTTTGCCTCTCTTTGACCAATAGTGGCACAGAATGTTCAGGCAATTGCTGATGGCCTATTTGGGCACAACCTAATGTGGAGGATTTGTGGTGTGGAACAGATCTTCTGGCACCAGCAGAAAATTGCTGCTGGTTCTGCAACTATTTAGTACCGAGATTCCCAGCACTAAACATTGTGTACCAATAAACATGACTGCAGCCATAAAGTTGTTTTTGCATCAGGGGGAGGTAAAACATATTTATCATGTTTTGTACCAAAAACTGTCTGTGACATTCCAGTGAGACATATGTCTCCCACCCTGTTGCAGGTGAGCAGGTCATCTTGTTGTCAGTATAGTCAAAAATCTATCAGTATAATAGTTACCATGTCTTAAACACTCTGCTATTGCCTCTCTGCTTGTGTCTGCGTGGGTGGGGGTGGGGGTGTAGAAAGGCTAACAGTTCCCATTTTCTTATTATGGAGCAGATGATTGATCACAGTATTTTGGTTGGCAGAGCCCAGAGAGTTCACCAAAGACACTGATCAGATTCCTCTGTTAGTTTATTAGAAAGAGATACAGAGATTTGTTGGCTTGGGAAATCAGGGCTCAGAAGCGGGAGAACATTATGGTAGATAGTGCTGCCCACCCCTTCTGGAACTGAACTCTGGAAAAATTGACTATTCGATATTAAATCTGCAGAGCATGGAAACTGCTTACTCAAAAAAATATTAACCTGGCATGATAGGTAGACTTTAACTAGCATTTCTACCTCTAAGCCCAGTTTAGTTTTTATGGCCTGCTAATCAATAGAAAACAAAGGTTAGCAGACAAGGAACATGTAACAATTCCAGTATCCCATATTAGGCAAGTACAAGGAATGTAGACCTACAGATAATACTAACAAGATATGAACTCTTTATGGGACAGATCACATTACCGTATACCTAACTGAAATAACACAGTAAATCCATAAATCTATGAAAAGACTAAGCAAAGTTTTGGTGCAACAGCAAAATACCACTCAATGCCATAAAGAATATGCATCCATAGAATATAAAGACAGTTGTAGTAGCACTGTACAGTATGTATTTAATCCGGCTTTATTTTATAAAGCTTAAATACACCTAAGTGACCCAGATACTGCGCCAATGTTGTTATACGCAATCATTACGCCTAATGCCTGCAGATCACAGGATAGTCACAAATAATACAGACGCTGTGACATTAGTACGCTCTGCTTGTTACATTCTTTCCAAGAAATTAAACTTGAAGCATTTTAACAAAGTCTGTGCCATCGTGCCTGAACTCTCATGTGGACTGACACAACACGTGCAGAATAAAAGCCACTTTTCTCTAATTTAGTTAGGTACAAAATGAGTCACACGAGATAGAAACAGGAATTAATAAAAATGGGTCATCTCTCATCGGACTCCTCGGTTTAGTCTCTAACAAGAATGATGAGATTTCTTGCTTTCTTATGTCTAATTTAGTTTTTGGAATATTATCAGACTGGGATTTCAGTGTTTATTGGTAACAATTTTTCAGCTCTGTCCATGTGTATCCATCCTTAATACACAACAGGCCACTGCGGAAAAACAAATGCAGTTACAGTTTGGCTGGCATCCTTTTTCATGAATTAAAGGTGCATGGAACCATTTCAGTCAGATGCAAAACTTGAAGTTCCTATACTCTGTGTAGTAATCCTGTCTAGTTGGGGACGCAGTTACAGAATTCGCTTCAAAGTGATTCCACTAAACAAAGATTAAAAAAACAAAAACAAATAATGATGATGTGCTATGATGTCAAAGTACACAGATTAATACTGTTGAGTTGAATACAGTGATGTCACTAAACAGCAATAATGCACATTGTGATGTCACAGCTAAGAGCTAAGGATCCCAATTATGTCACAGCACAGATGATAAAACATTGTAATAAAAGTATACACAGTACACAGTATACACAGTGATGTCAGAAGATATCATATTACAGATAAGGGATAAAATACATAGTAATGGCACAGCTAATGGCTGAGGAACACAGTGAGGTCACAGAACAGTAATAATAGCATCAATATGCATAGAAAATGCATGCATTCACTCTAAAGGGATTATTAATACAGGGATGACAAAACAGGGTATAATGGTATAAACATAACTGCTGCAGTGTGGTCACATACAGGGGTCATAAGAATGATGATAAAAATGAACCATAATGCTCTTAGTGACAGAGGGCTAGAAAATGAAACGAATAAAAATTCCAGAATAAGTCTTTTTGGGATACAGGATGGTAATTGTGATCTCCTCTGGTACTATGACCCTGGTGTAACTGCTACCTCTACAACTCCGATAGTTATGCACCTCAATACTATGGAAATCACATTTTGGTTCTTGTATAATACCAGGCCTTGAGAGCAGTCAAAGCAATGTCAAATTTACCCAACTAGTAATATTACCATAGCCTAATTGTTTTGTAATATCAATTCATTGTATATGAATGTTCCTCTACAAGCTGTTACCATGGAGATACCAATATTATTTGTGACCACAACTCATAATGTGTCAGTGTCATCATAGTGTGTCCTTGTGCTGCTGTGTGTGCTTCTCCATACATCATCCAAGTAACGTATAATTACAAGCAAATCATTTAGTGCCAAATATCACTATTCAGTTACCAGCACTGGTAATCTATCAACAGTGGTGCATCAATGTGCTAATCTCTCCCCCACTGGTGTTATAGTCAGACACTTCAAAATGTTAAAAATGAGCCACAATTGGGGCAACTCTGAATTGACTAAAATGTCTATATGGTAATTTGAAATCAAAAATGTAAACTCCTTCTCCCTGAGCACATACATGAAATGCAAAGTCCATTCTACTAACTTATATAAAGTGCAGAGGACCTATACATCAATGTTGTGATACTGTACTGAATTAATATCCAGCACTTCCATCTGTGTCCATCCGCAATCAGTCTAAAACAAAGCTTTCTTCCATTATATTTGTTTACTTTTCTCTCAGAAGAAAACGTTCTGCAAAGTTCTCCTCTATTTTACATTAGTGTGAATGGGAACAAATGCAGACTGAGGCGACTCCCTCTCTCCATCTGCATCTGTCACTCTTTCAGTGTTTATGTCTTTTACTCAGATTCAGTGACAGATAATAGAAACGGTAGTGTGAACATACCCATAGCTTCTCAGTGTGTATGTTTACTTTGAAAATGTGTTTAAGGCCCAGTTCACATCTGCGTTCGGGTTTCCGTTTGGGGACCCCCTGAATGGAAACCTATACGCATAGAAGAGCGGTTACCTAAGGAAACCCGCAGACCCCATAGACTATAATGGGGTCTGTGTGGTTTCTGCACGAAACATGCGGAGAGAAAAGTGCTACTTGCATTACTGTTCTCTCCATGTTTCGTTTGGAAACTGAGTGGAAACCACACGGACCCCATTATAGTATATGTTGTCTGCGGGTTTCTTTAGATATCCGCTCTTCTATGCGTATAGTTTTCCGTTTGGGGGTCCCCAACTGGACTTCCAGAAGGGAAACCCAAACCCAGATGTGAACCGGGCTTAGGAAAGCTTTAGGGAATCCCTGGGAGACAGACTTGTAATATGCCATCCTTTCAATGACTTACATGTTGTTACATAGTTGCATAGTTAGTACGGTTGAAAAAAGACATATGTCCATCAAGTTCAACTAGGGGATGGGAAAGGGCATGATATTCTATACATTTCCATAACTATCAATGCTACTTTGCTCTAAAAAGGCATTTAATCCTTTTTGGAAACTGTCAACTGTGACTGCTGTGACCAGCTCCTGGGGTAGGCTATTCCACAGATTCACAGTTCTTACAGTGAAGAAGCCTTGTCAGCTCTTGAAATTAAACCAGACCGGGAAAGTGCCCATTGTCTTTTGAGGGGATTTACATGGAACAGCTTTTCCCAATATTTCTCATATGGGCTATTGATATATTTATATAGGTTTATCATATCTCCCCTTAAACGCCTCTTCTCCTGACTAAATAGATTTAACTCCTTTAGTTTCTCCTCCATGCACCTTATCAGTTTTGTGGCCCTCCGTTGAACCTTTTCCAACGCTAGGACATACTTCTTTCTATATACTAGTGCCCAGGACTGAACTGCATGTTGTCTTTAGCTAGAATAAGCTTCAAGAGAGAGTTGGAATAGATAAGAAAAAGAATATTCGTGATGCTGCCCATCAGCCTGTGTATACTGGACCACCTCTCATAGCCATTAACAGGGAATTCATGGGCTGGTCCACAATATACAGCCAGGCTGATCCACAGCAACTGATTGTTTTAGCTCAACTCTATCTTTAGTTCTAACATGATAACATAGTAGATAAGGTTGGATAAAGACTCAAGTTCAGCCTATAAACCTAACTTGTTGACCCAGGGGAAGGGGAAAAAAAGCCAAATGAGAGTGACACCAATTACCCTATTAGAGGGAAAAAAAAAACCTTCCCAACTCCCAAAATGGCAATTGGACTAAGTTCCTGGATCAATATTCTATCCCAAAATGTTCTAGCTCCCATTATCTATCATATCGTTACTCTTAAGAAACTTATCGGATGTCACCACATCTAGCAGTGAGTTCTATGGTCTCACTGCTCTTACTGTAAAGAAGCTCTACCTATGAATATGCCCCTTTGTCACAGTTACAGGCCATGGTATAAAGAAAACATTGGAAAGATCTCTGGACTATTGTTAGGGTCTTGCCAGACGTAGCAATACCCTACACTACTGTAGCGGTCTGGGAGGAAGGACAGAGACAAGTGAGCTCTAACCTCACCCTAGCCACTGTCCCTTGCTATTGCCTCAGTTACCCTAAACGGTAAAAGGACAACCTGAAGACGAGCCCTATACTGAGTAAGTGACACACAGAACAGGACAAGACAAAACACCACAGAAGCAGAGTGAGCAAGCCAAGGGGTCGGTAACAAATGAGCAATGCAGTACAAAATCACAATCCAAGAGAATAGTCACAAGGCAAGCCAAAAGGTCAGAGAAATAGTACAGTAAATATCAAGGGCACAAAGAGAGCAGGCAAAGTCAGAGCAATAACCGGCAACTTGCTGAGAAAGTGACATCCTTTATATAGAAAGTCTGGGCTCAGCCCCAGACCTGATAGGTACACAGGCTGTCAATCACACAGGCCAGGAAGAGATTAACTCTATGCAGTCCAGAGAGAAATGCTCAGAACACGGGTGTGGCCGGAAATCCATTACATTGTCTAGGACCATGTTCAGACTGAGCAACAAGAAACCTACACAAGGAACCAAACTGAACACGCCTCCTTCGCCGCAGCGTGCGAGCGGAGGGTGGCGCCGAGACCCGAACAGGCGGAGACGTTACAACTATCAATTCATATATTTGTACATCACAATTAGGTCGCCCCAAACCATCTTTTTTTTCAAACACCAAGTTTGATAATCTGTCTTTATACTCTAATTCGCCTATCCCCTTAAAGTTCTTAAATCTACAAATATAATGGGGGTGGGGGGCATTTACTGTTTCCTATGTCAGAAATATGGCATTGATGGATATAGATGTGGCGCATCTTTGACATATGGCCAAACTTTCCACTTTCTGCACCCTGCTCGCCATTTTTTATGAAAGTGGGTCGAGGAAGGGGGGGGTGAAATCAATGCAGGCCAGACCTGCAATGAAAAGTGGAGTGAGTTATACTAGAAATCTATGCTTTCAGTGTTAGGATCCCTTCTGGTAAATAAGATACAGTGCAGATTTCCTCTCCTGTGACTATATCCCCACAATTTATATTTAAAGAGGAGCTTTCATGTCATCATGAAAGTGCGATTTTTATACCGCTAGAAAGCCAACAGTGAGCTGTATTCAGCTGTCAGCTTTCCCGGTATGTGCCCCGATGCTGGAAATATTGGTGCCGTTAATTTCTAAAAATAAAACTACAGGAATGTTACTGGAACAAGACAAGAAAATGTCATTGTTAGTAGCAAGCATAAACTGATAGTGACCTGTATGTTGGGAGGACACTTCCAACATTCATTCTTACTATTTAACCAGAGTGTAGGTGTCTAGCATGACTCTCCTGGCCATGACCCTTCCAATAAAGCAGATCTTACTGGAATCTTAAAGATTTTTTTTTTAATTTGCAGGCTTGCCTAACTTTCTGATATGCAACTAAGCAAAATGTCTGAACAAAGGATTTCTGGGGGAGTAGTATGTTTTGGAAAAAAATGAATCAAGCTGCAGATAAAATCACTTATATAATAGGCGATAGGAGGAAAAATTACTTAAATTCTTTTGTCCACAAAGAATGCAGAAAGTTATGGTGATGTCGATCTGTGTCATTTACTTCATAAAATCAAATAAAGCGCAATTGATTTCTTGAAAGTAGTATTACTCATATGAAAACCAAAGGAATATACAGCATCTTGTGGCAAGTACTATGTTCCCCATCATTGAATCATACAATAATATCTTTATACGGCAGAAGGCGGCTGTGTCATCTACCATGTGCCACTGTATCAAGACCCCATACGCATTTATTTCTGAATTACAACTCAGAAGATGTATAGAGCCAAAATACAACCATGTTTAATTCCCAACTGGAAGGCTGGCTCCCAGATTCACAACACTGACAATATACATGTGCACTTAAATATCATATAGCACAAGCAGCCCTCAGCATTGCCAGCATACTAGATTAGTTTGTGTATTGTGGTCTACAAAGAACAGTTTGGACTGAGTACTGCCAAGGTGTAAACTGCAACAAACTGGTAGCTAATGACAACTTCTATTTCAAGGCTACAGCAATATATCCCTTGCAACCAGACTGGCTCAAATGTCTTATCTGTTCAAATAAGAGCTACACTGGCATTGTCTTGAATACACATAAAAAGTATAGCCACCTTCAAGTAGTTCAACCATGCCATTTATAATAGCAAACTAACACTAACCTCATCAGCTTGTATAACTTATCAGATTTCTACACTAATACAACATTTAGATAGATAAAATTTTATAGGTAATATTTTTCAGGTAAACCTGCAGGCACATTATGTATGAAGCCTTCTCGCTGTGCATTCTAATCTATCATACAATAGGCTGCAGGACTTGTTTGAGCGCACTGAGATGAGAACATACCATTGTGTGTCATCCCACATCAAGGTGATCAAAACACCTTTATTTGTGGTTTCATTGAGTTTCACTTTTAGTGCCCAATGACATTCAATACATTGCCTGTGGGCTATCCTGGGAGAAAGACAATATCATGTGTAGTTCTATCCTACAACACAGGACAGGACATGAAATAATAGGCATGTTATAATCTTCCTTGCAGCAATTGTCAATGGAAAGCTAAGAAATAATACTGAGGTATTATTTGTAGCTGTCCCCTGAACTTTTTTTGTCTGGCCAGAAGTCTGCACATAGAGAGTAATAAATAGCAAAGTCTAAGGCTTTATACCCATGGTTTACTATGAGCCCATACTGTACCCATGATTTTATATTGCCCTCCTCCCCCACATAACATTGAGTCCACACCAATGCTTGCATAATTATAATCTACCTACACTGCGCTGATGTGCTGTTTCCTATTCTATGGTACCACTCGTTTTGAGTGCAGGAGACAAGGGAGCCAGGAGGAGAATAGAATGTGCACATAGCCCATGTGTCACAGGCTCTCTAGTGGTACATTAGTACAGTGTAGGTAGAAGATAATTATGTAATTCAAAAGATGGTGTCCCTAACCGTGTGGCGGGTATTGAGCGATGAGCAGTAGTAGCTGTGAGCTGTGGTTTAAGACAGCCAGTAGTTTAGCATGGCACTCGTCGTCTGCTTGTAACCTGTTCGTGCCCTCATTATTGTGTAGCAACCAATACTCTGAATGACCACAGAGGTCAAACATAGTTAAAGCCAATAATGGAGGCAGGCATAGATAGGAAGACAGTGCATGCCAACATTCAGAGGTACATGAATTGTGTATGGGTCCATAAGGCAGACCTATAATTATTTCCTAATTTTACTTCTTGACATTTCATTGGCTCAGGTTGAAGATCTATGGTCAGGGTAAGGGTAAGATCATGTCCTGTCTCTTGTTTTCTCTCATTATTTCATCATTTTTTTCTTGTCTTACCATATAGGGAGATAACTAGATTGGTGTTCAGAGACATGATAATGGTTAGAAAACAGAGCTGAATTCCTTGTGCAGTCAGACAAGTTATTCAGGCCCTGGATACTGGTTTGAGTTCTACTGCTTGGTTCTTGCACACCTTTATTACTCTCCAGATTCTAGATATTAGATATTCTATGACATACCACATATTCTATAAAAGTTCTATCAATACCCTTTGATTTAAATTCCTTCCTAAGATATACACCAGAGAGGTAAAGGTGTAAATCACAAATATACCACATAACTAGAGAGCAAGAACACTATCGGCATCATTCCCATACCATTATAAATATCCAACCATTTCTAAACTACAGTATTTTATTTACTTGCTGAATATGGCTAATAATTATGTTAAATGTCTACTGACTATCCACAAGTGGATCTACAGCAGCGGTCCCCAACATTTTTTTGTACCAAGGACCACTTACATGTAGGCCAGTTTTCCCATGGCGTGGCTGGGGGCAGGGCTGTTTTGGGGCGATTGGGCAGTTCATGAAAAAACACAATAAAGTGCATATTTACCACAAACCATGGATTAACTCTGATATAAAAACACTACTTAAGGAGAAAAAGATGGCATTCAGGACAAGAGATAAGGAGGGGCTGAGGGAAGTACAAAAGGAGCTGAGGCATCAAATCAGGCAGGGAAAAGCCAGTTATAAAGGAAAAAATGGAAAAGCAAATGGAAAGAAAAGACATAAGGGGGGTCTGGGAGGGGCTTAAGTCAATTTCGGGTCATAAACAGTCTGTCTGCCAGATTGAGGCAGATGTTAATTGGCTTAATGAACTAAACCTATTACTAATACTATTAATACTAAATTAATACTAATAATAATATTAATACTAAACTATTCTTCAACAGATTTGATCACACACCAGCTCTTCCCACCCCAGCATGTCCTTCAGTTCCCCCCACCACAATGACTTCACCCCATGCGGCTACTTCCCAATAGACCAGAAAATCCAGAAATCCATCTTTATCTGACCACAGTCTGACCTTCACACGGGCCCAGGTGAGGAAGGAGATGAAAAAGATCAAGGTGAGGAAAGCCGCAGGGCCAGATGACATCAGTGCAAGGCTAATTAAGACTTGTGGGGACCAGCTGTGTGGTATAATTACATATATGTTTAATATGAGCCTGAGGCAGGAAATAGTCCCTGAATTATGGAAATCTTCTTGTGTGGTACCAGTTCCAAAGAAAACTCACCCTATGGACCTCAACGACTACAGACCTGTAGCACTGACATCCCACCTGATGAAGATCTTAGAGAGATTGGTTCTCACACATCTCCGCCCTCTAGTGAGCCCCGCTATGGATCCTCTCCAGTTTGCTTATCGGCCGGGCATTGGGGTAGATGATGCCATCATCCACCTTATGCACAGGGCTCTGTCTCACCTGGAGAAACCAGGGAACACGGTGAGAATAATGTTCTTTGATTTCTCCAGTGCTTTTAACACCATACAGCCGGGGTTACTGAGGGACAAGCTGGGCCTTGCCGGAGTGGACCACCACCTCTCCAACTGGATCCTAGACTACCTCACAAATCGACCTCAATACGTGAGAGCCCGAGACTGTGTGTCAGACACCGTGATCTGTAATACGGGGGCACCCCCAGGGTACGGTTCTCGCCCCTTTCCTCTTCACACTGTACACTGCAGATTTTAGGTGCTATTCATCTAGCTGCTACCTACAGAAGTATTCTGACGATTCTGCAATAGTAGGTCTCATCACAGACGATGATGACAGGGAGTACAGAGAACTGAACCGGGATTTTGTGGACTGGTGCCAGGGGAAGCACCTGAATATTAACGTGGGGAAGACCAAGGAGATGGTGGTGGACTTCCGTAAATGCAGATGCCCTCCTAAACCAGTGGACATCCTGGGGACGGGCATCGAGATTGTGAACACCTATAAGTACCTGGGTTTGCTCCTTAATAATAAGCTGGACTGGGCAGATCACATGGAGGTCCTTTACAGGAAGGGCCACAGCAGGCTCTACCTGCTTAGGAAGCTGAGAGCCTTTGGAATCTGGGGGGCACTTCTTAGGACTTTCTTCAACTCGGTAGTGGCATCAGCCATCTTCTTTGGAGTGGCCTGCTGGGGGAGCAGCATATCAACTAGGGACAGAAATAAACTTGACAAGCTGATTAGAAGGGCCAGCTCTGTCCTGGGGAGCCCACTGGACCCAGTGCAGGCGGTGGGTGACAGAAGGATACTGTCCGTGGTGAGTTCCATGCGGAAGAAGAAGTCCCATTCCATGCATGAGACTGTGATAGCGCTGGGCAGTACTGTCAGTGACCGACTGCTCCACCCTAAGTGTGAGAAGGAGCGCTATCGGAAGTCTTTCCTCCCCACCGCGGTTAGGCTGTACAACCAACACCGACCTAAGCGGAGATCAATACACACAGAGAACTGAAATATCTTTCTGCCTGTTAAATCCACCCCCCTCCTCTGCTACTTCCTATCTGTCTGTCTACTATCAATGTAATGCCTCTCACCATGAAACATTCCTGTACATGTTGTATTTGTATCTGCTTATCTTTGCTGCTGTAACACACTGAATTTCCCCATTGTGGGACTATTAATTATTATTAATGATTACATTTATACAGTTCCCTATACTTTATTAAGGGAGATCTCTCCATATCAAGCATAACTTAATTACTGGTGGTATGTACAGCTCCCTTAATAAAAGCATGGGTAGGGAGGAGGGGGCCATCATTCAATTGGGGGGACCATAACTCAGGGGGCACTATTACTGTAATAATGCCCCCTTCCCCAGTTAATAACAGTCCCTCACACACAGGTAATGTTATGAACTGGGAAGGCATTAAAACTGTAAAAGTGCCCCCCACAGGTAATATTACCCCTGTGAGGGGCACTACTACAGTAATAGAGCCCCCCCCCCCAGTTACCAATATTACCTGTGGGGGGATTGGCACTATTAGGGTTACTATAACAGTTAATAACAGTCCCCCCACACACAGGTAATATTATTAACTGGGGGGGGGGCACTATATCTAACTATATCTGGGGGGGGGCTATTACCTGTGGGGGGGCACTACCAGGGCACTCTTACAGTTATAGTGCCCCCCCAGTTCATAACATTACCTGTGTGGGGGGGGGGGCTGTTCTTAACTAGGGGTGGCACTCAGGGGCGCAACTCTAATGAAACGAAGTGAGACGGCGGCCCTAGGCGGCACTATCTGCAACAGCTAGGAGAGGCGGCATGGAGGAGCGCTGGTCTGTGTGCGTCCCGTCAGGTCACATCGCTCTGCAGGTAAATTTACCTGACGTGATGCACGCAGCCTAGGCTGCCCTCCTACTCCTAGGCTGCCCCAGGCCCACCACTGACTCTATGGGGTCCACCCCAGGGTGGGCCTCCATTAATATATGCTTTACCGTTAACTAGATCGGCGTCTGCAAGACACCGATCTAGTTAAAACTCAAGCTTGTAAACCGCAAGCCACTTCAGGCCTGCGTTTTACAAGACACCGAAAAGAGAGACACAAGACATCTGCTTATTGGTGCAGGCTGGCGCGATGATGTCATAGCATTGCGCCTCCTGCGCTGAGACGCAGACATCCTGTGCATGGTGAACATGCTGTACAAATTCCCAGGTGGGAAATTCTGCAGCGTTTCCTCTTACTGTATATCAATTCTGGGGGGGGTATCTATACACCCTACTAACCCACCACACTCACACATACGATCATAAAAAGGGGAACACTGCTTCCACACGCTAGGCTACACAGGAAAAATGTGACCACTACAATTGCACATCTACATGCAGAGCTACTACCACTCACCAGTTAAGGGTAGACGAGACATCAATACATCCAAACCATGCACAATATTTACTCTCTTTGAAATTGTGGGGATGTTTAGAACCAAAGGACAATCTTATTAAATTTTAGATTTAATATGCACAAAACGTACAGTGCTTTAACAATAAAAAGATGTACAGTAATACCTCGTACATTCGCGAGGTTAGGTGCCAGAGCGGGTCGCGGATCGCGAGGAATCGCGAATGTTTGGTACAAGCGCTTAGAAGCACTTACAATGCCGGTTTCTAATGTTTAACCCCTAAATATCAATAAACTTTACCCTACAGTACTGTACAGTATACTAAAGTATACTGTACAGTACTGTATATTAATACATTCATTCATTTTTCTTATACACTCACAGTAAAATGAAACTAATTACCGGGTACGTAACGAACAGGACGCTACTACCCAATAGCGAAGGTGTTTTTTTTTAATTAAATTTCACAGATCTGAAAAAAAAAGAGCAAAATCTATATATGTTAGTTGCCAAAAAAATATCGCGAATCTGTGAATTCGCAAATTCGGAAACGCGAGTGTACGAGGTATTACTGTATTAACTACTTCCATAACAGATGCTTTACCCCCCTTCCAGACCAGGCACATTTTCAAGTTATGTATGTAAGGTTTTGGAGGGCTGTAACATTTTTATCATTTGCATTATTCCACTAATTTCTGCTTCTTTTTTCGATGATACATAGGGCTTTATTTTTATGTTGTTTTTATTTTTGCATGTGTGTTTTTTTTTTTTTTATATATCCAGGAAAATATAAACAAAAAAGAGGAGGGAAAACGTGTCTGTTTTTCACTTTTTTTTTTATTTTTTTTTATTTAATAACACAAATTGCTACTAAAAAAACTTTATAAAATAGTTTTTACTCTCCGTTACGGTAATTTTTATTTTGTATGGCGTCATCGGGGGTGGGGCTATAACTTTTAATAAGGGCATTTTATTGGCGTATTGGCACGCCGGACTGTTAATACACGGCTCTCCCGTTTCATTCGCTCTAAGGGCGGGTAGTGGTTAGGCATCGGCAACTGGAGGGTGACAACAGGCGCTTGATGCGCCCCGATGGAGTGCATCTTAATGATATTGGTTTGGATATTTTCTTGTCTGGTTTGCAGGACGGGGTTGAGCAAGCTCTGTTTTTATTGGGTGGGGGTCGGAGCCCTGTGTGAGGACAGGGCACCTCCTTGCCGGTACGGAATATATGTATGTTGGAGATGTGGGTGGACTTGCCCGCAGGGAGACCTGCGGCTGGCATATCGCTTCATGCCCGGTTTATGACGTAAGCACGTTATGACGTAACATGTTATGACGGAAGCGAGTTATGACGTCATTAAGTAATGGTTATGACGACTTTGAGAGTTAAATAAAGCTGTGGCCGACTCTGTCCACTTTAAGAGTTTAATATCTTGTTTGTCATTATTACGTAAGGGGAGATGGTTATGGGTTGGAGTACGGGTTAAGTCTCTACAGTCTGTGCCTCATGCCCTTTAATGGACCCCTCACTCCAACCTACTTCCTTAAAACTCCCTCCTGTGACATGGCTGTCATAATTTTACTTCGTTAGAAATATAGTACTTTTGATCTGCAAGCTCTCAGATGATCCGGAGTTGCATAATGGGGATTGTGCATTATAATTACTGTACACAGGACACTCTAGCTTAGCATATACCTACTGACACACTGAAGTGAAAACGACAATGCACACAACAGTTAAAACAAATCATCATCATCATTTGTACAGTATAATATATACATATTTCATCACAGGACCTTTCACCACCAACTGTTTACATCTTTTATAATATGAGGCTGGAGAAGGTGCTCCGGTGTCTCCCAGTGTGTTCCAGTCCTGCTGCTCCAGTGTTTTCTTCCAGAGGAAGTCCCCACCACACTGATGACCCATGTCAGCAGCCTCAGCTGTCATGTGCGGCGGGGACTTCCACCAGAAAAAAAATCACCGAAGCAAGCAGAACCAGACTGCAGTGGGAGACATCGGGGCACAAGGGACAGGTGAGTTGTTTTTGTTTTTTTATCACTTTCCCCGGTCTCATATTAAAAAAGTGGTTATCCTGGACAACCCCTTTAATTAAATTAATTTCCCCCTTATATTATGCCCCGATTCCCCTGCTGCCCTAATGACCCTTTATATAAATGATGCCCCCTTCTGTTCATAATGTTCCCTTATATAATTGATGTCCCCTAATGAACGCTTATATAAATGACCATCCTAATGCTCCCTAATGGCCCCTTATATAAATAACCCCCCTTGTATTAATAATGCCCTTATATAACACCTCTTAAGTTCATAAAGCCCCCTTATATAAAATGCCACTTCCTAACAACCCTCTTATACTTTTAAAATACAACTGCGCTTACAAAAAAAAAAAAAAAAAAAAAAAAAAGTTAGTTATACTCACCTACCTGCGATCCCTTGATGGAGCCTCCACCTCCTCTTCTTGACGTGCGCATTGGATGTCCGCGTTTCAGCGCAGGAGGTGCGATGACGTCATAGTATCGCCGCCTGCGCCAAGAAGCAGACGTCTCCTAAGCCAGCCCAGGACAGGTCCCGCTCAGCTGCTTTTTTTTTTTTTTTTTTTTTTTTTTAAGCGGCCTGTCTTGGGCTGGTTTAGGTTAAATATATTGGAAAAATGCCGCAAAATAGTGCCGCCTGAGTCCAACAACTAAAAAATCATGAAGAATAAAAAACAGAAACTAGCCAGTCAAAACATAAAGACACAATAATATATAGAGTTCTAATGCAGTAATATCAGAATAATTCATAAAAGCACATTAATGCTTAAGGTGTTATTAAATTCGTGTCAAAGAATTCTGAACAAGCTCATATGTATAGTTCAAAGTATCCAGGAGTTGTATTACAGTCACTGCCTTGCATTAAATACAGATCCCAAAGTTAAGAGTAAAATCATGTAAACAAGGCATACAAACCCATCATAACGGTCACAGCAACCTTATGCATTAGCACTTTATGTCGTCCTTCTTCTGCATGATTTTTTAGCTGTTGGACTTGTATCCCTTCTACCTCCTGTGTCACCCCCTCTACCTCATAGATTGTAAGCTCTTGCAAGCAGGGCCCTCAGTCTCATTATGTGAATTGACTATCACTCTGTAATGTCTCTTTGTCTGTACTTGAACCCTACAACTTGTAAAGTGCTGCTGAATATATATAAATATATAAATAAAATGTATTGTTTTTTTAAATTTCTTGTGCAATTAAGTATATTATATATTTTTGTACATCTAGGCTTATTGCATTTTTTTCTTTTTGGCTTGATGATAGTTTTGTTTTTTTTATATAAATACATCTGGTTTAATATTATTTTGATTTATCCTTTATTATGGTATGTATCACACCTCAATTATAGTTAGGCTGTGTTCACACAGAGTTTTTTGGCAGTGGATTTTGACGCTGAATCCGCCTCAAAATCCGCCTGAAAAAACTCCTCCCATTCATTTCAATGGGAGTCAGAAAAAAAAAAAAAAAAGCAACATGACCTATCTTGCCGCGGATTCGACTAATCAGGATTCGGCTCGAGCCGCGCTCCTGATTAGGCCCATTGATTCAGGCTTAGTCAGGAGCAGCTAGCTGCGACAGAATGCTGATGCATGGCATCGGAATCCTGTCGTGGCTGACCGCGATGAAAACTCCGGGGGAGGAAAATTTTCCACCGTGTGAACACAGCCTAAGAGTTGCAAGTACAAAACAGTAAATAGTGCTGTCCATTATCACATATAACCCCCCTACCTGCGCAGTAGAATATAAACTGGAGGTACCTCAAGGTCAGAGATAAAAAAACAACAATATGGGACGATGATCTTATCAGAAAATACTTCTTTAGACCAATGTTCACATTGATATACAAAAGAAAACACATTCCTGTGAATGATAAATCAATTATCTCCTGGCTTATCCAGCACCATAAACCTCTGTGACGCAAGAAAGGCTATTATACTCCTGTTTATGGCTGTAATTACACAACATAGTCTACTCTAGAACATGTTCAGATGGATAATCATCCTAGAAATGATAAAAGTAAAGAATGTGCGACTACCTGAATCATTTTATCAGTATTATATTTCTGCAGAAAAAAGAAAAGTTTTTTAAATAAATTCCTGGACTAATGTATTTTACAGAATTAGACAAGAGACTATCTTTAGACTTTAGTTGGCTTACTTTGCACCATAATTTTACAACACAATTTTGGTGCATTGTTGATGCATCTTGGCAAATTTAAGTCACGCCAAGATGTGCCTAAGATGCGCCACATTTATGCCAGTGGCTAGTCATAACCACATTCATACATCTGGGCCATTGTTTTGTTAGACACATATAAATACCAAGAACTGTGTGGTGTGCTGTTTTTCTCTGTACTATTATGCTGGCACCTCTACATGACTTATGACTGTATGATTTATCATTCCTTCTGTACAACTGGAATGTTGATGTAGGTGAAAGGCTCTGAGCTCGCTTTACACACAATGAACTCAAGATTTACTTAAGCACCTGGAGTTGAGAAAGTTCAAATGTAATAAAAGGTGTACAGTGTGTGCGATAGGAGAAGATAAAGCAAATGTTCCTAATTTTCTCAGTAATGTTTTATGACAAGGGAAATTGGGCAGATGGCCAAGTAACCTGCAGAATCTAATATAAATGGTCACTTTTACAAGGACATCTGTATTCCACACACTTTATTACATTCAGTGTAATCTTAGATTCACACAACTGTGGTGCAAAATGCCCGTGAAAAATGTCACAGCGGTTTTGTATCTGAAGGATGCCCGTTTTCACAGATCCCTCACACATTGCACTGTATGGAGTGATCCAGGAAAACGGACAAAAAGGGCATTGACCAACAGTGTAATTAATGCGGTTGTATTACAGCTATAAAAAACAAAACAAAAAAAAAAAAAAAAAAACACACACACGACCATCACACGGCCTACACTCACTGTCCACACCCTTGCCACTTTTAAGAAAGTGGTGAGGACGGCGCAAAAAAAGTTGCAAATTTGTACACACACATGCAGGACATAACAAAATCTGCCCCATTGACTCTCTCATTAAGGCTGGGGACACTCAGGCCAGAAGTGCTGCAATTTTGCTGCTGCAGAAACACGAGTAAAAATTGCAATATTTTTGATTCTCAGCAAGTTAGGTCAATTTTTTTTTTTTTTTTTTTTTTAATTAAAGGCCAAGACTCCACTTAGCGAAGTGCAGCAAAAATACATTGCAGAAAAAAATGGGGGCGAAAACGCACCACATTTTTTTCTGTAGCATTTTTTTTTTTTGCGATTTTGCAGTTTTCTTCTGAGGACTTTCTCCCCCTACAGAAACGCAGACGTTTTCCATATAGGTATACTATATGTAAAACGTCTGCGTTTCTGTAGATATAATTTTCCACTGCTCATTTTTTTCTGCAATGTGTGGATGGAATTAGCCAGAATCGCAGGGTTATTCTCTGCGGCTAAAATGTGTTTTCGCAACATGAGGACCTGGCCTGAAAGACAATTAAAGTATTTGGCACAATTTTATCTTCATTTCTATGTGGCATTTCCACTGCTTTCTTTTCATTCGTTTCAGTCCTTTGTGTTCTTACTATAAGGTCGATTTGACGTGGCTAACTTTGGGCTAGGAAACTTGGTCCATGTATTGTTTGACATGAGTCCAGGTCCACTGAGCTGATTTGGGGTTGATAATCCATCTTATATATGAACTGACCCAAAATCTGCTGTGCTAAACAGCCCTAAAAGGTTTTGGGTCAAGCACTGCCCTCTCAATCCTAGACATTAGCATATTATAGTATATACTTTTTACCCTGCGTTCTCCTTTAAATTAAAAATGACACATACAATATATTGATGTAAAAAGTACAAGACATGTAATACACTGTATACTTAACTTTTACTAAAGTTGCATTTAAAGGGATACTGTACTATTGGCAAATGAGATCATAGAGATTGGAGTAAATATGGGGAGACACGTACAAATATATAGCCCCTCCTGACTGTGCTCTAAACATAGCCCATGAATCCTGTGGGGTTAGTCATGGTACTAATGGTTTGTCATTTTCGCTTCTATTGTGTTAAGGAATTGTTTCTGTGGTGTCAGGGACATAGGGAGTGCACAGGGAAAACTAATAAACGTAAAACTATAAAGATATGAATCAGAATATTCCTTCAAAGTTCTTGTAAGATGACTAAACTAAAAATAAAAACTGTGGTGATGTGTAAGGAGGGGTGAATGCACACCTTTAATTGACCTATTGTGCAGGGAAGACAAACTCTGTCCCGACTGCACCAGTTAGCATAATGTGAACACAACTATAGCCAGGATGGTTGGTCACAACTTAGCGTAGTAGAGTTTTCTGGTTATGTTATATTATATGGTGGGCCATGATGTACTTGCAATATGTTAAATGACGTGCTTTATGCATGTCCATTTTCCTTCAATTGTTGCAGTTTTATGGTACTTTTGGGAACTGGATTGATTCCTTATAGTTAGAACTAAGTTGCCCCCATGAGTTGTACCATGGGGAAAGTTAAGTTGTGTGTTGCTCCCCCATGGTACACCCATTTTGACATCAGGCATTACCCCAGGCTCCTCCACTCTGCAGGTCAGTGTGTATTACTGCATATCCCTGTTTACAAATGCAACAGAGCCAGTGTACTAGGTAGTCAAAGCTAAAGGGCAGACTTATTTGATTTTAGGGACAAACTCTCAGCCTCTGAAAGCACTATATGAAAAACATTGCAAAAGGAAAAATGGAACAGTTGCCCATATGAACTTCAATTGTTTATTTTTTCAATAAGGATTTCTTTAAAACTAGGATTTTTCTAAATCGGCAACTTCTACACCTTTCTCTTTGCAATGATTTTTGTCTGTTTGCTGATCTTGGGAATGTTTGCAGTGGGCAATGGTTGGAAATAATGTAAAATGTGTCTTTGTGGCAATAAAAAAAAAAAAAAAAAAAAAAAAATGTATATGTGGAAATGTAAGAGACTTTTGCTTTCCAGGTGCTAATTTAATGGGAGTGGTATGCAAGTTATAGACCACTAATGATCATGAACCATGGAAGAGAATCAATAATGTAGACCCTTATGTGCAATCTATTTGACGGTATTCTCTGGCCAAAGTAGTAATAGGCATCTGTACAGTTTGAATATATGATACATCTGCCCTTGTATTCAAAATAATTCATGTTTTTGGGATTATATGCCATGTTGCAAATAAATACCCCATATTGTTTTAGGCACAAATCTCCAATGCATAGGGCATTTTTATATCTTTTTTTAATGCAATATAGTGTGATTTTTTATGCAATTATAGTAGCATATTTGCCAAAGTAGGGTCTACCGAAGTTGGGTGCCCCTGATTGAAAGTGGAGTTTTGGAAAAACTACTGCTGTTGAAGAATATCATGGAACAGCCCTCTATTTCCTCATAGTGGGACATACACTGAATGAGTGTAAGAGATTATCCAAATCCACAAATTAATGACCTATCCTTTTCGAGAATGGTGGTTTTGACACGCCTGCTCCCTTGCACCCTGGGGCGTAGCTTTGTAGGATGCACCCTGGGCACTGGTTGTCAAAGGGGCACCAACAAGTCCTTTTTATGTATTTAGGCACAGAGTAAGGACAGTGAATGCAACATCTGCTCCCGGTGATGGAAAGTCTAGCTACAGCTCTGTCTGCACTGATCAGTTCTTCCAAACATACTGTCCTAGCCCTAAGCAGATGTCACTGAGCTGTGCTATTACAGCTAATCTCCCACTATACAGTGCACCCAGTAACTTACAATTACACTATGCTCAAAACAGCTGATCGGTATGGGGGACGGGTGTTGGAACCCCACCGTTCTCAAATTATTAACCTATCCTAATAGGTCATCCATTTTTGGTCTTGGGTAACCACTTTAGGCCGGGGCTCCAAATAGTGTAAACGCTGCAATTTGCCCGGCATTGTACCTGCAAAATTGATAGGATTATAGCTAATCCCATCCACACATTGCATAAAAAAAATAAATAAATTATGCAGCGGAAATGCTGCGATTTCAAAAACACTGGCGTTTTCCGTATAGGTATAATAGAAGCAGAAGTCTGCAGAGTTTTTCAGTGAAAAGCACTGCAGGAAAAACTGCAATGCGTTTTCTCTGCGGCTTTTCCCATAGCGTTTTTTTGCTGCGTCTCACTATGTGGGGCCTTAGCAGTGACATAACTAAAGTCTTGTGGGCCCCAGTGCAAACTTTTGTCCAGGGCCCCCTACCCCCTCCCTACAGCAAATTCTTGCTAGTGACAGTTACATGGTCCCAAAGAGTAGAATATGCTCGACAGTGGCCCCCATACAGCATTATATGCTCCACATTGCTTCCCACAGTGGGCACCACCCAGTAGTATATGCTCCACAGTGGTCCCCACACAGTATTACATGCTCCCAACAGCCCCCCTCCGCTTTGGTGCTCAGACCTCAGAGTATAATCAGAGGCCCAGGGAAGGTGATTAAAAACAAACATTCATACTCACCTTGCTTTACCTTTCCTTGGCATCCTTGCTCCAGCCTACCGTCTTCAGGCCTTCTTCTGACGTCGCTGCTGAGGCCTGTGATTGGGCCTCAGTGGTTACATGGGGGTGCCCTGTCGTCATTACACGGCCGCGCCCCATGTGACCGATGGGGCCTAATCACAGGCCTCAGTCACATGATGGAAGAGCGCCAGAGAGAACGCTGAGCCCAGGAGAAGTGACAATATGTATGGGTGCCCTGCCATCTATTGGAAAGGGGCCTGGCAATATGCCAGGGCCCCTTTCCAATAACAGTATGTATAGCGGTCGAGGAACCAGACTTTCCCTGACCGCTATCATAGTGGTCCGGGGCCCGGCCATCTTCAGCTGGCCACGGGTCCCATACCCTGCTGGGCCTGGTCGCAATCGCACCCCCTGTGACCGCGATTGTTACACCACTGGCCTTGACTAGCAGCTAAATAAAACATAAATGTAGCTTCTGATACTGGGCAGACATTTTCTTGTTCTGCATATCTGGAAATGTTTTTCTATATTTGCAAGACAACAATTGAACGATTTCCTCTAAATAATCTGATATGAATCTACTGACCAAGTAGTGTCCACCTAGGCCACTTTTATGTTAATGAAGTCAGAACTTTCTCAGACCAGATTTCACCTGCTGGGACGGGAGTTGTCTTGGTGCTTAGAGAAAGAAAGATGGCCAGATCAGCCCTGCCAAACCAAAGTTTCCTGTTTTGTTTTAGGCAAAGAACAGTTTGTACTTCCCTTGCAATTGAGGCGCTGCCAATTTTCAAGCACAGTTTTTCCGAGTGAAAATCTGTCAAAAGTTAGCCTGAATAGGTCATGGGTAAATACATGCAATAAAACAGTGTTTTACTACTATAGCAGGCTCCATGTACTTCATAATGTATTGAAATCTACACTGTACTGAGATTAAACATAACAATATGTCCCTTGACATATGAATCTTTTGGACAGCCTATCTGCGTAACTGGAGGCGGTGAGGGCATGTTCACTGACCCCTGACAAAACTATTTCCAGTGCATGAATTGTGTCCTTTAGCAATTGTGTTCCTTTCCAAAATATCTGCCTTGCAGCAGGAAATCTGCCTGTTCATTAGGGAGCACATAGATTCTCAACCTGCTAACATTTTGTCTCCAAAGCCAGTTTTCTAGGTCATGAGAAGAGAGAAAAACGACTTCATTTTGCTATGAGTCACATACCGGCAGAAGTAATTAGATAATGTTCACAACTCATGAAAATCTGCAGCTATAGACAATTGCTATAACACTGTGGATTTTCTAAAATACTGATATATTAGGACACCAGGACAACACATGGTACTATGTTCTGATATTAGAGTTCATTTGCGTCATCACATTAAGCCCTTTTTATACTGCAGCATAACGGAGCCAAGTTGCAACTTGGAGCTACATCACAGAAACTAACAGCAGATTGCTTAGCATTTCTCTGTCTTTCTGTTATTACCAAGATTGCTCTTTTTGCCTTGTAAGCAAAGTAAATCTACTACTGGGCTGTATGGGAAGTCATTATCCAGGTTTTCCTTCCTGGTAAGTCAACAGAAGACAGACTAATATGCCACGGTCATAGTCTGGACCCACTTACATATCAGAGAACAGTAAACTGTGTATTGTGAGGCACAACAAGGGTAATGGAAGTCAAAGCTGTAGCAAGCAGTTTGGTACCCAAGATATCAGCTGTCCATTTACCCTACAGTGGTCGTTACAGGTGCGTAACTTGACGCTTCTGGGCTCCAATCCAATGCCCTTCCTACATGCCATTTGGAATAGTGGTATATCTTACGTGGCAGGGGGACATTTTGGGCCCTCTCAGGGTCCAAGGCCCAGTAGCAGCTGTTATCTCTGCATCCCCATAGCTATGCCCCTAACTATAGTATTTCACTCTGCAGTATGTAATACACTATGCCATCCATGTTATGTAATATATAAATGGACTAGGCCCATAGAAGTGAGAGACGCTGCTTTGCGGTCTAGCTTATGGTTGGGGATACTACAGCAAGCCCTAAAAAGGCATATGAAAAATGGGTGGTCAACACCCATTAATGACAAAATATAGATGAATTACCCTTTCGGCACTGTCCTGATATTTGGAACAGAGACTTCTGCTTTCTGCTGTATAGAGACAGACACCAGAGGCTGTCTGGAACAGAAAATCTGTTTGAGAAGCCGGGTGTCAAATCTCAACTGATCTGATACTGATCACCTATCCTGACGATAGGGCTGCCTATATTGACCCAATTCTGGAAAACCCCTTAAAAGGATCATCCCATGCAGCAAAGTGACAATGTAACATGCATGAGAATAGACACAGAAATGACAACTTGATGGACGTTTCAAGGTTCTTTATTATAACTTGAGAATAATTAAACAATTTTGAATATTCAGGAGAATGTGACAATCCTACTTACTGCTCTTCTTCAACCTGTCTGGTGCAAGGAGTCTCCCTCTTCCTTGCACGGGAGTCACCGTGGTCTTGTTGGGGCTGTCCCACTTGGCTGATTCCACTGTCCACTTACCATAAGCAAAGGTACAATTGTGCACTGAAGGATTTTTAATCCCATGGTCCTGCCTCCTTCAAATTGCTGCGCTTCACAGGTTGAACTTGATGGTTCAATCTCTGGTGCTGGAGGTTTACACTCCATATTAAAATGGCATATTGCTAGGTTGTACTAGCACTTTGTCATTGGTGAGGTCTAACTACTGGGACGACACTATCCTGAGAAAGCATTGGCCACAATACAGAACCTACATGGAGGTAGAGAAAGGTCCTCTAACGAAACAGACCAGACCCTCAACAAGTCCAGCTTATTCCTTCAATTAATAGGCGCTGCAACACTTATTCTGGCACAGTTGGAATTTTTTTTTCTGCATTCCCCACCATTCCCAAGCAATCAATTCTGTTAGTTTTGGTGTCTGATGTGCTATTTAGGCTCTATATTGTCAGGAGGGCGGGATCAGGCTGTGATTCTGAGCTCCGACACTGGCTGCCTCGGATTGGAGCTCTGAATCACTCCCCCTGCCTGACACTGTCCTTCTGACATTACAGAGCGTAAGTGGTACCAAAACTAACTGCACTGGAATCAGTGGAGCAGCACCTATTAACAGATGCTAGGAACTTCAAATTGGTGGAGTTGGTGAAAGGTCCCCTTTAACATGGTCTTCAAAGAAACTTAATAGCAATCTGTCAGCCAGCAGCAAATGGGTTATAAACCTAACCACAGAAACTTGTAGTGGTGTTTCTACTGTTTCCAAACATGCCTCAGATATGTGCTTTGGGGGCATGGCTAAGCTTGGGTGGGTTTTTGGCCTCACATCTAGATTTGCATATGAATAAAATGTAAATTGACATAACAGGGCTCCAAAGTTGAACAACAGATGCACCTCTACAAAGTACTGGAATTAGATTTATATAACCAATTTACTGCCGACAAACTCCCTTTAAAACTGGAGTTATCGTTCCAATCAATCTGAGATCTGTACATTGCATGTAGAGTGATCTACATGAATTGCCTGATCCCATCAGGAGCTGTATATTTAACAGCACTAATGCATATTTCAGATACTTAGCATAACTTTAATAATTCAGCTAAGAACATTGTGTACTTATGGAGGCAGCTGACACCCAGTCTAGACTGATTCAAGTGAAATACCAGTGGCCCAGTGTGTAGCAGCCCAGAAGTTCCAGCTCACAAAACATGTTGAATGTATGTGGATAAATAAAGTAAACTAACTCACTTATGTAACATTATTCAATAACTTATTTTATATTACTTCTACTAGCAAACAAAACAAATACTTGTCCTAGGAGCTTATGCATATACAGTAGACAGAAACGAGTCTTATGGAATCAAAGTAAAATTTATTACAGTACAGTGTTTCCCAACCCTTTCAGACTCAGGGGCACCCCTGGGGGGGGGGGGGAATTCTTCAGGGCACCCTACTAAGTAATTTTTAGCAAAAGACAAAAAAAAAAAAAAAAAAAAAAAAAAAAAGGCAGTTCTGTTTTTCAGTTTTTAAACTTACAGCAAGAACATAAAGTTGTTTCACCTTTAAACTTAGAAAACCAATTGTACAGTGGGGAAAGAAAAAAAAAGTAGTATTTATTTAGTCAGCCACCAATTGTGCTGCCACTTAAAAGATGAGAGAGGTCTGTAATTGACATCATAGGCAGATCTCAACTATGAGAGAAACTAAGAAAACATATCTAGAAAATCACATGGTCTGATTTTTTAAAGAATTTATTTGCAAATTATGGTGGAATATAAGTATTTGATCACCTACAAACAAGCAAGATTTCTGGCTCTCACAGACATGTAACTTCTTCTTTAAGAGGCTCCTCTGTCCTCCACTCATTACCTGCAGTAATGGCACCTGTTTGACATTGTTATCAGTATAAAAGACACCTGTCCACAACCTCAAACAGTCACACTCCAAACTCCACTATAGTGAAGACCAAAGAGCTGTGGAAGGACACCAGAAACAAAATTGTAGACCTGCACCAGGCTGGGAAGACTGAATCTGCAATAGGCAAGCAGCTTGGTGTGAAGAAATCAATTGGGGGAGCAATTATTAGAAAATGGAAGACATACAAGACCACTGATAATCTCCCTCGATCAGGGGCTCCACGCAAGATCTCACCCCGTGGGGTCAAAATGATCACAAGAACGGTGAGCAAAGAGCCTAGAACAACACGGGGGGACCTAGTGAATGACCTGCAGAAAGATGGGACTAATGTAACAAAGGCTACCGTCAGTAACACACTATGCCGCCAGGGACTCAGATCCTGCAGTGCCAGACGTGTCCCCCTGCTTAAGCCAGTACATATCCGGGCCCATCTGAAGTTTGCTAGAGAGCATTTGGATGTTCCAGAAGAGTACTGGGAGAATGTCATATGGTCAGATGAAACCAAAGTAGGACTGTTTGGTGGAAACGCAACTCGTCGTGTTTGGAGGAGAGTGAATGCTGAGTTGCATCCAAAGAACACCATACCTACTGTGAAGCATGGGGGTGGCAACATCATGCTTTCGGGCGGTTTCTCTGCAAAGGGACCAGGACGACTGATCCTTGTACATGAAAGAATGAATGGGGCCATGTATCGTGAGATTTTGAGTGCAAACCTCCTTCCATTAGCAAGGGCATTGAAGATGAAACGTGGCTGAGTCTTTCAGCATGACAATGATCCCAAGCACACCGCCAGGGCAACAAAGGATTTCAAGGTCCTGTAGTGGCCTAGCCAGTCTCCAGATCTCAACCCCATAGAAAGCCTTTGGAGGGAGTTGAAAGTCCGTGTTGCCCAGCAACGACCCCAAAACATCACTGCTCTAGAGGAGATCTGCATGGAGGAATGGGCCAACATACCAGCAATAGTGTGTGCCAACCTTGTGAAGACTTACAGAAAACGTTTGACCTCTGTCATTGCCAACAAAGGATATATAGCAAAGTATTGAGATGAACTTTTGTTATTGACCAAATACTTATTTTCCACCATAATTTGCAAGTCAATTTAAAAAAAAAAAAAAACACACACACACACACACACACACACACACACACACACACACGTGATTTTCTAGATATGTTTTCTCATTTTGTCTCTCATAGTTGAGGTCTATGATGTCAATTACAGACCTCATCTTTTTAAGTGGGAGAACTTGCACAATTGGTGGCTGACTAAATACTTGGGTTTTTGTCAAGAATCTGTACCCATTGTATAAAGTCCTGTCCAAAATGCATAACTTACCAAAAAAATCCCATTTGACTGTATCAAAAGCTTTAACAGCTTCCAGAAGGGAAGCATCCAACCCAGAAGCCATCTCCAGTTCCAATATTGAAAGGAACCTAAAATTATTATGAGAGGTAGATTTATTGGGCACAACCCCAGTCTGGTCACCATGTATTATGGAGGGTATGATTTTTTTTGTAACCTACTGGCCAGTACATTTGCCACCAATATCATATCCCATTAAATTTATCAAAGAAATTGGTCTATAAGATTCTGGAAGAAGGGGTTCTTTCTTAGGTCTGGGGATCAGAGTAATAACTGCCCTCTGACCAGGAATGAGAGGGATTCCCCATCACAAATACAGATTACTTTAACATATCTCAAAGTTTGGTATCTGGAATCATACCGACCCTTAGAGTATAGTGAATTCTGTAAAAAGGAAACCCATAAGAAAGTCATAAAACTGCAGTTTTGCTCCAATTCTACCCCACTCTGAATTTTTCTTCATACAGAATATTAAATGATACCATTATGAAGGACAATTAGTCCCTTAAACATTAAGCCCTCATATGGTTCTTTGAATGGAAAAATAAAGTTAAGGGGGTTTGGAAGGCAGAGAGTAAAAAACGAAAATCAACATGCAACAAAAGTTTCACACAGTATTGTAGAATGATCAGAGAGGCCTCGTGATATACTGATATGTAGGGTTTATTACCCTGACTTAACCTATCCAAGTCTGGATCGAGCATGGCATTCATATATCCCATCAGAGGAGATTAGTCAGTATATTTACCTATCACAATATCTTTGGAGAAAAGGGAGGTGGGATATATATATATATATATATATATATATATATATATAGCAACCACTGCCATCTTACATCCTTTAAATTGCCCACATATAATCACAATCTTTCCCTTGTCAATCAAGTCAATAACCGATTCAGTATTCTTAATACTGGCTTCACCTAGAAAAGGAAGTATGGAAAGAAAGGGAACCAGGCCCAAGCCAAGACTTATCCAATGTTAAATGAGTTTCAGCCAACATAAAATTATATCTGCACTATAATCTCTTAATAAATTAAAAACTGGTAACAGTTTCAACTTATCTCCTAAACCACGTATATTTCAAAAAATAACCCTTCATTTTTGTCCCTATTTTGCATAGTCTGCCTGTAAAAAAAAAAAAAAAAAGTTTATATATATCTATCTATCTATCTATATCTCCCCAATTCTTCAAATCATAATAAATATTAAAAAAAATGTCAGAAGTAGTTTCTCTCTTCTCATCAACCTAAGCCTCTAGTGTTCATCCAGGTTTCTACCTCCTTTGGGGATGCAACGATAAGAACAGTATCCTGGAAAAACACCTTAAGTTTTGTTGAATAAATTAATGCGTTTTATATTTTTTTCTCTTTACATTCCCGTATGTTTGACAACTGAAAAGTCGACCTTGAAAAATCTGGAAAGAGTTTAATAATATTATCCTCCAACATAATCAGACTAAGTTCCTTTGATTGCTTTAGAATTGATTAGTGATCTTTAAAGAAGAGAAATTTGCATATTACTGGTCAAGGAGGGGCACCCAGAGGACATAGTGATGACAGAACTCGATGTGCCCGCTCTTGAGAAGGACTCCTTTTTAAACATTTTGAGCAGGCAACTTTTAATAAAGTCAGAAAAGTTAGTACCTTCAACCTTTTCCAGAAAGCTAATACATTTCAAATGATATCTTCTGGCTCTGTCCTCTATATCAGTGAGTTTAGCACTGAACTCAAGGAGATCAGAATGTTTGGATAGTATTTAATCCACCTTCACTTGTTTATCCTCCAACACATTAATTCTACTCTACACCTCACTTATCCTTCATTTGATTTTATTTGTATCGTCAGATCTTGCAGTGCCTCATTGGATTTAGTTACAGCGTTGAGTATTGGGTTTGAATCTCCTACATTATTCTTTTGTGTAAAATAATCTTAGGCTAGGTTCACATCTGCGTGGGGACCCCATGAATGGAAACTTAATCCGCATTAAAAAAGCGTTTACCTTAGGAAACCTGCGGACCCCATAGACTATGATGGGGTCAGTGTGGTTTCCGCCCGAAAAGGGCAAAAAATGCAGATAGTGGAATGGAATCCCTGAATGTAGTGCAAGTGCTGGTGTGAAACCAGCGTAAGTTTTTATCAAGATCCTCATTCTCTTTGTTGTAGCTACAGTAAAGTGACAAAATTTCCTGGTTTTGGACAAATTCAAGTCCCTACTTTTATTCAGAGATTCACTTATATTTGCAGTGGTCTTATAGCAGGCAGTTGGATTGTCATAAAAGTCCTCTGATTTAGAGACAGAACTAAAATACATATTAAGTACACCAATTTTCCAAGGTTCCCAGGAACAAGATGGAGAATGTGTAGCAGGCTATATAGTAATATTACAACAGAGGACCAGACCTAGGAGCTAAGAAAGAGGAACCGAAGGAACCACACAAATCTACCAAGACCATCCAGTAAGAGGGAGAAGGTAGGAGTCACTCAACCCCCCAAACTTTCTGACCAGGCCATGGAACTGCGCATCAGCAAAGCAAGAGACCAAGATGACGCTGCAGCCTCGGCACAAAACATCAACCATGATGTGCCAAAGGAATCCAGAGATGGTATATGCCAAATGAAGCCAGAGCAAAGAAAGAACCAGGACATCAGATGCTAGGGTGGAGGGGAGGGGTCAACTTCCTAAGTCCTCATGCAGTCATCAGGTATACAAAAAAAAAAAAAAAAAAAAAAAAAAAAAAACACATCTAGTTTGTTAGTTTATTATTGAGTTAGCTCAACCTAATGTGAGGATGTCATCATCAATGACAAAAATCTCCTCTGTCATACCATGTTGTAATAGCTATGATCAATTCATAGCCCCTGGTGGTTAAGATTGTAGTTAATAACTGGTAAATCATACAACCTGTTATCTGGGAGGATAAGTTCAGTGTTGTTAGCTGGTCTCTGATTCGGGATGAAGAGTTACATTATATTTGCTGTTTGGTAGTACTTTAAGGCTGATTATATAGAAATTTATGGAAGCACAAATGAAAATGCAATATGCAAGTACTTAAATATATTTATAGAAAGAATCTGTTTTAGACATATGCATTCACCATATGGAGAAAAACTGAAAATATGGCAGAGTATGAATTTAAAAGGAATAAAAACAGCTGAAGTAATACATTTCTAAGGAAAGGTTGAAACAGTGAATTTTTTAAATGACGCCTCCATTTCAGCGATCCTTGATAAACAGCAATTAGATATATCAGGTAACTTTGCTATGGCTCTCAGGGTAGGTTCCCACTACCATTAATGAAGTCCATTGCTCTCATCTGTCACAGGATAAGAGAAATGGACTAAAATGCTGATAGAATTGCAGATTCAGACACAGCCCCCACTAGAAAGTAAAAAAATAAATGGAGTTTTTTTACCATCATGTTTATTTACTTCTCAAATGGAAGAGGCTGCTCCAGCCAATCAGCGTTTAAGTTTGTTGTTCTGGTCCTATGACAGATGAGAGCAACAGACTTCAGAAACAATAGTGTGAGCCTACCCTTAGTGGCATTCATATGACAATTACTAAAGTTGAGGATACACAGGTATGTTTCTGGTGCAAAATCACCTTAAAAACCTTTGAAAAGATGCTAAGCTACAGGAAAATGTGTTGCTTAAAAAACATCCAATCTATTTAGACATTATCTTCACAGTATGCAAGATGTAGAATATGCGTGTACTATGAATATTTATCAGGAAAGTCATGTTGACCAACAAGACCTCCCCTACAACTGACACAGTTAATTAGTGAAATCACAGATGTTTCCTGTTTTGTTGAATTACCTGGTCATTAAGTTTGTGTGTTTGTCTTATACTAGACTTGTTGTTGCATAGTTACATTATTTTCTGGGAAATTATTTAGCTGTTTAGTTTAACCTGTTTTTTTGTGGTGTTTTTTACCTCAAAATCCAGGAATAAGCAATCAGTAATATATCTAGAGAACCACTGTCCAATGAAACTTATGTAGGTGACCATAATGATACTGAGGTTTACTTGCCAAATTATCTGAAAACAGTATATAAGTCAATACATACTGAATCAATTGCGAGATGACTAGGAATTGAAGAAGTGGGGGTCATGCCAAAGAACTAGTCAAAGCTTTCCCAAATATATATATATATATTTTTTTTTTTTTTTGGGGGGGGGGGGGGTGAAATAAAATAGAAATCTCCATAAATACATCTCTTGCTTTGTAGTTCAGGGTACAAAAAAAAGTCAAATACTAGTAAAATACAACAATTCAAAATGAAGGGCAGTTACTACTAGAATGTAATACTGTATTGTATAAGTATCATTCATCTGAAAAAGACTGATATAACTGAAATTACTTATGACTGTATTGTAAATAGTTATGACATCTATAACTTGTTAATAAACTTGATCATGAGAATATGGATATTTGGAATGAAAATAATGAAAACTGGCAGTGCAAAACTACTCATACATACAGTATTCACCAGATACTTTAAAAGGATCGGGATAAGGTGACATATACATAAGGCAATAACAGTATATGATATGTTACTGACAAAGTAATGCTCAGTGCAGGCACATTCTATGGCTGACACTTCACATACTTTATTTGCCATGCTAATAAAACTACAGTTCATTGAGTTCAAGTCTGTGAATATCTCTTTACTGTACATTCCAGAGGAGATTCAGCAAGTCTACAGCTGCTCTGTTCTTGCGGATCAACACGTCAACTTCCATCTTTCCTCTGCTATTACAAGGACACTGGTGCCTGTTGAGACGACGCATGCCTTGCCATAAATTAAATACATGTGACCCCACTATGCGGCCCTTTTGAAAATGGTGTAAAAACACCATTGGCACAAAGAAAAAAAAAAAAAAAAATTAAATAAATAATGGATGCCATACATACGTGAGATATGGACATGTGAATGAGGCCTAAATTAGGGAGATCACAGCCCAGTAACAGTAATCACTATGTAGGAGGACTGGGGTATGATACCAAAACATCAGCAACTTATACTGAGTTTCACAGAACGTAATACATATGGACGATTTGGCTGCATGGGACCATATGATCTGCCATTGTGCTGGGGAGATCTGCCTACCCAGAGCCTTTGTCCACTTGACCATGTATTTGTGGACGAGGGAAGTGCGCCTCTCCGGAGAAGAAAAGATACTGTAAATATTCGATATCAGGCCCTTTGCAGAAGGCAAATTTTCTCAAAAAGAGTAGGGACGGAAAACAAAGTGGGCTCCGCGGGGCCCCAAACAAAGTGGGCTGCCTATAGTGAAGCCATCCAGCAAGTGAAAATTGGAATTAAAAATAGTCAAAGGTCCTGAGCTCCAAGGTCGACGGGTAAATTATGTCAGCGACATGGAACAGACCTAGTCTGCTCCAGGGGCGCACCATATCAGGTCCCAGCCCCCTGGGAGGGGAGGGTTAAAGAGGAAGGAAACCATAGAGGAGTGGTGGGAAGAGAGTTGGAAGAGCTTATGGCAGGTAATCCAAATGGCCCTCGTGAAGCGGATGGGTCCTAAAAGAGGGGTGGGAGGCAGAGGGGATGAACAGGACCATAAGAAAGCATTTGGATGCTAGGAGCCAGAAAGAGCTTTTCTATCTCCACCCATTTATTTTAGGCCCAGGTCGACATCCAAAACGGAACAAAGTAGATGGGCCGCCCAATAATAGTGGAGCAAGCGTGGAACTGCTAGGCCCCCCCTCTGCCTTACCAGCCTGCATAACTGAGCGTGGGATGCAATGCCTCTTCCTGTTCCAAATGAATTGGAAAATATCCTTTTGGAGAGAGCGCAGTTCTGAGCGAGGGACTGCCATTGGTAGGGTTTCAAAGAAGTAGAGGAGTTTAGGGAGGAGCGTCATTTTAACAGTAGTACTTCGCCCTATCAGGGAAGTGTGCAAGGGACACCATTTATCTAGGAGGGATCTGAGGTCACGAAACAGCCAGGGGTAGTTAACCGAATATAGTGTGGTATAGGATGATGACAGTTGGATACCTAGATAGCGAAGGGAACGGTCTCTCCACTGGTAATCAGTTATAACGGAGGAGTTGAAGGACAGTCTAGAATATTTAATGGGAGGGCATGCGTTTGAGGCGTTAACCTTATAACCAGAGAAGTGGTCATAATCTCGCAATGTTAACATGAGATTCAGGAGTAAGGTGTGGGGGTTGGTGAGGGTCAGCAGGACATCATCAGCTAAGAGGCTGATTTTAAAGTCCTGATCACACACAGAAATCCTTGTAATATTAGGATTGGAACGTATTTTAGTAGCTAGGGGTGCAATACAGAGGGGATAGAGGGTATCCCTGTCAGGTCCCATTGCAAATGGGGAATGATGAAGATGTGGTGTGTGGGAGCTTAACTACCGCAGAGGAGGAAAAGTAGAGCACTGCAACTGTTGAGAGGAAGGCCCCTGAGAAGCCAAACTTCCTAAGAGTAGCAAACATAAAAGGCCAGTCAACGCGGTCGAAGGCCTTCTCAGCATCCAAATTCGAGAGGAGGGCAGAACGGTTGGCTACATCTATGACAGCCACAGCCCTTCTGGTGTTGTCATCCCACCTGACGGCATGGGACGAAATCCACCTCGCCCTTGTGGATAAGGGAGGGGAGCCAAGCGTTCAACCTAGTAACCAAAATTTTAGTGCAAAGTTTAAAGATCAGAATTGAGGAGAGCTATGGGCCAGTAATTGGAGCACTCCTTGGTATCTTTATTCGGTTTAAGGAACTAAGGTGATGTGGGAGTGGAGCATCGACTGGGGTATGGAGGCACCAAGTTCCACAAGTGAGGCAGTATAGACTGAAAGGTCTTGTAGTATAAGTAGGTGAAGCCGTCAGGGCCCAGGGATTTACCATTCGGGAGACTTTTGAGAGTGTCAGTAAGCTCCTCATCTGTTTGTTTGTTTGTTTGTTTGTTTGAGTTGGAAGGGACCTCAAGGGCCATCGAGTCCAACCCCCTGCAAAAGCAGGAATTCCTAAAACATCCCAGCTATATACCTATCCAGTTTCCGCTTGAAGATTTCAATTGACGTAGAACTCACCACCTCCCGTGGCAGCCTATTCCACTCTCTTGTGAACCGAGAGCAAGGCAGGTGGTTTGGACTCCGCAACCAGAAATGAACGCACACGCGGTAGTTCAAGAAAAGAATATATATTTACTATAAGTTAATAAAGGCTATTTGAAGGTAAAATGACAGGGATAAAGACAAGCAAAATATACAATATAGCATGAACAATTTCAAGGCAAATTCTGCAATGGTTTCTACTTTTACTCTGTCCACTTCTGCAGTATGGACACTGAATGAACAATATACTCAAAACTATCCCTAACAGACCCTGACATCACATTTGGGTGCACCCCCTTTTCCCCAGTGGTCCAGGTGGACCGCTTACAGTCCGTAGAAGCGCGCGGTGGGGCCCAAAGTCGTTCCTTTCTTTTATAGTGAAGCGTCCTCTCCTCACTGTTATCAGGATCTCAGAAGAAATGAAGTCCTCTTTACCAGACAGGGAAACCAACTGAATGCAATGTAATCCAACAGCAGATTCCACTCAGCACACTGACAGTCCTGCCGAATCCATACACTGAGCTGGGATGTAAGCCGGGATTTAGCAGGTGCTGTCCAGTACATCAACAGCACTGCGAGTCTCTATCTGTGGTATCCATATACACAGTCACAATGTCAGTCTCACTGATCAGCCACTGAGCACAGTTCCTTTCACGTGGACTCACTAGTCCTGTTGTCTCTTTACACTCTGTCTCTGGACCAAGATACAGCTTAGCTGTACAGAAAAATATCCACACCAGTTCAATACAACATAGACACCTGTCTTCTCTCTTGCCAAGATGGCTGCTGCTCTCTGTCTCGTCACTTCCTGCTTCTCTGCTCACACTCTGTCTGCAGAACAGGCAGGCTGACATAAAAGGGGGGGGGGGGGTCTCACTCCAGCATCATGTCACAATTACAATGGCTGCTGTCTTAAAGGAACAGCATCACAGAAATACATTCACCATTAACAATTTATACAGACAAATAAAGCTTAGGACAACATTGGCTGTCTCTTACACTCTCACTACCTTTACTGTTAGAAAGTTTTTCCTAATGTCTAATCTGAATCTCCTTCCCCTTAGTTTCATCCCATTACTTCTCGTGCTTCCTTCTGCTAATGAGAAAAGGGTAGATCCCTCTGCACTGTGACAACCTTTCAGATATTTAAATACCGCTATTAAGTCTCCCCTTAGCCTTCTCTTCTGCAAACTAAGCAGTCCCAATTCTTTTAGCCTCTCCTCGTAGGACATGGTTTGTAGACCTTCCACCATTTTGGTTGCTCTTCTCTGGACCTGCTCCAATAAATCGATGTCTTTCTTAAACTGGGGAGCCCAGAACTGTACACAGTATTCCAGGTGGGGTCTGACCAGGGAAGAATACAGCGGAATAATTACCTCTCTTGATCTAGCTTCAATGCTCGTCTTGATACATCCTAGAATTTTATTAGCCTTTTTAGCCACCGCACCGCACTGTTGACTCATGTTGAATTTGCGATCTATTATTATGCCCAGATCCTTTTCCCCTGTACTCTCACTTAGTACTATTCCTCCCATACTATATATGCTTCTTGCATTTCTGTTACCCAGATGTAGAACTTTGCATTTGTCCCTGTTGAATACCATTTTGTTCACCTCAGCCCATTGTTCTAGTGTGTCCAAGTCCTTTTGGATGCATTCTCTCTCCTCTCTAGTGTTGGCCATTCCTCCTAGCTTTGTATCATCTGCAAATTTTATTAGTTCCCCATTAACCCCATCATCCAGATCATTTATAAAAATATTAAAAAGTACTGGGCCCAGGACAGAGCCCTGCGGCACCCCGCTTTTTACTTTCTTCCAGTTTGATATATAGCCATTTAGAATTTCTCGTTGTGCTCGATCATTAAGCCAATTGTGAACCCACCTCACTGATATTTTATCAAAGCCATACTTGATCATTTTTTCAATAAGAATGTTATGTGATACTTTATCAAAGGCCTTACTAAAGTCAAGATATACTATGTCCACTGCATTTCCCTGGTCCAACCATTGAGTGACTTTATTATAGAAGGAAATAAGATTAGTCTGACAAGATTTATTAGGCATAAAGCCGTGTTAGCTCTGATTAATTAAAGCCTTCCCATCCAGGTACCTAATTAAATGTTCTTTAACGATTTGTTCAAAGATTTTTCCTACTATCGAGGTCAGACTTACCGGCCTATAATTTCCTGGGTCGTCCCTATTCCCCTTTTTGTAGATGGGGACCACATTTGCCCTTTTCCAATCTAGAGGGACCACTCCTGTTTCCCATGACTTATTAACGATTATTGCAAGGGGTTCTGTTATTTCCTCTCTAATTCTTTTAAAACTCTAGGGTGTAAATCATCCGGTCCTGGGGACTTGGTTTCCTTAATCTTAGCTAAATGTTCTCTTACCAAACCTTCGCTTATAATCAGCTTGGAGTCCTCATTCCCCTCATCACTATCACCATTAATGTTGATATTACCATTCATTTCTTGGGAGAAGACGGATACAAAATATGAATTTAGTAACTCCACCTGCTGATCCACCATGTTAACTTTTTCACCCTTTTCGTTCTTCAGGACTCCAATGGTTTCCTTCACTTTTCTTTTGCTCTTAACATATCCCCAAAAACTTTTTACCTTACTCTTAACTTCTTTTGCAAGCTTCAATTCGTATTCAGCCTTGGCTTTTTTAATGCTTATCTTGCAGAGTCTGCAAACTGCTGTATACTCTCCCTTAGATATAGCTCCCATCTTCCACTTGTTGTAAGTTTCCTTTTTCTTTTTTAGTAGGTTATGTAATTTTTTGGTCATCCATCCTGGAGTTTAGGTGATTCCCATTTTTCTTGCTTCTAGGTATTGTTAGTTCCTGTGCATTAATGATTTCCCTACGGAAAATTTCCCACCCCTCATGTGCATTTTTGTGCTTAAGTAATTTTTGCCATTGAATTCTACTAACCCTTACCTTTAGGCCCCTAAAATCTGCCCTACTAAAATTGAGCCTTCTAGTCTTTGTCTTCTCAGGTGATTGGGGCATTAAGAGAATCAAGGGTCGAAGAAGCTAGAAAGGGAAGACTGCAAGAGTCAAGGTAATCCTGTAAACCCTGGGAGGTAGGGGGGAGATCAGGGTGGGTTCTCGATGGGAGGTTGTACAGGCAGGTATAATAAGACTGGAAAGCAGTAACAATATCATCAGGGTGGTGTAAGAGGGAACCAGAGGGGCCACAAATTGCATGGGAGAAGAAGCCTTATGGTCCCGTAGGGTCTTGACTAACAGGGTATGGGCCTTATTGCCAAACTCATAGTAGTGTTGGCAACTGTAGAGTAAAAGACGCTGGGTAGCATGTGTGGCTAGGTTGCATAGGTTGGCCCGGGCTGCAACCAATTGACAGAGGAGGGACAGAGAGGGGTGTAACACTAAACTATCAGTGAGGGATTTTATCTTAGTATGCAGGACTAGCTCCCTAGCCTGTCTGTCTTTTTTCAGTCTCATTGCTATGGCAATGCAGTGCCCTTGCATAACAGTCTTTTGGGCCTCCCAGAGGCTAGAGACTGAAGGTACTGAGGCCTCATTGTCTCGAAAGTATTCAATCAAATGGGTATGCAAGATGTTACAGGTGGTTTCCGAATATAAGAGGGACTCATTAAGGCGCCAGTCACAGCGTTTAGTCAAGATCGGCGGAGAGGAGAGGGTGACAGTGACACGATCTGACCATGAGATATTTCCAATATCAGCATCAATGAGGAACGGAGTGCCGGTGCATTAGCAAAGAAGTAGTCTATACTTGTGTGTTGTGGGGATGGGAGAAGACTGTAGGAGCGAGCAGTGGGGTTGTCGATGCGCCATAAGTCATAGAGGGTGTAGGATCTAATTAAACAGCGGAACTCCCTGGTGAGGAGAGGACGAGAGGCAGTGACCAGGTTATCATGCAAGGACAGTCTATTCGCATGTTTGGAGAAAAACATTAAAATCTCTGCTAAGGAGTCATAGGGGGCCTATAAACGGTTCAGAACCCCACAGAGGAAAGAAAGTTGGGAGGTGTTGGGGCATAAACATTGCAGAGAACAATAGGAGGTCCATGCAAGTGGCCCTCCAAAATAATATAGCGACCCCGAGGATTGAGATGGGAGGTGGTAACTAATGGGACATGTACGGGATAATAGGATAGCCACTCCCACCTTCCGGCGTTTATGGTAGGCAGAGAATCTTGTGGATAATAGTACTTAGCAAAATTAAATGTACCTGTATGGTTATAATGTGTTTCCTGAAGGAAAGCCACATCCGCCATGAGGGACCGGAGTTCCCGCAGGACCATGCGTCATTTGGTGTTGGAGCCCAGACCCTTGACATTTAATGTTACGCACTAACCCTTGGAGTGCAGCGTCCAGAGCAAGTAGAGACAAGAGATGCCATGGAGTCTGACTTCAACAGCCAGTTTGCAGTGAGAGGGTCTCCAGACCTAGAAGGAGAGAAAAAGGGAAGAGGTGGGAGAGACACACAAAAAAAAACAAAAAACGACAAGACAACCACCAAAACATATAAACCGTAAAACAGACTAGATTTCCTCCTGACCGGGGTGATGGTGGGCTTGTCCAGCTAGGACCAAGCCCGACTATCCAAGTGAGACTAACAAGTACCCACAGCCGGAATATACCCCCAAAGAGTGAAAGTGGAGGGGCAAACAACACTAGAAGGTGCTCTAATTCCACTAAAAGCAGTGGAAAAAAAAAAAAAAAAAAAAAAAAAAAAAAACCACCACACAAGTCATGAGGCGGAGGGTTCACCCACAGCCTCCTGGTCGAGGTTCCTGGAGAAGACAGATGACGTCTTCTAGGCTTCTGAGAGGTCCAAACCTGAGGAATCGGAGGTGGAGGGGCAAGCTCCCAGTCAGACAGCTCTGAAGGTGGAATATCCCAAGTAGTACAGAAAGGGTACAGGTCCGCATACGTGCACAGGGTATTAGAACGACCATTCGCTCGAGCAGTCAGGACAAAAGGGAATCCCCAACGGTATGGAATTTGACGGTCTCACAATAGTTGAAGCAGTGGGCGGAAATGGCGCCTTTTCTGTAAGATGATCCAGGAGAGATTTTGATAGAGTTGAATTTTGGCTCCATCAAAATCAAAGTCTTTAAGTTGGCGGGCTTTGGAGAGAATAGCCTCCTTCAGTGCAAAGTTGTGGACACAGCAGATAAGGTCTCGGGGGCCAGACCGGACCCCTTCGGGCGCAGGGCCCTATGAGCATGATCAAACTTGATCTTGTGAGTAGAGGGTTCAGCATTAAAGATTACCTCTAAGGTAACGTGTAAGTCCTCCTCCTGAGTGGCCTAGGTAACCCCCCGCCATTTTGTGAGGAGGGGGCCAGGGATAGCTTTGGCTGAGCCCCAGGAGTAAAGGGTGCCCGTGGTCCAGGTGGCAGAGGAGGCTCTGTGGTGTGTGCAAGGGCAGCATGGAGAGGAGTAGCAGAGTCTGTTAATGGAGCAGAAGGAGGTAGTGCAGAGGATGCCAGGGCCAGCAGACTGACCTGAGAGGCTGGAGAAGGTCCTGGGTCAGCAGGCAATAGAAGAGTCTCAGAAGGAGCAGGAGGAGGCAGGGAACATAGCGGCGGTAGGACCATGCGGACACCCGATGAAGCGGCATCTGATGACAGCGCAGTGGAGTCCCAACATCGCAAGTGAAGCGCTGGGGACTTCTGAATGCTGGTTCAAGATGGCTGCCGACAGGAAGAGGAGCAGAGCAGCGAGGGTGCTGGGAGCAGGTAAGTATCCAGGGATGGTAGGGAAGTGCAGTCACCAGGTGCAGGGGTCCCTGTAGAAGACTTCTTGGGCAATTTTTTTGCCCATGAGGGAGGCAATTTAAACCTTAGTAAGGCAGGCAGGACAGGAGCGCCCCAGGAACACATCTGCTCACCACTGCAGCATAGGCCATGCCTCCATCACTATTAAATTCTAATAGGTTGTCTGTGAACTGAACAATCATTGCGGCAACAGCCATGCTTTTTCTCTAGAGGGAAGTTTCAAAAAATAAATAAATTATATATATATATATATATATATATATATATATATATATATATATATATTATATGATAGCTGCTACCTTTTAAAAGGTCCATAAATCAAGCAAAACAACAGACAACCTGTTTGGTCACAGTTTTACCTAAGGGTACTGTTCCCTCTAAAATTGTGTTCTGGGTATGACAGATTAAAAAAAAAAAAAAATTCTAGTGCTTGTAGACAGGTATAAAATAACTGCTGTATGGCTTGATAATTCATTAGGATGCTACTTTAATTTTTTTCTTCCCAGTGTGTCCAACATATTCTCTCCACCACCCCAGTCCAGGACCTGTAGAGTCCAGACATGTAGAAGCATACTAGCTCTTCACCTTTTCCAAATTATGGTTGTGTTCACACAGAGTTTTTTGGCAGCGGATTTTGATGCAGAATCCGCCTCAAAAACTCCTCCCATTCATTTCAGTGGGAGTCTAACTTTCTTCCCCCCCTTCCTCCAAAAAAAAAAAAAAAAAAAAAAAAAAAAAAAAAAAAAAAAAAAACACACACACACAACTTACTTGCCGCGGATTCCGTCCACGGCTCGAGACGCGCTACTGATTAGGCCCATTCATCCGGGCCTAATTAGGAGCAGGATGCTGCGACGGAATGCTGATGCACTGCATCACGTCGCGGAAGACCGCAGCAAAAACTCCAGTGGCGGAAAATGATTTTCATTTTCCGCTGTGTGAACACTCTTATAAAAGGTGCCATGGCACTTCATTCTTCCAAAATGGCATTCCCGGAATTATCAAAGACATTCGATGGACGAAGACTGTGTCATGGGTGTCCCCATCTTTCAAGAAGCTGAGCTCCCACCCCATGTCATAGAACATCACTACACCCTGAGTGCAGCCTACCTTCCAGCATCTCTGGCTCTCCCTCAGGCCCTCCCAGAGAGAAGGCATCTCGTTCTCATTCAGCCTCCATGGTCTGCTCACGGCACCTCAGCGCCTCATCCTCCACAGTGGGGAACAAGCTCATGCGCCTGTTGGCCATCTTCCTATCAGGCAGTTGGTCGGTGCATGCTACAGCAAAAGTGTCAGTGGCCTTGCCAACACTGAGCATTGCTACGCCCTTTTTCAAAGTGGCAAGGGAGGAACAAAACCGAAAGTCGCATAAACCTGAGTTTAAACTTATATGCCAGAAGACTTGCGTACAAGGCATAATAAATCTGCACCAGTAACTGAGTAAATACGGAGAAAAAAAAAAGTCTGTTGTGCTGATAAATATCTGCAAATTCGTTATTGAAACTACTATTCCCTACTCCACATTTGTATACATAGGCTTTAGTACAAGGAGCTCATGTGTAGGGTTTATTTATTTCTTAATAAAAAGAAAAGCAAAACGAGGTGAGTCTAGTAATATTTTACACTACTTGAAAGGCTAAAGTTACATGTGGAATAATTGTTATGACCAACCATAGGCGTAGCTATAGGGGACACAGCAGTAGCAGTTGCTACCGGACCCTTGATCCTGAGGGGGCTCCAAAGGTCTCCCTGACTCATAATATATAAACAGTATTTTAAAGGGCACATGGTAGATAGGGGCCCTATTAGAGATTTTGCATTGGGGCCCAGGAGCTGCAAGTTACGCCTCTCTGACCAACCAATGTGTACCTCAGGATCTGCTGCAGATTTGAGGCAAACTCCACTGCTGAATTTTTAAAGTGCAGCCTAAATATTGATGGTTATCTTTAAAAATAATGAAAGCAGTGTGAATCCAAAAATCCTCTGTTTGCTGTCAACAAAAAAAAAAAAAAAAAAAAAAAACACCCCACACAACCAATAACAGGCTCTCTCCTTCTTAAATATCAGACATGTACAAGACTTATATCTATTATACCGGCTGCCTTCCTTTGAGAATATACCATCCAAAGTTTTGAAAAGCAACCCTGATATAAATGGGAGAAACATGTATCCAAAAGTAGAAAGGGGTCCTTTTTAAAGTTATGTGGTAATATTGGAGACAAAAGGGACACTCCTGTGTTTTTTTTTTTTTCTTGTGTCTTAAAGACAGTCTCCTCAATAGATCTAGTTGTCTACTCACAATGTCTTTCCTTATCCTTCTTTCATCTTTAAGAAGTCACATGATCACAGTGCAACTGTGTGTGAGACTACTTTTTTCAAGTATGGATTGTTGTACAAACAATCTGCCTCTTGCATACCCTGCTCCCTATAGCCCCTCATTCATATGCTCCCTTTACCTTCCCCAGGGTTATCAACAGCAATTTGTGAAACTTTCATGAGCTGGGGTGACATCATCCTCACAAAGTAAGGTCCTGGCAGGTATATACAGTGCCTTGCAAAAGTATTCAGCCCCCTTGAACTTTTCCACCTTTTGCCACATTTCAGGCTTCAAAACAAAGATATAAAATTAAAATTTTTTGGTGACAAATCAACAAGTGGGACACAACTGAAGTGGATCGAAATTTATTGGATATTTTAAACTTTTGTAAAAAATAAAAAACTGAAAAGTGGGGCGTGTCAAATTATTCGGCCCCCTTAAGTTAATACTTTGTAGCGCCTCCTTTTACAGCAATTACAGCTGCAAGTCGCTTGGGGTAGGTCTATCAGTTTTGCACAGCGAGAGACTGAACTTCTTGCCCGTTCTTCCTTGGAAAACAGCTCGAGTACAGGGAGGTTGGATGGAGAGCATTTGTGAACAGCAGTTTGTCTCTTTCCACAGATTCTCGATTGGATTCAGGTCTGGACTTTGACTTGACCATTCTAACATCTGGATACGTTTATTTGTGAACCATTCCATCGTAGATTTTGCTTTATGTTTGGGATCAATGTCTTGTTGGAAGATAAATCTCCGTCCCAGTGTCAGGTCTTTTGCAGACTCCAACAGGTTTTCTTCCAGAATGGTCCTGTATTTGGCTCCAACCATCTTCCCATCAATTTTAACCATCTTCCCTGTCCCTGCTGAAGAAAAGCAGGCCCAAACCATGATGCTGCCACCACCATGTTTGACAGTGGGGATGGTGTGTTCAGGGTGATGAGCTGTGTTGCTTTTACGCCAAACATATCGTTTTGCATTGTGGCCAAAAAGTTCGATTTTGGTTTCATCTGACCAGAGCACCTTCTTCCACATGTTTGGTGTGTCTCCCAGGTGGCTTGTGGCAAACTTTAAACGAGACTTTATGGATATCTTTGAGAAATGGCTTTCTTCTTGCCACTCTTCCATAAATCCCAGATTTGTGCAGTGTACGACTGATTGTTGTCCTATGGACAGACTCTCCCACCTCAGCTGTAGATCTCTGCAGTTCATCCATCCAGAGTGATCATGGGCCTCTTGGCTGCATCTCTGATCAGTGTTCTCCTTGTTTGAGATGAAAGTTTAGAGGGACGGACGGGTCTTGGTAGATTTGCAGTGGTCTGATACTCCTTCCATTTCAATATGATCGCTTGCATAGTGCTCCTTGGGATGTTTAAAGTTTGGGAAATCTTTTTGTATCCATATCCGGCTTTAAACTTCTCCACAACAGTATCACGGACCTGCCTGGTGTGTTCCTTGGTCTTCATGATGCTCTCTGCGCTTTAAACAGAACCCTGAGCCTATCACAGAGCAGGTGCATTTATACGGAGACTTGATTACACACAGGTGGATTATATTTATCATCAGTCATTTAGGACAACATTGGATCATTCAGAGATCCTCACTGAACTTCTGGAGTGAGTTTGCTGCACTGAAAGTAAAGGGGCTGAATAATATTGCACACCCCACTTTTCATTTTTTACAGACGTTTAAAATAACCAATAAATTTTGTTCCACTTCAAAATTGTGTCCCACTTGTTGTTGATTCTTCACCAAAAAATTTAAATTTTATATCTTTAGGTTTGAAGCCTGAAATGTGGAAAGAGGTTGAAAAGTTGAAGGGGGCCCGAATACTTTCACAAGGTACTGTAGTATTATGAGCTCTGCAGTGTTTTGCAGAAACAGGTACTAGACATGGGTGACAGCATCAGCAATAGAAAATTTTTAATCTACTTCAATGACTATGTTGCATAATGCTGGAGTATCACTTTAATTAAAGTAGTATCCATAGCTAGCAATAACTTTTTGCAATAAAGAAACAGGGCATGTAGTCCAGTGACTAGACATGGACAGAAACAAAGTCCATCAGGTCCAAGCCTTCACTTACCATTTCCACATTAATGTAAAGCCAGACTCCTCACTATTGATACAGTTGTGTTCACCTTACCAAGACCTTAACACACCATGGTTTTTCAAACTGCAAACACAAACAAGGATCTAATAGAGACATGTACTAAGCAGTAATGCCCTGTGGATATGTAAATATCCTTAACTGATACAGGCTGTATAAGTGTATAGGAACATACCCTTAGATACTTAATCTAGGTGTAAAATGGATAACTCACTAGCATGTTATCCACGCAAGAATGGATCAGCACTATTTTAGATGCTAAGACTAGTCAACAATCCAAACTTTGGAGCATTACATAGTAATAAAGTGCTTCCCCCCCCACCCCCACACACACACACACGTTCTTCAGGGTTAGACTGGTTTCACCTCTATGTTCATACAGTCATATGAAAAAGTTTGGGCACCCCTATTAATCTTAATCATTTTTAGTTCTAAATATTTGGGTGTTTGTAACAGCCATTTCAATTTGATATATCTAATAACTGATGGACACAGTAATATTTCAGGATTGAAATGAGGTTTATTGTACTAACAGAAAATGTGCAATATGCATTAAACCAAAATTTGACGGGTGCAAAAATTTGGATACCCTTATAATTTTATTGATTTGAATACTCCTAACTACTTTTTACTGACTTACTGAAGCACAAAATTGGTTTTGTAACCTCACTGAGCTTTGAACTTCATAGCCAGGTGTATCCAATCATGAGAAAAGGTATTTAAGGTGGCCAATTGCAAGTTGTTCTCCTGTTTGAATCTCCTCTGACGAGTGGCATCATGGGTTCCTCAAAACAACTCAAATGATCTGAAAACAAAGATTGTTCAACATAGTTGTTCAGGGGAAGGATACAAAAAGTTGTCTCAGATTTAACCTGTCAGTTTCCACTGTGAGGAACATAGTAAGGAAATGGAAGACCACAGGGACAGTTCTTGTTAAGCCCAGAAGTGGCAGGCCAAGAAAAATATCAGAAAGGCAGAGAAGAAGAATGGTGAGAACAGTCACAGACAATCCACAGACCACCACCAAAGAGCTGCAGCATCATCTTGCTGCAGATGGTGTCACTGTGCATCGGTCAACAATACAGCACACTTTGCACAAGGAGAAGCTGTATGGGAGAGTCATGCGAAAAAAGCCGTTTCTGAAAGCACGCCACAAACAGAGTCGCCTGAGGTATGCAAAAGCACATTTGGACAAGCCAGCTTCATTTTGGAAGAAGGTCCTGTGGACTGATGAAACAAAGATTGAGTTGTTTGGTCATACAAAAAGGCGTTATGCATGGCGTCCAAAAGACACAGCATTCCAAGAAAAACACTTGCTACCCACTGTAAAATTTGGTGGAGGTTCCATCATGCTTTGGGGCTGTGTGGCCAATGCCGGCACCGGGAATCTTGTTAAAGTTGAGGGTCGCATGGATTCAACTCAGTATCAGCAGATTCTTGAGAATAATGTACAAGAATCAGTGACGAATTTGAAGTTACGCCGGGGATGGATATTTCAGCAAGACAATCCAAAACACAGCTCCAAATCTACTCAGGCATTCATGCAGAGGAACAATTACAATGTTCTGGAATGGCCATCCCAGTCCCCAGACCTGAATATCATTGAACATCTGTGGGATAATTTGAAGCGGGCTGTCCATGCTCGGCGACCATCAAACTTAACTGAACTGGAATTGTTTTGTAAAGAGGAATGGTCAAAAATACCTTCATCCAGGATCCAGGAACTGATTAAAAGCTACAGGAAGCGACTAGAGGCTGTTATTTTTGCAAAAGGAGGATCTACTAAATATTAATGTCACTTTTCTGTTGAGGTGCCCATACTTTTGCACTGGTCAAATTTTGGTTTAATGCATATTGCACATTTTCTGTTAGTACAATAAACCTCATTTCAATCCTGAAATATGACTGTGTCCATCAGTTATTAGATATATCAAATTGAAATGGCTGTTGCAAACACCCAAATATTTAGAACTAAAAATGATTAAGATTAATAGGGGTGCCCAAACTTTTTCATATGACTGTATATCTTTTTGTTTTTGCTATGTTATAGTAACAGAAGAAGGAAAAAATGGTAGTGGCAGAACCATCACATGATGGACACCAATGGTGTCCATTGACTATAGTTGAATTCATTGGGTTTTTGTCATGGTGTCCACCATTTTACCAGACAAAATAGCACAGAATTTTTCATGGAGTCTGCAATGGATGTAAGCTATACTGTCCAATACCATCTGAATAAAGTACCAAACTCAGTGACAAAGTACCAAGTCAGTGACTTTTTACAGAGTAGTATGAAAAGCTATTTAGACATTTAAGAACTAGTTAGAAAAGCTGGCGAGAGCCAAGTCACCAAGAAGAAAACCCAAGCAACCTGCCAAAATTTTGGTCTTTGAGACATGCTAACATCGCTGAATAGGAGATTGTGTTATAAATTGCCCATTAAAGAACTAGCTGGTAACTGCAATTATTATGTTGAATTGCATTTTTTGTGTCACAGGGGAGCTCACTTGGCTTCTCTCTCTTTGATGCTTTTTTTTTAGTCACTCAGCTCTAATAGCTCTATTGGCCAGTTACCATTTCAAGGATGACTTGCGAGAGTTTTAGAAATACACCTGTTTGGCAGAATATGTTAATAAATGCCAATAAATTGTCTTCTAACTAAGCTTTGACCTTAGGAAACATTGTTAAGCAACAGATACTCATTACATATAGATAAAATGTGTGATCAAATCAAAAGTTTAAGGTTTTATACTATTTTTGTAATCACAAAAATTCTAATGTTGTCTATAGGTTATTTATGGTAAAAGTTATAATGCTATAAAAGATAAAAATGTACAAACACACACCCCTGGATCAAAGATCTCTTACATCTAATCTATAAAAAAAAAAAAAAAAAGTCTTTGTTTATAGCACATACCCAGTTTGCCATGAAGTAAAAAAAAAGATCCTTCCTACCCATTGCTTGTAATAAGACAAATCCCTGTATCAACAAATCCTTGGGTCAACATTCAGACATTCCTGGATTAACATTGTACATTAATACTAGTAGCCCTTTATATTGCAGTGTACAAGGAATAGATGTCCTTTTAAAGCTCAAAAGCAGCATGATCCATAATTTTTGTAATGCTTCTGAATCATATGATAAAATTGCACTTCCTTCAAATATAAGGAGCGACTCCCCAGATCTGATGTCTTCTTTATGAACTGGTGACCAAGATTGCATAGCATAGGCAAGATGTAGTTGCATCACTTCTTTATAAATGGGTAAAATAATGCTTTTTCTCTAGAAGTCATGCCTTTTTAAACAGTGGACGATTCCCTGTTGGCTTTAGATGCAGCAGTCTGAAATTGTATACTATAGTTTATCAACAATTACTCCCAAGCCTTCCTTCATTGGAGACTCAATCTCAGTCTGGCACATTTGGCTTAAGAAAGGGCGTTGCGCCAAGTGTGCACCACAATATCAGTAATTTTCTGGTAGAGAGGGATTGTTGAATTCCCCACAATGTGTTTTGGGGGTTATACTTTTTTGTCCCTTTCTCAAAAGCAAACGAGTAAAACTTTTAAACTCCTATTATACAGTACCCTCGAATTTAATAAAATCCTAGAATTCACCTGTCTGTCACTGCACCCACATCTGGTCTGGTCTCTGAACCAATGGCTGAGTGTGTATTAGGAATCAGAGCTGTACGATGCTGAATAATTACCATGTGTTCTGTCCCTTTTGGTCAGTGGCTCATGAGCCAAACACATGCCAAGCACAATGAGTTTCTGTAGGACTAAGTTGACATCAGGTTTAGTGATTACAGTAATAGACAGGCCCTTATGAGATCTTCCGTGTTGCTCTGCTCTATAAAACAGTGGTTATGAGAGTGTGAAGGATCTCGTCCTGTCGAACCCACGTTCCGCACACCTGAGATCACTTCAATTACCTCACACCTACCTCCAGTGAGTGTTCTGGGCCGATAGGATAATACAACACGAGCTTTCTAAATTTATTAACCCCTAAACGGGTCGGTACTAGACACTTAACACATACAGAAAATACATGTAGCAATTAGCAAGCAAATACAAGTGGAAAGCAACATGACAATTGCACAAAGTAAAAATGGGAATAACAGAAAAAGGAAATATTACCAACACAAGCCTGTGATTGGTTCTCTGGGCTCTGGATGATGAGCTCAGAGCACGTACTTCAAAAGTCCAAAAGCATGCGTCCAGGCATGCTATTCCAGTGGTAACACCCTGGGCAGTGCTATCTGGGTGACTTTCAGCAGAACCAGAGGCAAAAGACCATTTTCAGAACAAGTAGATGGACTTAGAGAAACTGACTGTCGCAGGGTTCTTTCGAAAGTTGCAGAGCATGCGTTTCCTACATGCTGTTATACCTCTTCCAGGTTAACAAAAGGGTCTCATGGCCTCAAGGCTAGGCCACATGGTAGAAGTCACCATCTTGACCTCCCCACACATCTCCTCCAGGAACAGCACAAGACAGAAGACAAAGAGTCTGGACAAAGCTGGTCTGAGACCTTTTACCTCCCCTGGTCTCCTCCCTGAGTGAGGTCACCAGGAGGAGCACTGCCCCCCTTTCTACATCTCTCAATCATTTTTCTTTATAATTCCTCGCCCGATGACTGTAGAGTCGGGCCAGCAGTATGACAGGGTTCGTGGCGAGATCCCCAACATGTAGAGCCCAAGGTTAACACTCCAATTCCCTTTGGGTAAGGAGATCAGTGTCTGGACCTTTTCCGGGCTTTGAACTGTGACTTGTGTATTCTGAGCGTGTGCCTTGACCTGACGCATCTGAGGGATTTATCGGGGCGACTGTAAGATGTTCCCCTGGGCAGCTATTGTCATAAAACCATAATCCCTTTGAAGTAAAGCTGGATCCAATATGTCTGTGGAAGATATGCAGAGTGCTTCCCCAGCACACCCTTTCTGCAGGACCCTCAGCCGTGTTAGCACTGTTATGCAAATAAAGGCCTGTGTCAGTGACTCTCTAGGGATCAAAGGGTTGTTGATTACAGATCCCATGAACCACATCCCCCAAGCCTCTAACCAAATGGCTAACAACAGACCGGAACCACACTATATGAGCGAATATTAGAACAATAAATCCATATCTGAGTTTCGTATCATCACAGAGGGTATAAAGGCTAATAAATGAATCCTTGAAAGTCAAACAGACAAAGGTCTGAGTCTCTGAAAACAACAATGACAAATGCAGGACATAGGGGCAAAGCAATCAAGATTTTGACAAAGTCCAAAACATGGTTATGGGGTCAAGGGCAAAGGTTATCAATGAGTTCATGTCATGGTTCAAAAGGCTGACAAAGACAATAATAAAACATCACAGCACAAAGTAAGAAAGGATCTGTAAAAATTCAACTATTTGCTGTACTACAAAGAGTCCATTATTTATATTAAGCACCGATTTACATATCTGCAACCTGTAGGCACAAGTTGTCTGAAGGCATAAATGCCACCCTGACATGTACTGTGTAAACTTTGGATTGTTGCCAGAAATGGATAACTGCAAAGGAACTGAGATTTCAACAAGGGTAATAAACTTCCATTCTTTTGTCATTAAAACCTCAATTTTGCCTTAATTATGGTTTTATCTCCAGCAAAATAAAGTAGTAATCAGAACAATTATCTATGTATTATCTTGAGTGTAAGGCTAGGGTTACACAGTGACTTTGGCCATGACTCCTGTTGTGTGCCCTAAGATCTCTGGGTGGCCCTACCTAATGGTAGTGAATGGAGTTGAACAGCTACCCCAAGGGTACTGGGACTTCAAAAAGATTGGACATTGCTTGAAGTTTTGTTCCAAGTACCCTTGGAATCACGAGACCCCATTAAACAACATTAGCGAAGAAACCTTTATAAAATTGAGGGATTTTGTGCTCCCAACCTTTGTTTTTTTTTACAATTTAGGTGAAATCTGGTTAGGTTATGGTCACTATTACCAATGTTTTCACCAGTGACATTTCCATAAGTTATACATTATTAAAAATTATCAGATCCAGCAGAGCAAACCGTTGTTGGATATTCTACAAGCTGGACCATAATTGTCCTGTGACAAGTTGATGAATTGCCTCCCCTTTGCAGATGATGCAGAACCATGACCCCAGTCAATATCCAGATAGAAAAAAAAAAAAAAAAAAAAAAAAAAAAACCCAACAAGACCACTGTGCTTACCTGTGCCACCGAATCAATTAACTGTGGAAAACCACTTGTACCCCAATTAAAAGTCAGTCCAGTGCTCTAGGAACCAAAACCATTCTTTCCTGCACCAATATGTGAGACATGCATTTAACTCCTTAATGCTCCTGCTGCCTATACTGTGTAGCGCATGGCACAGGCAGCTTTCCAGAGAATACAAACTTGGAGGTCCTTCCTTCCAGCTTAGAGCCTTGTTCTCTAAAATTATTCTAAAGGAGACTCCACCTACCATCTATTTTGTCATAGGTACCCAAATGGACCACAACAGCTGGAACCTCAGAGGAAGGGGAACGACGAAGACAATGAGTCCTGATACTTGACTCACCCCCTGTCCCTACCTACTTGCCTCAACTACCCTAAGCGGTAGAGGACAACTGGGCGACGGTCCCTTCCTATAATACAAGTGAATACACAAGACAAAAACAGGTACGAGTAATCAAGAGAGCCAAGGGTCAGAACCAGTTGAGCAGCGAAGTACAAAATCAGAACAATAGTCAAAAGGAAAAGCCAAGGTCAGAATATAGATAATCAGAGAAAACAGTATAACGCTTAGAGAGACTAATAGCAAGCAACCAAGAGAGGGTTGGAAAGCTATATAAAGGGTATCAGGAATCCTCCCCAGGCTTGATTGGCAAGGAATGATGTCAATCAAAAGAGCACAAATGTTAACTCTTTAGAACTCAGAGCCCTGGTTAGACTGGCACATTGCAACAAATACTCAGCTGTGCTAAAACAGCAGTAGACCCAGGAGCAGAGGATCATAAATGGACACGCCTCCTGTGCCGTAGCTTGCGGCTGGATGATGGCGCAGAAATATGAACGGGAAAAGATGTTACAGTCTTCCTGATTAACTTGCAGTACCAACCTGCACTACCGTCTCTTCCCTGACTACTAGCTGGACTGTCCTAACAGCTTTTAGGGAGAGCAGTATCCACTAGGGCTGCCATTTTTGTTTGGATGAACAGAAACAGGAGTGGCCCTTCCTTTTCTTGGAGCCCCTTTCACACCTTCTATCTGTATTCACCCAGCTCCTTGCCTGGTCTTCCTGATGTCCCTCAAGCTCTTCAACCTCCATATTGTGAAGAATATCGCCTCGCCCAGCCGCCTGGCACGCCTGCGATCAAACTTCTTTCTTAACCTCCCACTCACACACCGTGAGTAGACCGGGTCATAGGATAAAAACGAAACGAGCGATATAAATTTTATATATTTAATAACCCAAGTGGGTCGGTATGGATTAATAGCATATACAGAAATATACCATATTAATATGATCAAGCATAAACATACAAGCAAAAGAGCAATGATAGGGCACATAAAAAAAACGGAAATAAAATATAGAAATAATACCAGACCTCAGGAAGATTCCTGATCACAGCTATCTTAGCTGTATCTCTTCCAGCTTCCACCCAAAGACTAACACCAACTCACTCTAGCCAGTGTGAAGGACCCTTGTCCAGCCCCACCCTTCACCCCCCCAGTCAGCCCTCTCCTCACGGAAAGAGGAATCTATGCTGGTTAGAAGGAAAGATGGGTGCCTGGGTTAGTTGTAGGTCATTAGCCCACCCTCCCCCCTTTGGACATCTGGGATATCACACTGACGGGCCAGACAGGCCCTCTCTCCATGGTATGCACATAAAACCATTGGAGCGAATTGACCACCAATGTAAACACAGCTTTACACTCCTACAGATATGTGACTGATACGAATGAGGAATGATACATGTCCAAGAAAGATACATAAATTGAGGGTCTCATCATCACACATATCTAATCAGCAGAGTTTATACAGGTCAACAATCGGTGCTCTATTACTCATTACCTTAGGTAACAGCTTTCACAGGATAAGAATGATATGCTTTTTACAGATACAAATTATTCCATTAGATGTATGTGGAAATTTCCATCTCCTTCCAGAGTGCCTGGAATAAGATAAAGAGAGGAGGGGTTGTGTTTGGTATATCTCAGTTTGTATCTCTTCATAGCTCTGCAGGAGGGTGGGATAGAACATTGGGTACACATACATGCATGAGGCATCAGATGAGGACTTGGTAAATGTTCAATTTAATGAAGAAAGCTGAGAACTGTCCACAGTCAGACTATAAAAAAAAAAATTAATATAAATGAGTATGCTTTATATTTGGACCCAAACAGAATCAACAGTGACAATCCAAAGTGCATGAAACTAGTAGCAGTGACCATATACACAAATATTTGTACTGTTGAAGATACACTTTCAGTCTTGTGAAAATTATCTGTTGTGAAGGGACAGAATGGAGGGTACTGGTTAGCAGGGCTGTTAACCATCCACAACTTCCTGCACATCAGGTTGGGAACCCTACTGAAAAATTGCATTGCCTTTAACCTGGCACTGCATACTAAAAATATTGTGCCTATAGTATATATTGCTTATGTAAAATCATTCAGCAGAAGGACCCTGCAGATGTGTGAGGGATCCGTGCACATTGTCATGCTCTCATGGCAAACTCAGCCATCAGCTTGCCTCTGGTTCACTCTATGTGGTTTCTGACCCTCCATTATTCTGTGTGATTCGTTCTGTTTCTGCACCTGGTCTAGCCCATAGGTTGAGCTTTGAGCTTCCTTCCTGCAACCTGAAACCCTTATCAGCTCACCAGTGACTTTGTGCCTCCTGCTACTTGTTTTTCCTGTCCTGTTCCTGGACTGATTTTTTAGCCTGTCCACCTGTCTGTCCTGTTTTAAGTCTCTGTTCACATTCTGTGCATTTTAATCTGTTTCTGTGGTGCTCTGCACCACAGCTCTGTCTGACAGATCAGCTGACCAGGACCACCTCAGGAAGTAGCAGCCTGGTGGACTCCTCACTGTGAAGGCTAGATCCCTGTATGAGGTTTAAAGGGTGAAAACCAGGGAGCGTGACCTTATTATGGCTCCAGATATGCACATATATATTTATCTAACAACAAGGGGATGATATGCGTGTCCTAGCAACATGGTTCATAGTTACTGGTGTAGATTTCCATTCTGGCGCAGGGAGAGCAGACAGATTTATGAAGAGGCCACAGCTTCATCAATTTCTCGGTCCCTGTGCCAGTCGGGGCAATTTATCTAGTCAAAAATCCAAAAGGGTTCGATCATTAGGTCACAGTAACTTGCAGGTCGCAACACAACCAACATCCCTATCATTAGATACAATGAAGTGGCTTGATATTATGTTGTGCGACACCGATCTATTGATACATCAAGGCATTGCTGTCCACACAAACCAGCAAAACATACCCTGAAAGGTCACCTTTGGTAAAGGTCTAGCTAATGAAAGTTTATGGGTAAATTCAATGTACACACAAGTAGATTATTTGGGTATTTTATAAATGTTTACCCAAAAACTGATGCTTATGGATGTGTCACTTACTCCACTTAAAGAGTCTCAAAAAATTGTCACAGTCTCACTCCAGTAACAGAGTGGTTTAGAAAGTGGAGTAGTGTCTTAGTGCAGAAGTGTAAGCCTAGTTTCACACCAACATCCATGAAAAGTGTACAAAAATGTTTTAGGCTAAGGTCCCACATAGCAGGCCGTAGCGAAAAAGCGCTGCAGGAAAATGACGGAGACGCATTGCAGTTTTTCCCACAACACTTTTCACAGAAAGACTGCAGAGTTTTCCTCTGCAGACTTCCTGATTGAATTATATCTATACAGAAACCACCAGCTATTCTGAAGGTATAATTGATATGCTACAATTTCCAAAAACACAACGGTTTTGGAAATCACAGCATTTCCGCTGCAGGTATTTTTCTGCAGTGTGTGGATGGAATTCACCAGAAAGCCACTTTGCAGGGCTCCCAAGTGGGGCCTTACACCCAAGTGGTGCACATTTTCACAGATGCCTCAAATTTGAGTGTATAGAATGTGAATTGTGGGAGGATAGGCTCAGTGGTAGCAGCAGCAGAGACAGACAGGATTTACCCTGTACGTTTATTTTTCCAAAAATGCCAAAACAAAATGAGCCTTAACAGTCAGGCAAAACGATAACAGAAATCCTGCTCATCTGAGCTATTAACTAAATAAAGAGGCCCTTACTATACGTGTGGCTTGATTCAGCCACAGTCAACACACAGGGAAAAGACAACCCACACTAATCTCTCACCAGTTGTTAGCATGTTAGAAGAGAATCCAGCTCCTCCTCCTCACTGCCCAGGACCGAGGTCTTGACAACCTTTATAGGCCCCTTTAATGAGACCCAGCTCCCACCTGTGCTTGAAGGCTCCTTCCTGCTGTAGGATAGGACATGGTTAACAGAATGGCCTTCTCACAGCTGAGGTTTTGTTACAGATCTGTGTTGTAACTTCACTTACCATACATAAGTGAGGAATGTGGGGGATATATATAGCGACCTTCCAGTACTTTACCTGTCACCTTCTCACAGAATGTAGGTTTAAACTTAAAGATATGCCAAATTTAGCAAATTAAGTCTAAATTATGGCAACGCAGATTTAAAAATTTCCCCCGATGAATTCAGATTCTCGCCATATGGAAGTTTCAACAGGGACATATTTCACACTCATTGTGAAAAAAAATATCCATACTCGATCAAGCAAGCAAGTTTATGCCGGAGTTGGGTATTGAAGTGTTGTCAGGCAGCTGCTACATGTACAATATATGGCCTCAGCTAAGCACTGAATACAAACCTGATGGTTTAAGGACAGCTTGGTTTAGAACTATTTGAAAATAACACAACTAAAATAGCTCCTAGAACTAAACAAATATAGCTTTTGTCTTATTATAGCAATATCATTGTATGCACAGGGAATATGGAAGTGATTAGAGGGAATCCCCACATCCTGTAACTATGAATACAAGAAATAAATAAAGCCAGGGAAGCAAGGTCTATACGTGTGGAAATGATCACTAATGTACTGACTCATCCATCGCTTTCAAAAGCCAATATGACAAGCCCGTCTATAAAAAGACAAAATATCTCATCATATAAGTCTTAGATAGGCAATAATAGTGCTGGTCATAGAGCATTACATCAATACAACTACACAATGGCCAATGTTTGTAATGCACTTTTCTCACACAAAGGACTCAATACACAGGGAGAGTTGTGGAGCATGGAAGTCAGTGACTGCTATAAAGGCACTCATCCCCCAACACCCTCTATGGTCAGTTTTTATGGGAAACCAATTTACCTCTCAGTAAATTGTTCACGTGTGGGAGAAACCTACATATACACAATGAGAACATACAAACTCCATAAAGATGGAGATTCAAACCCAGAAATCCAGTACTGAGCCATTGTGCTGCCCAGGACATGAATCACATGGGGGAATTAGGAAAGGAATGTATGCCAGAAACGTGGCACATCTTTAGTACAGGGCAGGTCTTAAGTCTTTTTCACACATCTGTGTTTTGATCAGTGTATTGCATCACTGATTATTAGGCTGAGTTTATACAATGCTTTATTACTGAAGAACTGTATGCAGTATTTAAATGCAGTAATGCCTAGCACGTGTTACTATGCATTTCACCTTCATGCTAACAGACACCAAACGGAAAACCTCTGGTTTACTGGCAAACTAGACACGTGCTACTAATGTATGCTCAGCCAAAACCAGGAGCAACAGAACAGAACAAGTGCAAATCTTTCCACAAACCAAAATGCTGACCTGTGAATAAGGTCTTATACAGTGCTGGCCAAAAGTATTGGCACCCCTGCAATTCTGTCAGATAATACTCAATTTCTTCCAGAAAATGATTGCAATCACAAATGCTTTGGTAATAATATCTTCATTTAATTTGTCCAATGGAAAACCACAAAAAGAATTGTCAAAAAGCCAAATTGGATATAATTCCACACCAAACATAAAAAAGGGGGTGGACAAAAGTATTGGCACCCTTTGAAAAATCATGTGATGCTTCTCTAATTTGTGTAATTAACAGCACCTGTTACTTACCTGTGGCACATAACAGGTGGTGGCAATAACTAAATCACACTTGCAGCCAGTTGAAATAGATTAAAGTTGACTCAACCTTTGTCCTGTGTCCTTGTGTGTACCACATTGAGCATGGAGAAAAGAAAGAAGACCAAAGAACTGTCTGAGGACTTGAGAAGCAAAATTGTGAGGAAGCATGAGCAATCTCAAGCCTACAAGTCCATCTCCAAAGACCTGAATGTTCCTGTGTCTACCGTGCGCAGTGTCATCAAGAAGTTTAAAGCCCATGGCACTGTGGCTAACCTCCCTAGATGTGGACGTAAAAGAAAAATTGACAAGAGATTTCAACAAAAGATTGTGCGGATGGTGGCTAAAGAACCTCGACTAACATCCAAACAAGTTCTAGCTGCCCTGCAGTCCGAGGGTACAACAGTGTCAACCCGTACTATCCGTCGGCGTCTGAATGAAAAGGGACTCTATGGTAGGATACCCAGGAAGACCCCACTTCTGACCCAGAGACATAAAAAAGCCAGGCTGGAGTTTGCCAAAACTTACCTGAGAAAGCCAAAAACTTTTTGGAAGAATGTTCTCTGGTCAGATGAGACAAAAGTAGAGCTTTTTGGGAAAAGGCATTAAGATAGAGTTTACAGGAAAAAAAAAAGAGGCCTTCAAAGAAAAGAACACGGTCCCTACAGGGAGGTTCCCTGATGTTTTGGGGTTGCTTTGCTGCCTCTGGCACTGGACTGCTTGACCGTGTGCATGGCATTATGAAGTCTGAAGACTACCAACAAATTTTGCAGCATAATGTAAGGCCCAGTGTGAGAAAGCTGGGTCTCCCTCAGAGGTCATGGGTCTTCCAGCAGGACAATGACCCAAAACACACTTCAAAAAGCACTAGAAAATGGTTTGAGAGAAAGCACTGGAGACTTCTAAAGTGGCCAGCAATGAGTCCAGACCTGAATCCCATAGAACACCTGTGGAGAGATCTCAAAATGGCAGTTTGGAGAAGGCACCCTTCAAATCTCAGGGACCTGGAGAAATTTGCCAAAGAAGAATGGTCTAAAATTCCAGCAGAGCATTGTAAGAAACTCATTGATGGTTAACGGAAGCGGTTGTTCGCAGTTATTTTGTCTAAATGTTGTGCTACCAAGTATTAGGCTGAGGGTGCCAATACTTTTGTCCGGCCCATTTTTGGAGTTTTGTGTAAAATGATCAATGATTTGACACTTTTTTCATTCTCTTTTGTGTTTTTTCATTGCAAGCAAAATAAATGAAGATATTATTACCAAAGCATTTGTGATTGCAATCATTTTCTGGAAGAAATTGAGTATTATCTGACAGAATTGCAGGGGTGCCAATATTTTTGGCCAGCACTGTAGATATGGAATTTTCTCCATAGACTAAATGGATTCCACATCAAAATCAGCTTCAAATCGCACTGAAAAAAGGAGTGTCCTGCTTAATTTTGCAGTGGTTTCCATGGCTGAAGCCTCATGTTGCGAAAACATTGCGTTTTACAGTACCCGCAAAGTGGGTGGGATACTGGCTAATCCCATCCACACATTGCAGAAAAAAAATTTGCAGCGGAAAACCTGCATTTTCACATTTTTGACCATGGCAGCATGTTAATTATATCTGCAGAAACGCTGGCATTTTCCATATAGGAAACCTCTGCGGACTTTCTGTGAAAAACACTGTGGAAAAAAACATGATGCATGTCCGCCACGGTTTTTATCACATCATTTTTTTTGCACTTCGCTACTTAGGGCCTTAGCCTAAGGCCAGGGCCCCACATTGCAAAAATGCAGCGTTTTGCATTACCTACAAAATGGATGGAATTCTGGCTAATCCCATCCACACATTGCAGAAAAAAATCCACAGCGGAAATCCTGTGACTGCCAAAACGTTTTTCATATTGCAGCATGTCAATTATGCCTATGTAAACACTGGCATTTTCTATACAGGTATAATATAGGCAGAAATGTGAAAAATGATGTGGAAAAAAACGCAATGCGTTTCCACCGCGGTCTTTTCCGCAGCATTTTTTCGCTAACATGCAAAGGAGGCTCAAGTTAAATGGGTTGTGTCGGTACCTCCAGGGGTTCTCTATTCAGGTTTGAAATTCTACTTTTTTTCTTCAAGGAAAAGGTTCACCTGTGATATCTAATCACCTAATGGTATGATAGTGCTCAGTATAACATCTACTACAAAATACTGTAGCTGGTGTGATGGAGAGTTTCCTGGTGACTCCCTTTAAAAAAAAAATGTAACTTCCTTTTTGGGTCACTGGTGTATCTATAACATTGGCCATAGTCTCTGGGCATGTCTGTGCTGGGGAAATCTGCTTTACAGATTAAGAAAAAAAGAAAAACAACGGTGGCTCAGTGGTCCTTGCAGTGCTGGAGTCCTGGGTTCGAATCCTGCCAAGGACAACATCTGTAAGGAGTTTGTATGTTCTCCCCGTGTTTGCGTGGGTTTCCTCCGGGTACTCTGGTTTCCTCCCACACTCCAAAGACATACTGATAGGGAATATAGATTGTGAGCCCTATATGGGACAGTGACTGACAATATTTGTAAAGCGCTGTGGAATATGATGGCGCTATATAAGCATAAAAATTAAAAAAAACAAACAAACATGTAGTTCACCATAGGCAGAATCAACTTATCAAACAGGAATCAATTAGATTTTTTTTTTTATCAGAGGTTTAACTTGAAAGCCCTGTGGCCCTCTGCCTGATCTGTAATGGGGTCTCTATCTACCTTGTGTCTTAGACTGGAGATACCATTGTGCATTGTATACATTTTCCTCCCATCTCTCAGCCCTCCATTAGCGTGACAGTAATGTCTGCACACTTGTCCTGTACAGGGGTCACACACTTCAAGACTGTGTAGCTTGTTTGTTCCTTTCACTGTGGGTGTGACCGCCAGTTGTCCTGGTAACAAGGAAACAAACAGACTCTAGGATGCAATCTTTCTGCTGGCGGGCGGAGGAGTTACTGATCTAAGTTTCACTATTTTCCTCTATTGCACCACCCATCTTCTAGGCTGACGTTTGTGTGGTCAGAGTAAACCACAGAAAATAACTGCAATAGTGATCGTCCCCGCACCACTAATAGATACAAAATACAGCAGTACAGGCAGGGAGGTAAAATGTACAGTAATCTATGTGCTGAAGAGATATATAGATATATATATATATATATATATATATTTTTTTTTTTTTTGTTTGCTTTTACTTTAGGGGTGTTTTATTACAGTTATATTTACTATTCAAAGAAAACACAAAAGAAACAAAAAAAAAGTACAAGTAGACAGATCAGCGGCCCCATAATAAATGGGCTGCTAAAGAAGGGTCTCTAGTAAAATCTGTATGTGTAGAGCTACAGTACATAGTGTGAATATACTACACTTCAGCTCAGTGTATTTCCCATTTACAAAGCCAGTTCCTTTATGTGATCTGGGTATATCCAAAAGCATCAGCTGGGTGCATATGACTAAGACCAAACATAAAGCTGTGGAAGAGAGAAGTAATCAGGCGATACCTTTTAGAGGCTAAGTATCTTCTCAGTTAGCCTCTAAAAGGTATCGCCTGATTTCTTCACTCTTCCACTACTTTCAATGGCTAACACGGTACAACATTATACTGTACTACAAACATAAAGCTGGCAGACAACTGTAGACAAAGATATTTTATGACTAATTTGTCATTTATATTGTGTGAAAAATTGTGCATCAGTTTGTTCATATGTATTGCTCTCCGCTGATAGTAAACTGCACATCTGAACTGCCTGAGGCTTGAAAGAAATGTCCCAACCAATGGAGCAAATTTCCATCAGTCAGAACTGGTTGTTTTCTGTTCCGGAGATGTAACAGTCATTATCCATAAGACTAACACTACATGACAGCTTTGGTTGCATGTCAGGAGTTACACTCAAAGATTACCATGTCGTCCTGTTACTCCTTCACTAATATAAGTGAATGGAATCATCTTGTGACCCCCAACAATGGTGCACCTGCAACTCTAGTGTCGTAAAAAGATGAACCAGTGTTCAATTTCTTTGAGACTATAAGTCACAGTCTCAGCATCCTCAGGATCTCTATGTGACTCTATTCACTTATATTTGTGAAGGAGTTGCAGGATGACACTCCAATACTTGGTCATGTGACCATAGTCGCAGAAAAAGTCTCCCCAGCCTAATGATTTCTTCTATGGCTAATTCAACAAATGATGTGACTTATTTGTACATGAGTGTTTTGGGAATATGCATAACATGGATCCCAAAAATCACATGCCATATATCAGACCAAGTTGTTCTTTGGAAGCATTGAATGAAGTGCTTCCAGACAAATAAAGCAGCCTGCAGACTATATCATGATATATTATTTATATAATATATTAGTTAGTACACCATATTATGGTCCAAAGTGTATACACATATCTTAATGTGGCCTTAAACTGAAGTCAATTACCTTGAAAAAATAGAAGTATATACCTTGTTTTAGGTTTGAGTTAGGATAAATGAATAGTATAAAACCTTAAGGTGCCCATAGACATTAGATTAACATTGGCTGAACCCATGAACTTAAGCAGGGCTGGCCAGCTCTCTGATGTTTACAGAGGAGTTCCAATTTCAGGGGAAAACAGAATCAGGCATGCTGAATTTTATTTGCCCAAACCTTATTTTCTTAGGGGAGATAAATTGCCACCAGAAGTGTCTGACAGCTGCTTAATTCCCTCTTCCCGTTCAGAATTTGCTGGGGCAAAATGAATAGCTGTCAGCCAAAAGAGCATTCAACCAATGACTAGTAAAGATGTCTAGCTATCTCTAGGATAACATCCAAGATTCTGAAAATCTACAGGACAATATCAATGTTTATTACTTGCTAACTTTTGCCCCTTCTTGCTAGATGCTAAGGATTAATGGCTGATCTCTATTTTAAATAAAACATACTTGCAATAAAACAAGATTAATATCTGCAAGAATGAAACATTTTCATAGGTATATATGAAAAAGGTTTTATTGCAGGACTCAGTTATGTACATTGCAGGTCTCAATAACATTAAACAGCAGAAAGTTCTGATTCCATTGAGCCATATAAGGTTATTGTTTGACGTTTTAGTCCATAAGTCATTAATATTGCAGTATAAAAAAAAAAGTCTGTCATCTTGCTTTTCCCAGATTTTAAAGTGTCGTGTGAACTTTACAGGAGGCTCTTTGTCAGCCAATGTGCTTTTGCATGAAGACAAATGGAAATGAAGAAGAGAAAAAGTAAGAGAATTACAATCTATTCTAGACATGTATAAAAAAGACAGAAAGAAACAAAGACTAACAGTGTCCATGTTACATGTAGCATATTCCAAGCCTTCCAAGAGACTTTATGGGAACCGCTTATCCAACATTGAACACTATCTCTGTAAACCCATGCTTACAGCCCTGTTATATGTGGGGGATCTTAGAAAACCTCCACTAGCTCTCACTAGGGCTTATATGTGCCATCTAACTACAGATATCCATTTCAAAGTGTTTAGGTGCATTTCAAGCTCGGCTTTATTCTTCAACCAAATGGAGCAACGTATCCTATACCAGTCTCTACATTCTGGAGGAGACCAATCTCTGATTTCCATTTCAGAACAGTTATTGGTCAAGCCAAACAGAGATGGTCCCTCTGACCAACTTTGTACTCCATGGTTAGAGAACTCTTTCAGAAGCGGTCTGTGGACTTCTTCAGCAGCTTCTGCTATTATCTTGGCTTTGCATTAAAAGCCTGACACCAAGAAAGGCAGGTTCCATAGCGGACAAGCTCTGTCTTACTGGTACTCTTCTTAAGAGTCCATGAATGGCTTCTCTCACTCTTCTCTATAAGAAAAGACTTGTGAGGAAGCCTGCTCTAGCCCTGGTACATCTCATGGTGCCAGTATAGGCTAGTCAACGACCCTCCAGGCCAAGGTGACACTTTAAAGAGGGGGGGAAAAAAATTACATTTTTTTCTCATTATCGAGGAGACGATTAGGAAAAGTTCTGTGGCTCTGTCCACTCCAAAGACAGAGCCACTTAAACTGCAGATCCAGCTGAGCGTGGTTGGGTAGCATGTATAAAATCTAGGCTTGAAATCTCCCTTGTCTCATCTGAAGGAAGCCGGGATTGAAACTTTTTCATCTGCTCTGGGCTGGCAAGATTCTTTAGTAGACAATTCTCCCTTTCAAGCTGAGAATTTTTCTCTACCAGCTCCTTGATCTGTTCCTTCAGGACTTCCACCTCTTCCCGCACTGCGTACATGAGATGGTTCTTTACCAAATCCTAAAGGACAAAGAAAAATAAAATTACGTCAGTGGAATGATCCAATGCTAGTTTCATGTTGTGTAGAAATGAACATAATTTCTGCCCATTCTAGATGTGTGTTTAACCCTACCATTGTCCATTTCCATTGTCATATAGATCTGCAAGGGAGTCATATATTCGAAAACAAGTCTAAGTTAACCAACCACAATGGGCCTACAATTACATTACTGTATGCATGTGCTATGCAGAACATATTACATCTATGCAATTTCAACAGACTACGGTTTTTATTCAACAAATAATGCACATGCAGATTAAAATATTAGGTGACAGCTAAAGTAACTGATTAATGTGAAAGTGCAATGCAATGCACCTAAGCAGGTTGTTATTGTGGCACCTCACACGGTAGGTCAGACATGTTGGAGTGTGGAGAGAGAAGGCGCTATTGTTGGAATGTCTGCAGTTTCCTTCCTGAGGATGGGATTCCCACATACCCAGCCTGGTGCTGTCTGCAGCTTACACTGCAGTCCTACTCTGTCCAATGAAATCCCACAACCTCTGCTGAGAAATCTGCTCAGCAACAAGCAGCGATACGTCTTCGTATGGAACAACAGGGAGATCCCACTCACCAACCTACACCTACACACTGAGCTGATGCAATTCATGTGCAAATGGTTACTATAACTACAGAGGCTGTGCCAGCATACAAAGCATGACATGCACAATATATTCATCTCCATTACGTGGAATCTGTACAGAGACATATTTTAAGTTTGAATTTTTTACTTAGGTATTTATGTGAGACGAATGGGATAAAATCCTAAATATTTGCACAATTTCACATTATGTGTATGTTGATTTTGGAAGATGTGATAGAAGATATGATACTCACCATAGCTTGTTCAATCTTGTTATCTATTGCAACCACGCTTGCTCCTGAAGCACTGTAAGAAGAATAAAGGCAATTTAGTGTCACTGTAACTGCGTAATACTTATATAATCTGTGTCAAATAGTTCACCTCTTATGTAAAAATAATACGAAAGCGCACTGCAGGCAGGAGACTGTGCAGCGTGTGTACATCCCCGCAGGGGTTAAACTGACAGCCCAGACAAAGCAATGGTCTTCTGCAATACTCTGACAAACAAGTAGGCGGAAACAGAGCTATTCCAGTCCAAACCAGGATAATCCTGCTCTAACCAACCAGCCTTCACTGCAACAAAGCTCAGGCATGTCTGCTGTGTTACAGAATATCTTCATAGGCTACCATTTACTACAGCAATGCAAGTATACAATCATTTTATAAAGGAATGGAGCTAAGACTGCAGTGCACCATTACGTCTCATAATGCCACAATAGAGCATTCATTATATATATTAGTTCACATATATCATTTTAGATATATTATGAAATTATTAAATCTATTGTGCAATTAATTCAGGGAATTTCATATTCATTTTTTTATCAAATAAAATATTTTAAAAAATTCTAATTAAAAGGCATGCATGGTACATCCTAGAAATGCATTAAATGAACACTATTGTACTGAATATAAAACGCTTCTTTACATGAAAGCCTATGAAGCCAGGGACAAATGCGGATACACCTGCTGCAGTCAGATTCTGCAGAGGTTGCTTTGCAACCCTATAAATGACATAAAGTTAAATATTCAGATAGATCTCCATATTTACCTGTTATCCAGCTTAACAGACACGACGTCTGCCCCCAAAAGGGAGGAGAAGAAAGAAATGGAGAAATTGTGTAGCTCATACACGGCCACCTCCATGGGATATTTACACACTCCTGTACTCATGTTTGCAGGATAATATCTAACTGTAGATGTCCACAAAGGAAAGCTCTGCACTTGTAAGCAGTATATATCCTGTACTGTATGAATGGGACACCCTGCTCTGCGCTCAGGTCTCCACTGCTGATGAAACAAGCTTAGACTGAAGGCTATTTCTGTGCTGCTCATCCTTATATAGCAATGGGTGGTGACGTCATATGGTGTCACCCCCTCTATGCAAAGTAGGCTGACTTCGTAATACACCCCCCTCCTCCAAACCACAGAGCTAATAAACAGCCTCAGTTCACTGCAATATATTGACATACATTTGCACAATAAGTCACTGTGTTTTTCCTCGGAACATTTATTTGTGTTTTTGTGAATCTGCACATGACATACAAAGAGATATAAAGAGTTCTGCAAAAATTATGATATACAGCTGGAACATAATAAAGGCTCATCTTAATATCAGGGAACCCACTTACACACTTACTATATTTTGTAGATTTATCTGCTACTTAATGCCAGTAGTCACCATGACGGTACCCCAGCAATTGCATCAAATTGCAATAGACATTTGGCTGTATCTTTATGTATCTATTCTTACGTTAATATTAATATTTGCATTTTTATAATTGCAAAAAAGAGCATTTTAAGACCTACCAAAGCATGAAAGCATATGCAATTAAAAGCCATGGGACGATAAGTATATTACAGTAATAGAGAGTAAATGTCTTTGTTAAATATATATAATTAATTTAGTACAGATAGATAGATACCTTATATTCATTGTTTTGATTTGCATGATCCGTCTATATTGTAAAATGTAGGGTTTTCTTGAACAGCATTGATCCAGGCCGTACTGTGCACCTGGGGCAAAGTTTTGTAGGGCTGGGACAGTGATGGGTGCTGCTTCGCTTTCATTCTCAGGATTAGTTGGAGTCTCAGATGTCAGACCCTCAATCACAAAGTGATGGTATATAGTATAGTATAATGGCATATGTTCTATTGCATAATGTACCACTGACATAATGTGAACAGATCCTAACATAAACAATGATCACAACATGGACTTATATCAATAGTGTCAACTGTGTGACAAGTTTTTAGGATTTTTCGAAGAGGATATTATATGTAATTTAGTAAATTTGGCAAGTAAAAGCTGCCTGTACAGTAGATTTAGTCTAGCATATGAATGTTGCCTGACTACACCATTCAATTAAAAAAATGCAATATAAGCAATGCAAAAAAAGTTAATTAATAATGGACTCTTAGCACTATCTATACTAGACTATTTTCACTGATACATGAACCATACTGTGTGTTGTTGACTGAAGCTAAGTATGTACAGAATAGATAAAGATGTGAAAATGCTGATGTTGCATCTTCTAGTTCTGCTGCAGGTTCTGAATGTCATATTTAGATTGCATTCATGCATATGAATAATAATTGAATACTGAGCGAATATTTCAGTCGATATATACTCATGTAGGCATATTTCATAAATTGTGTTACTAATGGTATGAGCTCACCCTCCCCCCTAAATCCATGACACTGGAGTTCCTGGACATTAATTTGCATTTTCTTTCTATTGTATGGTGATCACTGGCTCCCTCTGCTGGTGTCCCCCTGCAACCACAACTATAGTAACCACACCAATATCTTGTTTACACTGCAAATGTAAAAGAACACTGTGTTCTCCTCAGATATGGTATAGCCAAAACAACACTGAGCAAAACCTAATTGTAGCTTTCCAAACAAACCAGATACTATTTGTTTTCACGCCAGTTCTATTACAGAGGTGTGGTCACCCCCATATGACCTCATTTTTGAGAGGAGACATCATGTAAATGATCTGAGGATTAATCAAGATTATTTTGCATTGTAGGCAGTTTTGTCAATTGGTATTAATAGCATGTAAAATTTTTCCATAAAGTCTACTTACATATTTGCGCTGCAGAAGATACACATAAAGAGAACAGAACAGCTTGTTCAGATCTTTCTATTCATATTGGCAGGAATATAAAATGGGCAAGCATTATGTTTATTGTGGAGGCTCACTTCACTCCTCAAAAGGTGGGTGCATTAACCACACCAGAAAAAATTACATGCAGCTTTTATATGCAATTTTTAGGCTAAGGCCCCACGTAGTGTCCCGCACCAAAAAAGCGATGGGGGAAAAACTGCGGCAGCAACGCATCGCAGACTGCAGACTTTCTACTACAATTATACCTATAGGGAAACCGCCAGCGTTTCCTTAGGTATAATTGACATGCTGCGATTTCCAAAACACTTTTGGAAATCGCAGCTTGTGCACTGCGCGTATTTTATCGCAAAGTGAGGATGGGATTCGCTAGAATCCCATCCACTTTGCTGTGACTGTAAAACGCCATGTTTTTTTCTGCAGCGTTTCCACTACGGACAAACCGTGATGTTTACGCCACTTGGGGCCCCAGTCTTAATGACAAATGACCTTGGGACAAACATATGAATATCTGTGCTGTTGTGTGGAGTGTTATTGTAGCAAAATTGTGAGAAATATGTATGGCAACCATAAGCACAGCTGTATTGACACATAGGCCAAGGCTGCACAGACAGTTTTTAATGTGTGCACTGCTGAGTTGCATGTATATGAACATGAGTGAGTTGCATACAAATGTCTAAATAAATCTTTATTTCACCCAGATCTGACAATTTATTGCATTGTTCTTGATGTTCAGTATTTCAGTGATACACAAAACACATTTTATATGTAGCACAAGTTACAGAGTATGTTATTTCATTGTCATGCATGTGACAATGGTGTTTGTGTCTGTCTGCCATCTGGTGGTATATATTGGTAGTGCAGTTAACTTGAAAGAAGCACTCCAGTAAAAAAATAAAAATGTCCCCTTATTTTGAAAATGAGCCTGTATGTAGTGTAATGTTATTGAATACCTTACTGACAGCTTTATTGTGAATCATTTAGAGATTCTAATTTGACTTCTTGCACTTACAGGAAATAATGGTCCAGATTAAGTACTGTGCCTATGACTAGACACTGACATAAATGTGGCACATATTTGGCGCAATTGGTGCAACTTGGATCACCTCAGCACATCTAGTGTGAGATAAAAATTTTCTGACTTGCTAGACATGTGGCTATGGCTTATTAGAAAAGGGGAAGTTTAGTTTAAGGCTGAGGCCCTACATTGTGAAAAAAATGCTTTTTTGTTGAAGATTTTACTGCCATTTTTTGAGCCAAAGCCAGGTGTGGATTGAGCAGAAGGGAGAAGTGTGAAAGATCCTCCGTGCGCCAAACCGCTTTGGCCACACCCTGAGTCCTCTTTCATATAAAAACCACACTCACCTCCAGTGAGTGCCGGGTTCACCAGATAAATACAAGACAAGCCTTCTAAATTTTATATATTTATTAACCCCTAAATGGGTCGGTATTAAAATCTAACATATACAGATCAGAACAGATATGCAGACATATGCAAGCATCAACAGTTACTAGTTGCAAGATACAGTACAAATAAAATAAAAGGGATTAAAGGTGAAATGATTACTTTACCACACATGTCCTTGATGTGGTTCTATAGTCCAACACTCACACATGGCATGTGTGAGTCACCAGTGGAGGCTTCTTGGCATGTGGCATTAACTCCTAGCATGTGGCATCACAGTACAATAATCCAGTCTGCATGCTCTCATAACAGTCTCTCACAGTCTCTTGTAGGCTCATCATCGTCAGCAGCAGCATTCCAACCTGCCTGCTCATAGTAGCATCTCAGTCAAAGTCTTCATAGCATGATCTCTTAGTGATAGTCTCCTGCATAATCTCCATAGGGTAATCTCCTCCCACAGACCTCTTACCTCATCTTTGATACCCTTTTTGCCACCTCCCAGAATGAGGTCACCGGCGACAGTACGTCTGATGAGTTAATTCAATCAAATCCAGATCTTTTGTATAGAGCTGAGACAAAGTGAATTGATACCCTGTTATCAGTCATATCTGATCAACAGCCCAGGCTTGAACAATGCACTATTGTTTGATCAGCCAGGGCTGTATAGGAATACAATGGAGCCCTATTGTTCCAGCCTGGCTGCTACTGCCAATATGCACCTAGGCTTGTAGCTGCGCACAGTCTGCAAGCAAGCAAGACGGGATATCCTATACCCAGAGACCAAAATACAGCTGAGTTATGGCCATATTTAGGCAGAATCATCACAAGAAGTATAAAAGCTTCCTTTATATTTTCCATTCCTTATGCAACCACTCCTGGCAAAATCTGCAACAGAAAAAGCAGCTTTTCCGCAACATGGGGCCTTAGCCTAAATGTGCCAAGATCTGGCAAAAATGAGATGTATAAATTTAGACTATACCATCTAAAGATTTGCCAGATTTATCATCCAACCTCAAACTGCCTGTTAGTAAATCTGGGCCAATGTGTGCATTGGAGGAGAAGGGAGGTATTCCAGAGAGGTGCATGGAACTTCCCAATAAAGATGAAAGTTATTCAGTTACTTTATACTACACACAGACTTATTTCCAAAAGGGGGAGGGGACAAAAAATAATTTCATCAGAATGCTTCTCTCCATTTGATAGGCTTGTTTTGAACTTTAATCAATAACGTGATTTTATGACAAAGCAAACATAAGTGGTATAAGGACTGTAATACTAATAATTTAGACGCTGAGACCCCTACCAACCACTGAAACCAAGGGACAGAAACGCTTAGCTGTGTTGTGCCCTTTTGGCTGTGATCAACTCTCCGTAGGTAGATGGGGATAGTTGTGTACAGCTCTACTAGGAGTCCAGACACAGCTAACCCGCCTCTCTGTAGAAAGAAGAGCAGAGCCAATCAGAAATACCACATTGAATTAGGAAAGTTATCATGTCCGTACCAGTTCCACGGTATAATTACACATTGGTTTTTATGAAGTGTGTTTCTGCAGTGTGGACATATCCTAGGGTCATGTGTTGGACTGAGGATCCTTGGGTCCACATGAAAAAAATGATTGTGCGGTTCCACCCCTCCAACAATGCCTAGGAAATAGACAACAGTAGCCTTGAAATTTGTGTATCTTCTGCTGGACCATTATTGTATTGGAGCCTGGGGCCCACTGGATTATCCTTTGGTACTTTTTGGTTTGCCAGTCCAACACTGGTCATCCATAGACCTTGTTATAGCAGCACTTCTGCAGTTTCCTTGGCCTGACTGGACAGACATCTATGAAGGAGAATTCCACTTTATTAGAAATCATTTCTGGTGTCTACAGTATATTTATTAGCTATTGTGCTGCTGATATAAAAGCAGGTAAGTACAATGTGATATGGCGTCTCCTCTGAACACAGGCGTGCACAGAAATGTGTGCCAAGCAATTATATAATAACAGGAGTGTTTTGCGGATAAGGTCATGCACTAACATGTAATTGGAGCAAGTTCTGAGTAAAGCCACTGGAATGTTAATCTCCAGACAGAGAAATACGTGTAATGCTTATAATATCAATGTCTTCAAGGTGTATGGCGACGGTACAGCGTCAAGGTTTAGTTCCAGTCATGAGACAACCTGTTGTGCCAGGATGCTCAGTGACAGCAGGGGTCATCTGTGGCCACAAAGGATATTTGAAAGGCCCCTTCTGTCTATGGGCAAATATCTTCCCTGGCAACAACTAATGGGACGTCACTTTTCAGAAGTGGGAAAGTGGGCCTTTATAGAAGGTGATCTCCACCATTGTCAATTAATTTGTGCTAAAGATTCAAGACCTGAATCCCGCCCTCCCAAGTTTAAGAATGCTCTTGTTGCAATGTTTTGTTAGAGCGGCACTGTCACCAAGATAGCGCTGAGTGGATTTGGTCTAACTGATTGATTCAGAAGTTGGTCTGTGTCTTATTTTATTATGTACTTATATTGAGGCAGTGGGCTTGTGCTACCATGCAAATTGACACAAGCGTCAGCTAAATAAAATAGATAGACCAGGGACACAGATGTAGGGGTGAAGTAGCAAGTACACCCAGGCTGCCACGCCAGAGAAAGCCCCCTGTGCCACATAAGAAGACCCCAGTAGTATAAATGACCGCGGGGACATTGGCACCTAGAACATTAAAGAGGTTTTATCATTAGAGACACTCATACCTCAGGATTGGGAATAAGTGTTACATTGCTGAAGGTCGTACTGCTGCGTCCCTCAGTGACCAGGAGAACAGGGGACTGAAATTTCCCCTGCATTCTAATGGTGGATGAAGCACCAGGGTGCTCAATGACTGGTGCTCCATTCAGTACTATAGGGTTGGCAGAACTGCAACCTTCTGCAGTCCCATGGAAATTAATGATGCACCGTTCATGCAAGTCCAGTTTCAGTCCCCCATAGTGACATCTTCCTTCTCCACTGAAAACACATACATTCTCAAATAGAGCATGTATGTGTATAGGGGAATTAGGAGGAATAGCTGTCGGTGGAGCAAGTGTTCGACCAACGGAAGGTGTATGGGCACCTTAAGAGTCACCAGTTTATTACATTATTCAATCCCAAACAAAGATTCCCCCATAAGATTCAATGGGGGTTATGAAGAATGGTGTATTCCATCCTCATTTACAAGGAATCCTCTTCATAAATGCAGTGGCTCCTCTGCTGGTCCGTGTGCCTTTGATAACGTTTACGGCAGCTTGTAGTGCAACTTCATAGTTACATAGTTAGTACGGGTGAAAAAAGACATCTGTCCATCAAGTTCACTTCCACATCACTTTTATAAAAATGAAAGCAAAAACGACAGTTACTGTCGCAACTGGCGTTTACAAGTTTGCAAACCCAAGGTTTGTGACTTTTTTACGCTAGATATCTGACATAAATTAATAATAAAGCTCCCCCAATAAATTCAGTAAAATAAGAGCTAAAATAACAAACATAAAGAATAGTGATAATACAGTATATGCTGGGAAATAGGAAAACTTCTACAGGAGCAAAGTGCAAATGTCTGTATGTCTTAGTCTATACTGAGCAGTAAACAAGTAGAGGTCAACAGTGTGTGAGAAGTCAAGAATAAAAACACCATATCTCTCATCAAGTGTCCTGCTCCGTGAGAGCAGATTATAAATAGCCTCACACTGCAGAGAACAGCAGCAGGAAGGAGACCTGTTATTATTATTGCTACAGAGAGTGCCTGCAGTCCAGGAATTCCCCGATACAGACATACAGACATACGCCTACTCTGCTAGTACACTATATGCCATTTATCATCCGGTAATAATACCCAAGACACATAGACACATAGTGGTTAATTCACAGATTGGGTTCTAGAAACGGATTTGTTATAGATGTCGCCATTACTCTCATTTTTATCCCATACATAAATGGTTAATGCTAATATTATTAGCCACTATCAACCATTGCTATATTGCACATAATCGTTGGCCTTTTTTTGGGTTTTTGCCTTGGGTATTTTTTGTAGGATAGGTTGTATTTTTAAAGGCACCTTTTAATGTTCCATATAATTTATTGATATGCAAAAAAATTATTTGTAGGGTGAAATGAGAAAAAATAGATTTGGGGTTTTGCCCATTTGGATTTATTTTTTATGCCACTGTGATGTAAAAATGACCTGTTAACTGTGTTCTTCAGGTCAGTGTGATTATGTCAGTACCAAATTGGTATAGTTTTTGTCATGTTTTACTACTTTCTAAAAGAAAAAAACTTTTTTAACCAACAATTTGTTTTGCATCCCACTATTCTGACACCCAGAAGTTTTTATATTTCTGTGGAGTTTTTTTTATATTTAATGAGTTGCGTGGGGACTTATTTTTTGAGGGAGTGAGCTATAGTTTTTATTGGCATATTTGGGATATGTATGACTCTTTGATCACTTTTTATTACATTTTTTTGGAAGGCAAGGTGACCAAACAATAGTGATTCAAGCATTTTTTTTTTTTTTTTGCTCCATTACATTGTGAAATCTAGGTTCATTTTTCTATTGTTTAGGTTTTTATATATAAAATAGGAAAAGAGAGAATGATTTATCATTATATACATTATACATACAAGTGCATCTCAATAAATTAGAATATCAAAACTATCAAAATATCAAGTTATTTTTTTTTTTACCAATTCAATTGAAAAAGCGAAACACATATATTATATTGAGTCATTACAGAGTGAACTTTTTCAAGTGTTTATTTATGTTAATGTTGATGATTATGGCTTACAGCCAAGGAAAACCCAAAATCATTATCTCAGAAAATTAAAATAATTAACCCAAAACAGCTGCAAAGGTTTCCTAAGCATTTAAAAAGGTCCCTTAGTCGGGTTCAGTAGGCGACACAATCATGGGGAAGACAGATGTTGACAGATGTCCAGAAGGCAGTCATTGACACACTCCACAAGGAGGTAAGCCACAAAAGGTAATTGCTAAAGAAGCTGGCTGTTCAGAGTGCTGTATCAAAGCATATTAATAGAAAGTTGAATGGAAGGAAAAAGTGTGGTAGAAAAAGGTGCACAAGCAACCGGGATAACTGCAGCCTCGATAGGATTGTTAAGAAAAGGCCATCAAAAATTTAGGGGAGATTCACAAGGAGTGGACTGCTGCTGGGGTCAGTGCTTCAAGAGCCACCACACACAGATGTGTCCAGGACATGGGCTACAAGTGTCACATTTCATGTGTCAAGACACTCATGACCAATAGACAACGCCAGAAGCGTCTTACCTGGGCCAAGGAGAGAAAGAACCTCATAAAGAATCTATGGGATATTGTCAAGAGGAAGATGAGAGACCTCAGACCCAACAATACAGACGAGCTGAAGGCTGCTATCAAAGCAATCTGGGCTTCCATAACATCTCTGCAGTGCCACAGGCTGATCGCCTCCATGCCACGCCGCACTGATGCAGTCATTCATGCATAAGGAGCCCCTACAAAGTACAGTATTGAGTGCATTTACTGTACATACTTTTCATTTGGCCAACATTTGTGTGTTAAATAATTTTTTTTACAGTTGGTCTTATATAATATTCTAATTTTCTGAGATATTGACTTTTGGGTTTTCCTTGGCTGTAAGCCATAATCCTCAACATTAACATAAATAAACACTTGAAAAAGTTCACTCTGTAATGACTCAATATAATATATGTGTTTCACTTTTTCAATTTAATTACTAAAAAAAAAAAAAATAACTTTTTGATGATATTCTAAATTGAGATGCACTTGTAATATACATTTTTAAAGACTTTTAAAGCCTAGGGGCTTTACTATGCTATACTATACTATTGTTTGATTTCTTGTGCAATACACTGCAGTACCTCAGTTGCTCAGCCCTCTCCATTTGTCTAACAGCATCTAATAAGTTAAACTTCTGATGATGAAAGCTGCCAGCACCCACAGCATATGGAGTGGGCTCAATGTTCATCAGACATCAGGAAGAGGTTAAAGTGAATGGATCTGTTATTGTATGCATTTGAATTCCATTCTTTGGTATTCCAATGCATACTCTTGATGGAAAGCCCAGCAGGATGCTAAATTTGGAGTGAACCAAGCCTTAACCTGTATTTACACGACAGTATAGAAAAACTTTAATGCCCGTCACACAGCTGCATTAAATTCAATGTATGTTAATGGTGCTAGTCACATGACTATTTTTACCCAATTTCATGGGTCTCTCAATACAGTCATGGCCAAAAGTTTTGAGAATGATACAAATATTAATTTTTACAAAGTCTACTGCTTCGGTTTTTCTAATGGCAATTTGCATATACTCCAGAATGTTATAAAGAGTGATCAGCTTAACAGCAATTACTTGCAAAGTCAATATTTGCCTAGAAAATGAACTTTATCCCCCAAAACACATTTCAACATCATTGCAGCCCTGCCTTAAAAGGACCACCTAACATCGTTTCAGTGATTGCTCCATTAACACAGGTGTGGGTGTTGATGAGGACAGGGCTGGAGATCAATCTGTCATGATTAAGTAAGAATGACACCACTGGACACTTTAAATGGAGGCTGGTGCTTGCCATCATTGTTTCTCTTCTGTTAACCATGGTTATCTCTAAAGAAACACGTGCAGTCATCATTGCACTGCACAAAAATGGCCTAACTGGGAAGAGTATTGCAGCTAGAAAGATTGCACCTCAGTCAACAATCTATCGCATCATCAAGAACTTCAAGGAGAGAGGTTCCATTGGTGCCAAAAAGGCTCCAGGGCCCCCAAGAAAGACCAGCAAGCAGCAGGACCATCTCTTAAAAGTGTTTCAGCTGCGGGATCGGGCTACCAGCAGTGCAGAGCTTGCTGAGGAATGGCAGCAGGCAGGTGTGAGTGCATCTGCACGCACTGTGAGGCGGAGACTCTTGGAGCAAGGCCTGGTCTCAAGGAGGGCAGCAAAGAAGCCACTTCTCTCCAGAAAAAACATCAGGGACAGACTGATATTCTGCAAAAGGTACAGGGAGTGGACTGCTGAGGACTGGGGTAAAGTCATTTTCTCTGATGAATCCCCTTTTCGATTGTTTGGAACATCTGGAAAACAGCTTATTCGGAGAAGAAGAGGTGAGCGCTACCACCAGTCTTGTCTCATGCCAACTGTAAAGCATCCTGAAACCATTCATGTGTGGGGTTGCTTCTCAGCCAAGGGAATCGGCTCTCTCACAGTCTTGCCTAAAAACACAGCCATGAATAAAGAATGGTACCAGAATGTCCTCCAAGAGCAACTTCTCCCAACCGTCCAAGAGCAGTTTTGAGCTCAACTAATGCCTTTTCCAGCATGATGGAGCACCTTACCATAAAGCAAAGGTGATAACTAAATGGCTCAGGGAACAAAACATAGACATTTTGGGTCCATGGCCTGGAAACTCCCCAGATCTTAATCCCATTGAGAACTTGTGGTCAATCATCAAGAGACGGGTGGACAAACAAAAACCAACAAATTCAGACAAAATTAAAGCATTGATTCTGCAAGAATGGACTGCTATCAGTCAGGATTTGGTCCAGAAGTTGATTGAGAGCATGCCAGGGAGAATTGCAGAGGTCCTGAAGAAGAAGGGTCAACACTGCAAATATTGACTTGCTGCATTAACTCATTCTAACTGTCAATATAAGCTTCTGTTACTCATAATATGAATGCAATTATATTTCTGTATGTGATAAAAACATCTGACAAACACACATAAAAACCAGAGGGCAGCAGATCATGTGAAAATATAATATTTGTGTCATTCTCAAAACTTTTGGCCATGACTGTAGAGTCAAATCTATGAGGCATCACTGAAAAAGTGTGAACCTTGGATGTAAAATGGCTGTTAAAAATGTCCCTTCTTCATGTCCTTTTTGTACCTCTGTCAATGTAGTTTTAGGCTAAGGCCCCACGTAGCAAGCTACAGCAAAAAAAACGCTGCGGAAAAGACAGCAGTGGAAACGCAGCGCTTTCCTCTGTGGACTTTCTACCCCTATTATACCTAGATGGAAAATGCCAGTGTTTATGTAGGTATAATAGGAAAACGCTGAGTTTTTTGCCACGATTAAGGCCTCATGTTGCGGAAACACAGCAATTATGGCTTCTACGGAAATGCAGCGGAAAAAACTCTGCATTTAACAGTACCATTTCATTTAATCTCATCCACATATTGTGGAAAAAATACTACTTTTTGAAAATTGCAGAATGCTAATTTTAGCTGCAGAATCACAAACATTTTACCTATAGATTTAATAGAGGAAGAAACAGCTCAGTGCAAAATGCACCAAAAACTGTGAAAAGTGCTGTGGAAAAAATGCTACGTTTTTTCACTGCATTTTTTTTTTCCCAGGATTTTTTTTAGCTGTGTTTTAGCTGGGGCCTTAGCTTTAAAGGCATTGTTCAACATAAGAAAAAAGTGGAGATTTATAGAACTCTATAAAAGAAAAGTTGTCTTTGTTGCCCATACAAACAAATCATTGTACAGTGCTCTTGAAAATCTTACAGGGCTCTTGCAAATGAAAGCTGTGTTGTGATTGGTTGCAATGCGCAATAAGGACAGTTTTTACTTAATCTCTTCCCGCGACAGGCATTTTTCGATTTTCAATTTTTCGTTTTTGACTTCCTGTCTTCCAAACCCCATAACTTTTTTTATTTTTCTGTTCACAGAGTCATATGAGGGCATAATGTTTACAGGACAAATTGTTCTTCATAATGGTACCAGTTAATATTCAATTTAATAGTCAATATATTGTGCTACTTTCTTACAGGCTTCGTTTTTATGGCATTCACTATGCAGCCAAAATGACATGTCACCTGTATTCTATGGGTCGGTACTAACCCGGGGATAGCAAAATTATATAATTTTATTTACTTTTAACCCCTTAACAAAAAATGTTTCAAGTCGCCATATTCTGACACCTGTAACTTTATATTTCTGTGTACAGGTATGCATAGGGAATTTTTTTAATGGGGTCAGATGTAGTTTTTAGTTATACCATTTTGGAGAATTCTAAGGAAAGGTTGGTGGTTAAAATTTTTTATTCTTTTTATTTTTTAAACTTTTTTTTTTATACTGTATTTAATAGACCACCCAGGGGCCTGATCACTAATGCAATGAATTACAATGCTAAGCCTGTAATAGAAGAAATGCTGAGACAAGCCTAAAAGCATTCAATAGACTCCTGGCTCTCAAAGCATCGGATCACTGGACTGGATTTCGTTCTGGTGACCAGCGATCCTCCCCAAAATGGATGCGCCCATTCCCCAGTGGGAAAATAGCGCATCAGTTGGCGGTTATGGTGGCCACTCAGCTCCTGAGCATCTGCCATATTTAAATACCCGACATCCGCCGTAATAGAACGGTGGATGTCGGGAAGGGGTTAAAGGGTTTTCTCATTATCATAACCAAAATTGTAGACAATTAAAAGTTAAACATTTTTGCAAATATAAGTAATTAAAAAATTTGCGGAGTTTTAAAGTTTTTTTCTAATAATGCCAATGGATACAACTCTATAAACAAATTCTATACTCTATAAACCTAGCCAAGTATTATCTTTTTGTGCATGCACTGTCCCTACCTGATAAACTGCCCACAATAAGGATATCATGTCTGGGTTTCTGACAAGTGCCAGACCATAGAAAGTTTCTGCATTCATGGTTATATCCATTTGCAACCAATCAAGACAAAACACTGTGATGATTAAAGAAATTTTTAAAACTCAGCAAAATATTTAATAGTTTATATATGCAAAATGTTTAAGTTATAATTTTATTTAGATTTGAAGAGAATTAAGTTCGCAGAAAACCACTTTGCGGCTAAGGGCCCCACATAGAGGGCCGCAGCCAAAAAGCGCAGCAGTAAAGACCACAGCGAAAACGCATCGTGGGTTTTTCCACAGCGTTTTCACAGAAAGTCCACAGAGTTTTCCTCTGCGGACTTTCTGCTTCTATTATACCTATACGAAAAACATGATTTGCTGCGATTTACAAAAACACAACAGTTTTTTAAATCGCCGCATTTATGTTGCAGATATTTTCCTGCAATATGTGGATGGGATTAGCCAGAATCCCATCCACTTTGCAGGTGCTGCAAAAACCCAGCTTTTTTTTTCAACTGAGGCCAAATCACGGCATTTAAGAAACGCAGAGCCCTGGCCTTAGGCTAAGGATCCACGTTGCGGAAATGTAGCGTTTTTTGTTGAACATTTTGCTTAGGTTTTTTGAGAATCAAAGCCACACATTGCAGAAAAATACCCGCAGCAGAAATGCTGCGATTTTCAAAACCATCACATTTTTGGTAATCGCAGCATGTCAATTATACCACGGAAACACTGGTGGTTTCCCTATAAGTATAATTGAAGCAGTAAGTCTACAGAGAAAAACTCTGCGGACTTTCTGTGAAAAGCACTCCGGGAAAAACCCCGTTGCGTTTCCGCCGTGGCTTATCCCGCAGCACTTTTTGGCTGCAGCCGAGGTAAGAGTATTTGTTGGGCGAACCCCAACAAATACAAATATGTGGGGCTTTAGCCTTTGACAGTTTGCATAAATCTTTTTTCCCAGAAACAGGCTTGTGTACATGAGTTGTGTCTGACATTACAGTTTATCCTGAAAGTAAATGGGGTGGAGCTGCAGGACCTGGTACATTCCATGGACTAATGTAGTGCTGTTTCTAGGGGAATAAAGCAGACATGTTTTTAGAATCCCAGACAGTTTGTCAAACATTAATGCAACAGTATTAAGTTGTAAGACAGGTTAGTGATGCATGTACAGTATTATGTGTATGACAGTAGCCGCCAAACTATTGTTTTTTTCTGTTTCTTTCATGAAGAAGGTGTTTGGGACATTGAACATCCAGCCCTTTAGACCTTGCATGATGGTCAGACATGTAGCGTGTTACATAATGGCAGGAAGCAGGAGGTTGTGTTAAGCATTCACTGCATTCATTCCTGCTGTGTGTTCCTGTGGGTACAATATCAGTTGGGTAGATCAGCTGATGTCTGTAGCTCACGCTACCAGGTCTTGATAATGATGTTTTCCTATCATAGACATGAAAGGAGAGCGTTCCTATCACAGAGATTTCCTGCACGACATCACAAGCTCCTAAGCGACAGATTGCAAATGGCAACTATGTCAGCATGAGGGGTTACCATCAAAGCAGCAGTTTGTATTCTGTCACCTGACAGGATTCTAAATGTCATTCAGCAGATTACATCTGTTGAGGTCTGGCAACTGAAAAAAGGGGGGGGGGGGGGGAGAGTCTCTTAACTGATGACAACCAAATCCAGTGTTAATATTAATCATGCCATGCATGCTGAAATTACTACCAACCCCACCCCCCCCCAATATATAAGAGGCGGCCCCCCCCCCCCTTTTTTTTTTTTTTTTTTTTTTTTTGTTGTTTGGTGGTGGCGCGGCCCCCCCCCCCCCCCCCCCGCCCCCGCCCGCCTCCCCCCCCCCCCCCCCCCCCCCCCCCCCCCCCCCCCTCATTTTTTTTTTTTTCTTCTTTTTTTTTTTTTTTTGGGGGGGGGGGGGGGTATTTTTTTTTTGCGCTTTTTTTTTATCCCACCTTTTTGTTTGTGGGGGGGGGCCCCCCCCCGCGCCCCCCCTCCCCCCTCCCCTCTGCCCCTTTTTTTTAGGGAGGGGGGGCTTTTTTCCCCCCCACCCATTTTTTTTTTTTTTTTTAAAAAATAAAAAAAAGTGGGCCCCCCCCTTTATTTTTATTTTTTTTTTTTTTTAATTTTTTGGGTGTTCCCACCACCCTTTCCATTTTAATATATCTAATAACTGATGGACACAGTAATATTTTAGGATTGAAATGAGGTTTATTGTACTAACAGAAAATGTGCAATATGCATTAAACCAAAATTTGACCGGTGCAAAGTATGGGCACCTCAACAGAAAAGTGACATTAATATTTAGTAGATCCTCCTTTTGCAAAAATAACAGCCTCTAGTCGCTTTCTGTAGCTTTTAATCAGTTCCTGGATGACGGTATTTTTGACCATTCCTCTTTACAAAACAATTCTAGTTCAGTTAAGTTTGATGGTCGCCGAGCATGGACAGCCCGCTTCAAATTATCCCACAGATGTTCAATGATATTCAGGTCTGGGGACTGGGATGGCCATTCCAGAACATTGTAATTGTTGCTCTGCATGAATGCCTGAGTAGATTTGGAGCTGTGTTTTGGATCATTGTCTTGCTGAAATATCCATCCCCGGCGTAACTTCAAATTCGTCACTGATTCTTGTACATTATTCTCAAGAATCTGCTGATACTGAGTTGAATCCATGTGACCCTCAACTTTAACAAGATTCCCGGTGCCGGCATTGGCCACACAGCCCCAAAGCATGATGGGACCTCCACCAAATTTTACAGTGGGTAGCAAGTGTTTTTCTTGGAATGCTGTGTTTTTTGGACGCCATGCATAACGCCTTTTTGTATGACCAAACAACTCAATCTTTGTTTCATCAGTCCACAGGACCTTCTTCCAAAATGAAGCTGGCTTGTCCAAATGTGCTTTTGCATACCTCAGGCGACTCTGTTTGTGGCGTGCTTTCAGAAACAGCTTCTTTCGCATCACTCTCCCATACAGCTTCTCCTTGTGCAAAGTGTGCTGTATTGTTGACTGATGCACAGTGACACCATCTGTAGCAAGATGATGCTGCAGCTCTTTGGAGGTGGTCTGTGGATTGTCCTTGACTGTTCTCACCATTCTTCTTCTCTGCCTTTCTGATATTTTTCTTGGCCTGCCACTTCTGGGCTTAACAAGAACTGTCCCTGTGGTCTTCCATTTCCTTACTATGTTCCTCACAGTGGAAACTGACAGGTTAAATCTCTACTTTTTGTATCCTTCCCCTGAACAACTATGTTGAACAATCTTTGTTTTCAGATCATTTGAGAGTTGTTTTGAGGAGCCCATGATGCCACTCTTCAGAGGAGATTCAAATAGGAGAACAACTTGCAATTGGATACCTTAAATACCTTTTCTCATGATTGGATACACCTGGCTATGAAGTTCAAAGCTCAGTGAGGTTACAAAACCAATTTTGTGCTTCAGTAAGTCAGTAAAAAGTAGTTAGGAGTATTCAAATCAATAAAATGATAAGGGTACCCAAATTTTTGCACCGGTCAAATTCTGGTTTAATGCATATTGCACATTTTCTGTTAGTACAATAAACCTCATTTCAATCCTGAAATATTACTGTGTCCATCAGTTATTAGATATATCAAATTGAAATGGCTGTTGCAAACACCCAAATATTTAGAACTAAAAATGATTAAGATTAATAGGGGTGCCCAAACTTTTTCATATGACTGTATATTGTTTGTTATATTGCCAGGATTGATAAAAGGGTAAAAGAGTAGAGTCAGTGGTGTAAGTACTGCCGTAGCAGCCATAGAGGCTGCCACAGGGCCCACAACCTTAGGGGGACCAGTGGGCCCCTGCTGTGTGTTTTTTTTTTTTTTTTTTTTTAATAGGCCGTTACCTGCTGCAGTAACCCAAGCAGGTAACGTGTTCTATTTACTTACCGATCCCAGTTCCTGCTCACGGCCGCCTCCGCTTCCCCTTCTGCCTTCCAGGGGGCCCCGTGCTTCTAATATCACATTGCTGTAGCCCTCTGGAGGGAATAAGGGGAAGCGGTGGCGGCCGTGAGCAGGAATGGGGATCGGTAAGTAAGGCTGCGTGCCCGCGGCAAGAGTATTTGTTGGGCTAACCCCAACTAATACTGCTATTATTATACTCTGGGGTCTCAGGGGAGGTGAGCGAACATAAAAACCAGTGTTACTTACCTCTCCGGCGTGACTCCATGTTGTCTTTGGACCTCTGTAGTGACGTCACTACAAAACAGCAAGGAGTCACAGCCGCCGACCATTATACTCTGGGGTCATGGGTGGTGCACCTCTAAAAATTTTGGGTTCTGCTGAACCCGAATTTTTTGCAATATTTGCAACGAACACCATTGAAGGCACAATGGGACATAATACTGTGTAGAGCGGCCAGCAAGGGACATAATATTGTGTGGAGGGGCCACTATGGGATATAATACTGTGTGGGGGGGCCACTGTAGGACATTAAAATGTGTGGAGGGGCCACTATGGGACATAATACTGCATGTAGGGGCCACTATGGAACATTGTACTGTGTGTAGGGTCCGCTGTATGACATTATACTGTGTGCAGGGGCCACTATGGAACATAATACTGTGTGGAGGCGCCACTATGGGACATTATACTGTGAGAAGGAGCCACTATGGGATATTATACTGTGTGGAGGCCACTTTGGGACATTATACTGTGTGTAAATGGGGCATTATACTGTGTGGGGTCCAGGAAAGGGAGCGCTATGCTGAGGGGGGGCCCCCCAAGTCAAAAGTTTGCTATGGGACCCAGTCTTTACCCCTGAGTAGAGTGGTTCACATGGTAAGGTTCCACACTGAGAAACAGTTTTTACCCTTGTATCCTATTTCATTTTTAACATTTTACCACTTAACATTTTAACACCATGAATTTTTAGCTCCAACATCCTGTAGTGATTAATTTTTAAGTTAGACCTCCATTATTATAATACAGGGCTCTAAATTCCCAGCATAGACATAGATTTAACTCAGTGATGCCTGCCCTTGTCTTTTGCCTCTGCTTTTCTTGGACTTGGCGATCATGTGATCATTGTGATCAGTCTGTGTTTCATAATGTACCTTAGCAGACTCAGATCAACTTTGCCAGTCACTATTGTGCACATAGATGTACAAGGGAAGAACAAAGCATGGTGATAGAAAACCCTTTGATTAAAAAAACACCATGTCAATCCAACCTATAGCTACATTCAGACGACTGAGGTGCAAAATGGACGTGAAAAACGTCCATTTTTCACAGCCATCTTGCACCCGAGGGGTGCCAAAAATAGGACATGACTTATATTTTGACGGTCCATCTCGCGATATCCAGGAGAATCTGAGCAATGCACCAGTTAGGAGCATAGGTTTCAGCTATAATTTATGACAGTTTTCTGATGTAAATAATACAATATAAAATGTGTTGGTCTACTATTGCCATGCCCATGTTGTTCTCAGCTCTGCCTATGTTATGTCCAAGTTTTTCCAAAGTACAGTGAGCAGCAGAAAATGAGGGAAAGTGCAATTTGTGGTGCAAAAAAAAGTGCCAAAAATTGTGTGTTTTCTACATAAAACTAGTGTACATCCAATGATTCCTGCACTGTGGAAGAGTAACATGTGCCATAATTCTGTGTTAGTTTATGCCAAAAAAGTGGTGTACATGCCTTGTGCTAGATTTGTTATCCATTTTTGCAACAGTTGAAAGTCAAAGGTAATAACTCTCAGCAATAGTTGAAACATGGGTTTAAGACCTGCCGGCAGGTCACTTTGTGTTGCGGGTTTTAGTCGCAGCAGGTGGATGACATCTGTTTAAATCTCCTCCTCTATGCTGCTACTGCATCTATCATTGCTTTACATCAGTTTTCTGATAGTCTAAGGCTGTATTCAGTGAAAAATGGCCATATGACATGAGTGTTTTTTTAACCAAAAAAAAAACTGACTTGATCTATCTTTGTCTGTCAAAACAGATAGAGCCATGTAAATAGACCCATAAACATTCATGGATTTTATACCGGCCACATTGTCATTTCATGACTTGAACAGACCGACAAAGCCTTTTTTCACATACCTTAGCTCCATGAACACGGAGCTGTTGTATCGATCTGTTCAAGTCCACAGAAGCCTTATTCACACAACTGTTTTTCATGGACATTAGATCCTTGAAAAAACAGTACTTTCATGTGAATATAGCCTATCAGAAAAGTGATAACATTACCAGGTGTAAGTTGCCAATTTCTAGAAGTCCTGTATTTTTAAGCAGGTGCGAAGCACATTCACATAGTTGCACTATTTTCATATATTTGAATGTCACTTACATTCAAATTAGTCTTAATAAATATCCCTCAATTCAACAACAGAAAGAGGGACAAAATGTGCAGAGCAAATTTAGCTCCACCAACTTCTACGTTGACTCCCTCTATTCTCATCTATTTTTCTTTGTGCCCACACAGTATAATGCTCCTACAGTATTAAGTCCCTCTCCTGGCAGAAACTAGAGGGGGACATGAAACGGAGGCAGCTGGAGGGTAACATTAAACAGTTGGGGTAATTGGAGGGGGACAATAAATTAATGGCAGCTGGAGAGGGACATAAAACTGGGGGCAATTAGAGGGGGACATGTCCGCCTCCAGCTACTCCCACGGTTTAATGTCCTCCTCCAGTTGACCCCAGCTTAATGTCTCTGTCCAGTGACCCCCATTGTTTAATGTCCCCCTTCATCTGTCCCCAGTTTACGGTCTCCCCTTCATCTGCCACCATTTTAATGTTCCCCCTCCATCTCTGCCTCCAGTTTCATGTCCCCCCTACATCTGCCACCAGTTTCATGTCCCCCCTTCATCTACCACATTTCATGTTCCCCCTCAATTTGCACCCAAAGTTTAACATAAAAAACACTGATACTCACCTCTCCTCGCTCCCCTGCTGCTCTGTCTGCAGTCTCAGTCAAGGAGTGTTCTGGGAGCTGCAGGCGCTATGCAAGTGACATCATCACATCATGCCTACAGCTCCCTAGGCCAGAGCACAGTGGACAGCTCCTGCTTCATTCACCATTGTATGCAACTCATCTACGTCTGGACGAAACCGGTTAAAACCGGGACATACCTCCCGCCGACCAGGACAGGACCTGGAATCCGGGACTGTCCCGCTGAATCCAGGACTGTTGGGAGGTATGTTCAATTTATTATCTATGTTAAACATTTTAACCATATTTAACCATTCCTGTATATAGGGATACTTACCTACACCCAATGTGCCCAGCATTATACTATATTCTTTGAAATTGTCTACACCAATCGCTATTGATCAAAGGTGCAGGACAGTAAATAGCTAGGTCTATGGGCCCAGTGACTAGACAAAAACATGCTCTATTGTACTTTGTCATCATTCAGATTTCATTATTGTGTTGTACAAATCTATCATTTGTAAATAGCAAAAACATTGCTCCTATTATGGCCAGGCACCAATAAGTCGCACAAGACTTTGGTCAGTGACTTCTCTACATAGAGAGGTACCTAGTGCAGAAAATATCACTCTATATATGATTAGTGCCTTGCATACAATCCCCTTAAACAGGTCATTATCTGGGCAACAGCAGGTGGGATGTGAGGAAATGTATGGAAAGCCATTAATGAGCTTTCATTCCACCAGGATTAGCATGCAGACTCAATGTAATGTTTTCTCTACCGTTATCAATTTATATAATTGAATATTAATTATTTGTTAAAACATTTTAAACTATTAAATATTTGTGGCTTTCACATAACAAGAATATTAAAACAATTGAATAGTAAAGTGAAGATTGCTTAACATTATATTTGCATATAAGTACATGGTATGTACTGTACTAACAGAGCAAAAATGTAAGTACAGGAATGTCCAACTGTGCAATCGTTGCTATCTCTAAGTCACGACACCGATGGCCTAAAGTATATAATTAAACACACAATAAAGGGAACTGAAACGAATTAACATGTAATTTTCTTTTTCTGCACTTAGTATATATTCCATAGAAACATTTAGTCTGACAAGTAATGTGCAGCATGAGTCAAGTGTTCTATACAAAAGGAGTGACTAAGTGAAAGAGGCTGAATCCAAAGGAATAAAGAGAGGAAAGAAATATCTGAGAACACTAATACACTCTTCATAGCAGAACAAATATACACAGAGGTAGTAAAAGAGAAGAAAGAAAATAAAGAAAAAGATAAAGAAATGAGAAAGAGAGAGACAGCTGGCAAGCTCCCATCTCCAGCTGCCGGTCGATCTGCTTCCTTTGATAAAGCCCTTGGCAGAACTCCCAGTTCTTAATGTCTGGCATCCCAGTTACGCCCCAGACTAGAACGGCCCTTGTCCAAAGGCCTCCCCCTTCTCTTACCCTGTCTTCTCAGGCCTTTGTACACAGAGGACAACAGTTACAAACAAGAGGACAGAATAGAAGAGAGAACTTAATGTCCAACCATCAACAAAGGATTTTATTTTTAAGGCCAGTGCACAATAAACCCTACACTACTGTACAAGGCCATACAAGATCATATCATATTCAAATGTAAAATGTGAATACCCAAAACAACTTTCCCAAAAGACCAGCTTTTTGAGAAGATCACCCATAAGATTTTCTCCAGATTTTTTGTTTCACTATATATTATGTATACTGAACCACCATTTTGGGGAAGATTACCCTCCAGAAACGCATTTCCTTCCCTGAGGCCTTTACCACATTATATGGGACTGTACTTGCTATAACGTCTACATTAAAAGCTGTGTCGGAATGAGGTTCCTTGGACTCACTGCAGCAAATGATTCTGGGGGCTACCTTCCAAACCCTAGGAAATAAACCATAGCACCCTTACAATGTGTGTATCTTCTGCTGGATTATTATGTGCAGAACAATGGACAGCCCAATGCCAGTGTGAACCTAGCGTAAAGTATTTTTTAATATGATCTCTGGTGCTCTAAGCCTTATACGGTATGCTGTACTTTCACCTGTTGAGCAAACCTTGCAGCACTTTCTAATAAGCTGACTACTAAAACACTTTACCACTGCAGCCTTAACCATGTTCCTTCTCAGATGGACATATTTCATACTTAATCTGATGGTTGTAAATAAGGCTATAGCTGCGGCTATACAGTGGGTTACAGATGGATGTAAGGCAGAATTATTTGTAACTTTACCCTTAATTTGTGCAATCAGGACAAAAATTCCTTGCGTCTTAGGATATATAGTACATTAGATACAGTATATACAGTAGATGGAGTAGAGAGGCAGCAGTGACACCCAAGACCTGGTGCCTGAGGGGACCAAAAGCCCCCTCTGCCACATAAGACGCTACCAGTAGTATAAATGGCATTTGGTAGGGAAGGGAGGAATTAAGAATTTCTGTTGTAGATTTTGCCCCAGAAACTTAAGATAAGCCTGTGTGATGGCGATGATGATTATTATTATCATTGTTATAATAAGAATAATATTTTCTTTGATAGTTATGTAGAATGTGTGTATGCTATAAACAAAAAAAGAAAACCATGTCATGTATGTGTAAATTTTTGAAGTGGCATAGACGGCCATCAGTTGCCCACCTGGTGGTTTTACACTATTGCAAATTAAAATGCAGACACTTTGCAGCCATGATGTGTTTTTTCGAGAAGGTAGCTCATAAATTTATCAGCAACCTATATTGCATAAGATAAATAATCTTTTCTGTTTTCCCTGGAAATTCAACATAGGATCCTGCCAAGAACTGCCTGTCAACATGCAGTACGTGTTAAAATGTGTGTTAGATGGTAATGTTATCCTTTATAGGGAGTTATATAACTTTTCATGCAGTTTGACTTTCTGCCAGGCCTGTCTGCCTGAATGATCTCAGCACTTCTTGCAGAGCTTGCAGGGAGAGGCTTCCGTGTGATAACTTGTGATGAGGACGCACAGCAATATGGCCGTGACTTCCCTTGAGAAAGGAAATGTTATTACTAGGCTACACATAAAGGAATAAAAGTTATATGTGGAGAACATTTTCCCATGATTAAAACACACACAGTTTACAAGATAGGACATTACTTTTTAAAGACAAGGTTCAGTCTGAAGCTACTAATAGAATATTATTCCATACCTACGTGCTCATCAGATACAAAAAAAACTCCAGCTCCAACTATCTAATAAATAATTGCATGTAAGGACATTACAATGATTCCCTGGGGTCACAATTACTGGTAAATTTCAATACAGAGGTGTGAAGAATTTGCTAGAGAGTCATTAGAGAGGATCTCAATGATGATCATTTAACTCCTACAGGGGCAAGCGGCCCTCAAGCCAGTGCCCCACATGGCATAAACTGCAAAGTGGATAGGATTCTAGCGAACACACACATTGCAGAAAAATACATGTAGCGTAAACTCTGCGATTTCCAAAACTGTTGCGGTTTTGGAAATTGCAGCCTGTCAATTATACCTACAGAAACTCTGGCGGTTTCCCTATAGATATAATGGAAACAGAAAGTATTTTTGTTGAAAAGCGCTGCGGGAAAAACCACAATGCATTTCCGCCGTTTTTTTTTCTGCTGCGCTTTTTCCCGCTGCACTTTTTCACTGCGGCACACTACGTGGGGCCTTAGCCTCAGACTGTTTTTGCAGCAGGCCCTCTTTTGTTTCTATGTCCTTATTTCAAACCATCCTAAATATTACAGAGGTCAGTTGCATCTCACTATAACTAATGTGTATAGCACCTATCCAAACAATAACAATATAAACTATATTTCATTGATAAACGACAGAAGAATTTTCCATTCTACTGAATATAGACCAGCTAAGGCTCTGTTCACATCTGCATTATTGCTTCATAACAAAAGCCACAATGCTGTGCAGGAAGCATTGTACAATGGTTTCCAATGGAGCCAGATAGCAGCACGACTCAGTGCTATTGTGATATCCATTGTTTTATGGGTAGAATAGTGCTGCATGCTACACTATTCCTACAGTCAAATATGACTAAACTGTCAATAAATCTTAAACAGCATTGAATGTCCTTTTCTGATCTGAGAAAACTGACCAGAATAGGTCATGCTATAGTGTTTTTTTTGTACAAGGACTGAGGGCCCACATGAAAGAACTGAAGTATGTATGGCCCAATTTATTTTAATGGATCTATGTGCAGTCTGTTAAACAACTACAGAACAACAGACTCCAACAACACTTGGTCATCTGAATGGGCTCTTAGTAAGTGACTGGTTTAGATACAGTGAAGGTGTGTAGGGATTTTAATTGCCTTTTGCCCTCTACTTAGCATCTACATATCACAAGGCATTATGGGAAAGGAGCTGGGGAGCTCATGCGCCCTCTATTGGATGTAACAGATCCTCAATTTGCTTTTGACTCACCGAGCCTTGAGACAGCAAAAGGGATCTTAGCCAAGCCAATTTCACTTATCTGCATACAGCGCTGTTTCCGGATTGTTGTCCTCAATGTGAGAGATTCTTGTCCCTAACCCACTCATTGCCTCCCACTAAGCCAGCCAATTCACTTTGCTCTGTACTGATGAAGGACAACAATCCGGAAACAGCGCTGTATGCAGATAAGTGAAATTGGCTTGGCTAAGATCCCTTTTGCTGTCTCAAGGCTCGGTGAGTCAAAAGCAAATTGAGGATCTGTTACATCCAATAGAGGGCGCATGAGCTCCCCAGCTCCTTTCCCATAATGCCTTGTGGTTTAGATACAGACGTTCTAGGTCAGAACAGTTGGATTGTAACATGTAACATGTCTCATAACTTGATGTATATATGTTAATGACGAGGCCATGATTTTGCCATTTTTACAGGATACACATTAACCAAATCATGCATGGTAGTGGCCCCATGGCTGATATTACAGGGCATTTACATGATATTTTATTGTTCTCATGTTCTTAAAAGAGTCACATTTCCTCTACATTTATAGTAGTTCTGTATGTAACGCTGTATTAATGTCCTGTGGGTCTGTCCACATCTCTCTTTTGTACTGTCCTTCCATCCTGCTGTGCCGTCCCCATGTCCTGTACTTGTTCAGCTCTAAAATGATTTTGATCAGCTATTCTGGCCTTATGTTCTACAGCTCTGTAACTCCCCCCTGTTGTACTCTGTCTCTGTCCAGCTGTACTCTGTGAGCCATAAGTCAACTGAGGATCCCTCCTAAGCACTGGCAGAGGCCCTGTAACTTTCCAGAATTGCATATTAACCTTTGAAAGGCAGCGGGAGGCAAAGAGCTAGCAACCGGGGTCTATTTATAATCAGCAGTGGCATTTAAAGACATGCTGAGCTTTATTTTATTGCCCTATATACCTTCAGCACTTATATCAGCTTTTCACTGACTCGCAGAAATACTTTCTGTAAACTCTACATCTAAGCTAATAAGCCGGAGAAAATGACCTCTCTATGTCAGACTACATTAAAGATGTTGGATAATCTAGTTGATAACCTGCAATGTTCAGGGACTAACTATAGTAGTTATAGTACTAAGTAGTATCCCTATCTTACATTTATGTTATATCCACAGGCTATAACATTAGCTACAGGTCCAACCTCAGGCCTTCATCAAGAGGTTCGGCTGAGGTTCCTTGACCCTTGTCCATAAATTCATAGCTAAGGCTGTCCATATAGAATTTGGGGCTTGCAGCTTGGCTTTTCCTGCAACTTCCAAAGTATTTTCTATGGGTAGAGCAGCCACTTTCCCTATTTCCTACATTCTCATAACAGACGAGGGTCCCAGAGGAAGCATCTGCACCTATTAGACTTTGTAGCATATGGTGTGAATATCAGGAAAGTCATCATTTTCTAAAGTTCATTGATATGTGATGGTGTTGGTCATAGTGCTATATTTGTCCTATATGTCCTTGTTTCCTCTACCTGTATTTAGCAGCAGAAATTTCCTTGTGTGTGCATTTAATATGTTATTCAGCCATATCTTATATCTCTTCCTAAGAAAGCAGGAAAACCACTAGTGATGATAGATACCATTACATCCAATTATCCAAGAAGACAATATAGAGAAATACATTTCTAGATATTTTAACTTTTTGGTAAAAATGTGCTTGAAGCATAGTCATCGCATAAAACCTCCTTCGTACATTGTTGACTGGAGAGCTACAATGTGAGACATGCTATAAACATCAATACTATTATTATTTGGCAGGACAATTGTGTTGTGCAAATTCCCCCCTATGTGGGTACTGGAATCTGACTCCCACTGACACTGTATTCCAGCTTTGTTTACATACATGCCCACATCAATAGGAATGTATTTACTACTAAGACTTACTACTAACTGGTTCTTTTGATGCTGTCTGACTTTTCTCCCTGAATGTTCAACCACAAATATGGATTTATCATCTTGATGATAGTGTATCATAAAGAAGGCTTAGTTATCTCTATGGGTCATTATGAGAGCTCACGGACATGAAACGTCAAGGGAAGATACATACATACCCAGTGGTTTAAAGGGAGTCTATCATTAGAAAAACACATTTTTAACTAATGGCATGTTGGAATAGCCTTTAAAAAGGCTAATCTACTCCTACCTTTCAGAGTGAGTTCACACTTGTGGCGTCACTCCGTCTGCCACAAATCCGACCTAAATGTCGGAAAACTGGATAGGGAAAGGTTTGCCACGCTTTGCTTAAAAACCTGTTCACTTGAATGGATTTTTAAAGCAATGCGCGGGTGTGCGCTTACACCCTCTGTGCTGCGAAGCCGTTTTTTTTCGTCGGACACAAAGTCCTGCATGTCCGACGAAAAAAAAAAACAGCTTCGTGGCGCAGAGGGTGTAAGCGCACACCCGCGCATTGCTTTAAAAACCCATTCAAGTGAATGGGTTTTTAAGCAAAGCGTCGCAAACCTTTCCCTATCCAGTTTTACGACATCTAGGTCGGATTATGCAAATTACGATCACGGAGCAAATTACGATTCCCCTGCGCTACGAGCAACCTCCACGTCATAACTCTCCACCACCCCTTAGCTGCTTATGTTCACTCCCCTCCTTCTTTTCGCTGGAACTTCTGCTTTCGCAGGCATCGGACTGCGCATGTTCGGGTGGCCATTTTCCGGTGGAATGCTACACGAGCATACTGCGCCGCAGTACGCTCGTGTAGCAGACCACCGGAAAATGGCTGCCCAGACATGTTATTGTACTGCGACCACAGTACGCTTGTGTAGCAGACCACCGGAAAATGGCCGCCTGGACATGCTTATGTACTGCGGTGCAGTAAACTCGTGTAGCAGACCACCAGATAATGGCCGCCTGGACATGTGCAGTCCGATGCCTGCGAAAGGCAGAAGTTCCGGCGAAGAGGAGTGAACATAAGCAGCTAAGGGGCGGTGGAGAGTTATGACGCGGAGGGTGCTCGGAGTGCAGGGGAAATGCCCCCGGTGCTTCGTGATCGTAATTTGCATAATAGAAGAAACCGATTTTATCAGAAACGGCGGAGAGAAGCTTAGAATGAAAGGTAGGAGTAGAATAGCCTTTTTAAAGGCTATTCCAACATGTCATTAATTAAAAATGTGTTTTTCTAATGATAGACTCCATTTAACTGTAGGACTACATTCACATAGCTATAATCTGGCTTCAGACAGTAGCCGTATCTTAAGAGCCAACTGCAGGGTCTGATCCAGTTATGTATAACTAATAAAGCCTTTTTTAACAGAAATGATCCAAGTGATAATGAGCAGTAAGAGTTATACTATATCTGAAGGAAAGGAAGTCTGTTGCATCAGTCTAAAATGAATGAAGTATTCTTGGTACTCTCCTAAGTTGCTTGTTGTAATTACAATACCCATAAAATTCCTATACGTGTGACAATAAAACAACACCAACAGATCTAAATACATAAATGTATGTCCCCTTTAAATCTGATTTCTAAAATTTTAGTCAAATTTATCAAATGTTGCACAATATTTCATCAATTTGGCTCATTTGTAAGTCTAACCATTCTTTCCTGAGATGTTACGCCACTTTAAGTGCCACTCCTTTACTGGAATGAGATTGCAACAATTTTTACACCTTTTTAAAAAAGTACATTTTATAAATTTGTTGTACAGACAGCTAGGCGGTCTAACTACACCCAATTTTCAATAGTGGAGTGAGTGGTATAAAAATATTATATTATATAATATACAAAACGTTTGTGCAAATAAGTTCGCAAAATTGCAAACCTCTAGTTTGCGACATTTTTACAGCTGAATTCTGGAATGCAGTGCTTGATAAATTCCCCAAAGTCTCTTCCCGGTCAACAATTTAATTGAAGACTATTTTTTCCAAAAATGCCAAAAAAAAAATTCTACTATTTTTGGTCTACAGCTCCTAGACTGGCAAATGTATTTCCATGGTTACAGACTACAAGCAAACACTGTGAAGTCACATACTGCAGTCATGTACTAATCTTTTTTATTTATCCCCTCTTCTGCTGTCCAAAAGGATACTGGTGAATCCTGGTGGTCTCCAATTACTTTTCTGGGCTCCATTAGGTTTAGGTTGGGTTGGGTATTTTTGATGGCAATAAAAGCATTTCAGACTATACTGTTCTGATCACCAAAGGTCAGCCTGATGGAGGCTCTATAAGTCATGAATAGAAACTAAGTCAGTTATAGTCAATACAATTGTCTATTGTAAGTTTAATCATCTAATGGTACAATTGGCTTCGATTTTTAAAGAAGAAAAAACAACAAGTCTAGAACTGCAAAAATAACAAAAACAAATTATATTATTCACTGCTCCAGTCTGCAAAATTATTTCTTCACACGATACATATGCTTCAATGGAGATGTAATATGCTGTTTTAAATGCCATGCTTGAATAAGCAGACACACCCATCTACCATAACAGATAACGTGATAGTTTAACTATTTACCAAGTCACTGTGTATTGCATTTCTTTGGTCCAAATTGTCATTACATGATCGGTGGAATGATCTTTAGGTTTAAAACTACAGTGGAACTTGTTTCAGATGACCACCACAAACTGTGGTGAAACATTGTCTTCTAATCTAGAGGAGATCTTTTTGAGGAAAAGTTAGAGATCACTGTGAATAAGGAAGGAGAGCAGAAACTCAATGTGCAGGAAAAGAGAGACCAACTGTAATGTATAATGGGAAAGGTTGAGAGGTGAATGAAGGGACAGATTAAAGCTCATAGTGATCTCAACCCCTCCATTTCCTAAATTCACTATTGTTAGTGGTCATGATGGAATGGTGTCTCATTCCAAGCTTTTTTGTTGGATCCTGTGTACACTTGTTCTTGACCTAAGATCCCTTCATGAAATCTATTGGCTATAGAGGTGATATGAGTCTCATTCTGAATCTGATAAAATCTGATAAAGGATAACTACTAATGTTTCTAGTATCACTTAGCAACCATTGAGATGAGTGACCATTGATACAATACCTGGAACTGGAACTCTATATCCTCACTAATAAAAGTGGGCTCTGAGCAGGGACCCCCTTCCCTAGTTTGATATCCATATGACCTAATAGAGCATATGGAAGTAGTTACTAAGGCAAACCCTTTAATACATTAAAAAAGCTGAAAGCACAACCTTCACTATAAAGAATATTAGAAATATATCAGTCATTCCTGGAAAATTGTGGTCTGAATGCTGAGAAATGTGTATTTTTAAAGCTGTGCTGCTTATGCCTAAATTGTAAAATGAAAAAAGTTACATAAACCAGGGATAATGCAGTTCTCTGGATTCCGCTGATGAGAAGACTTTGGTGTAACCACACATACGGGAGGTGTGCTGGAAAACAAGATTTATGAGGTGCTGAAAGCTGATATGTGGTATGTAATGTGCTGAAATGTGATTCTGCTTGCAGACACAATAACAATCCAAAAACATATCCAGTCTAAACTGTCCTTAACCTGATGTCTCAATGGGTGGATCACTCATTCTTTGTGGTCTGTTCTCTTTTCATTTGTATATGCTCACAGCATGTTCACAACAGCCCTAGCACTGTAGTCTACCTATTGAAGTCTTACAGAACACAAGGAGTAAGTAGGAAGTGTGGTGTCTGTTAATCTTGTCACTCAGACTGTGGTATGTGTATCCATATCACACCTTTACATGTACACAAAATGACCCATTTTACTGATGTGGAAGCAGATTCTACGCATTTTCTAAAGGGCATTCACTTCCACAACAGAGGTGCCATAAAAGCCATAAAGTAGTACAATCTAGAAATGGAAAATACATTTAATCACATTAGTCAATACAACAATCCATCCGATTATAAATACATAATACCTCCTTGTAAAGAAGGAAAATGTTTGGTATACTATATATGCTGGTACTAAGCAAACGTGGGAAAATCCAGAACAAAAAAGAGCTTATGCATGTTGTTAAGAATAAACTAAGCTGCACTCAATGCCAAGTTGCAACTGCAAAAGCAAACAATATTTTATGATAAAATATATGTAAATATTGTTTATATGTATAACAAAAAATCATGTTGTTCATACTATAACATATTTCCAGTATTCAAAACAATAACGGGATGATTCCAAAATGTGTTATCTGATAAAATTTTATGAAATTTTAACAATTATTTTATAGCCACAAAAAACATAAAAGTACAGAGGAACTTAAAACTAAGGTACTTTTCCTACGCTAGAGGTTGTCCACCATGCACATTCACACTGGGAATATCTGAATATGCATTTTCATGTCACTGGGGGAATATAAGCGGCAACTGGACTGGACAGCTTATCTCTTTGGATAACTAAATGGAACAGAAATACAGGCTGTGCTCATAATCATTAGATTGAAATCCATAAAAAAAAAAAAAAATGTATTGTGTATGGGGTGTCAGATTTGAGCTAGGGCTACATGCTGAGTTTGGTTCCTTAACACATTATCCAGCCACAGTGTCACCCAGTCTGTTTTGCAACTATTGAAAGCAACCTGCAAGTTGGCACAACCATGAAATTGCAGTCACCAGAAACAAATTCTGTTGGACTTCTGGCGGCTATTGTGTTGTGGGCACAGTAACTTGCAACTATGGCTGTGTAATGCGCTACAAAGCCAAAATTGCTGTTTAGTCCCAGATTAGAAAGTGAATATACTAATTTGGGAAATTAATTAAAACTATACAACTAGAAATGAGCGAATCGACGCTGACGAAGTGGAATTCGATTCGAATTTCAGGAAATATTCGATTCACATTGAATCCGGATTTACTCACGCTGCATCTGCTAGTAGCCCCCAGTACCTGGTTGATCCTGCCCAGAAGTGAGGAAGTCAGCCTATGCATTTGCATAGGCTAACTTCCTCTATAGACTGCAATACACGTGTATTGCAGTCTATAGTGCTGAACCAGTGATCAGTGCATCGCTGGTTCAGGCACCCTAGTGGGACATCACTAAAAACCACTGCAAGGCACCACTATACAGGCTCTCTGTAGCCAGGAAATAACTGTTTTTTAATGAGATTTTCCAAAAATTAAATCGTATCGAATCGTATCGGAAAATTCGGCGAAGCTGACGAATTGAATTTTTGAAACATTCAGTCATCTCTATAAACAACCCATAGTTATATAGTACTGTATGTATATGAAATAATATTTCTAAATAATACCTTTAAGTACCAACTTTAGGCCTTGCTCACAAATAGCTTATGGCTGAATATATAAACCGAGCCTAAAACGGTGCTTTTTTTTTTCAAGGTATGTAATTCAATGGAAATAATGCAGTGTCCAGCTGCCCAATTCTTACCTGACCATCTAAAGGAAGACTCCAGGCATAGTTGATGTACTATGTTAGAACTGGTGCACAGCCTGAGGGGGTGAAGCATAACACTGGGATTCAAAGAAAACCAAAAAGAGAATCCCTGTGTCGTGCTCATTCTGTGTGTGGAGTGGTCTATGAAGGCTACATGTTTTTGAAGGCTTAGGCCAGTGCTACATCTAGGGTCATTGTGGCATTAATAATAATAATAATAATAAACATAATAAACTTTATTTATATAGCGCCAACATATTCCGTAGCTATATTCATGTGTACAAATGTGCACAAATCAGAGGACATATGAACAGACAATATGAGACATTACAATGTGACATAGCATTATTAGTTGATTCTGACTATAACGCTACAACTATAGTCCCAAGCTGTAAACTGAGCTGTCAGGGGTAGACACAAGATTCGGCCCTGGCCGCATTGAGGCATTTTCACTTAACATAGAGAAGTGAAACATTTCTTGACTGTTGGTTGATATTTCATAGGGCTTATTCCTATGAGTGGCTATTAAATGTCAATTTTTCAAACAATGAGAATGAATGGGTCTGTTCACATGTCCATTTATTTGATGGACTGTTTTACACTGACATGCTCTGTCTTTGTCCTTTTTGAAGCATACAAAAATAGACATGTAAATACACCCATAGACTTTCATTGGATTTAAACAGCCGTGTGTCGCCATTTGTAATTGTCAGGTGAATAAGACCAAAAAACGGACTGTTGCATTTGCTTTTCATAGATTCTAGATCTGTGAAAAACAGAACATTAGTGCACATGGCCTTAGTGGCCATGCGTTTATAAGAGTTAGGGTGCTGCCAAAGCTGCTTTCATTTCACCACAGCTGAAGTCAGGGCTAGGGTGGCCACTGCTTTCATTTAAGTTAGTGTAAGAACTAGATAAGCAATTTTTCTCTTATTACTGGCAGTCTGTTAAACTGCAAAACTGCACAGAAGTAATGGTGAAAAAAAAATAAGCCAATCAATTAGCGCTTTCGCTCAACTGACGGTCTCAGCTACCCCAGCAGTGCCTGCGGCTGTGGTGCAGCCGGCCACCAACCATAGCATTAAAAAATGTGTGTTGAAAATTATGACTTTCTATAAAAGAACCGCAATAATGACCACAGCATAAACTGATGAACATGGTCTTATTAGACTATTGTCACATTTCAGCCCCATATTAGAAACAACCTGTATATGCCCTCGGGATTACAATTGGACAGACAGCAGATATTACTGTATGTACAGATCACAGATTGTAAACTTATCACTGTGAAAGTCATCATGACAGTTCATCTTTGTGGCTCAGTTGCATGCTGACAAGTCGGTCTCGTCTCCTTGGATAATGACTGAATATTATACAGGTCGAGCAACATATTCTACATAGTGTTCTGCACATTCCAACAAAGTATATCAATGCCACAGGCAAATACCTGTGATTCTGCCTCCTAATCTAATACCAGTGCACGCTATACACACATTCATTGGGTATTAGCATTTCCAAACAGATTCAGATCTTTATAAAAAAAAAAAAATTTTTTTTAAATAAATAGACAAAAAACACAGAACATGTAAAACAAACTCATCAACTTAACTAACATAACAACAACCTGCTTGGTTAGACCATAATGCTGTAAGCTCAGGTAAAGCTATATTCACACAACAGTTTTTTTAACAGACGTCACACAGCAGTCTGAAATCAATGTCTGTGAATGGTGGCTATTCACATGACCATTATTTTGACGGTCCATTGTAATGGACCGTCAAAATATAGGTCAGACTCGTGTCATATTTTTATCCCCTCAAATGTATGGGGGATCTGTCAAAAGTGCTGCGGAATATGAAAGTGCTATATAAGTAAACTAAATAAATAATAAATAAAACAGGTGCCCCTCAGGTGCAAGGTGGCCGTAAAAAATGGACGTTTTTCACTGCCATTTTGCACCTTGGTCATGTTAATGTAGCTTAAATATGATCAAAGGTGACTAATATACAGTATATTAGCACAATGTACAGTCTTTTCCCTACTCTAAGACTGAAATCACACTGCTGGTTTTAATGCAGTTTTTAGGGGCAAACACAAAAATGACTATACAGTCATGGCCAAAAGTTTTGAGAATGATACAAATATTAATTTTTACAAAGTCTACTGCTTCACTTTTTCTAATGGCAATTTGCATATACTCCAGAATGTTATAAAGAGTGATCAGCTTAACAGCAATTACTTGCAAAGTCAATATTTGCCTAGAAAATGAACTTTATCCCCCAAAACACATTTCAACATCATTGCAGCCCTGCCTTAAAAGGACCACCTAACATCGTTTCAGTGATTGCTCCATTAACACAGGTGTGGGTGTTGATGAGGACAGGGCTGGAGATCAATCTGTCATGATTAAGTAAGAATGACACCACTGGACACTTTAAAAGGAGGCTGGTGCTTGCCATCATTGTTTCTCTTCTGTTAACCATGGTTATCTCTAAAGAAACACGTGCAGTCATCATTGCACTGCACAAAAATGGCCTAACTGGGAAGAGTAATGCAGCTAGAAAGATTGCACCTCAGTCAACAATCTATCGCATCATCAAGAACTTCAAGGAGAGAGGTTCCATTGGTGCCAAAAAGGCTCCAGGGCGCCCAAGAAAGACCAGCAAGCGGCAGGACCGTCTCTTAAAAGTGTTTCAGCTGCGGGATCGGGCTACCAGCAGTGCAGAGCTTGCTGAGGAATGGCAGCAGGCAGGTGTGAGTGCATCTGCACGCACTGTGAGGCGGAGACTCTTGGAGCAAGGCCTGGTCTCAAGGAGAGCAGCAAAGAAGCCACTTCTCTCCAGAAAAAACATCAGGGACAGACTGATATTCTGCAAAAGGTACAGGGAGTGGACTGCTGAGGACTGGGGTAAAGTCATTTTCTCTGATGAATCCCATTTTCGATTGTTTGGAACATCTGGAAAACAGCTTATTCGGAGAAGAAGAGGTGAGCGCTACCACCAGTCTTGTCTCATGCCAACTGTAAAGCATCCTGAAACCATTCATGTGTGGGGTTGCTTCTCAGCCAAGGGAATCGGCTCTCTCACAGTCTTGCCTAAAAACACAGCCATGAATAAAGAATGGTACCAGAATGTCCTCCAAGAGCAACTTCTCCCAACCGTCCAAGAGCAGTTTGGCGCTCAACAATGCCTTTTCCAGCATGATGGAGCACCTTGCCATAAAGCAAAGGTGATAACTAAATGGCTCAGGGAACAAAACATAGAGATTTTGGGTCCATGGCCTGGAAACTCCCCAGATCTTAATCCCATTGAGAACTTGTGGTCAATCATCAAGAGACGGGTGGACAAACAAAAACCAACAAATTCAGACAAAATTAAAGCATTGATTCTGCAAGAATGGACTGCTATCAGTCAGGATTTGGTCCAGAAGTTGATTGAGAGCATGCCAGGGAGAATTGCAGAGGTCCTGAAGAAGAAGGGTCAACACTGCAAATATTAACTTGCTGCATTAACTCATTCTAACTGTCAATATAAGCTTCTGTTACTCATAATATGAATGCAATTATATTTCTGTATGTGATAAAAACATCTGACAAACACACATAAAAACCAGAGGGCAGCAGATCATGTGAAAATATAATATTTGTGTCATTCTCAAAACTTTTGGCCATGACTGTACACGCTTCCTCCTATTCACTTGTGTAGGAGGAGACTTTAATTATATCACACTTCTGTTATGAAATAGTGTGCAATGTAAACAGCAAAGAGGTCATGGTGCTAGAGCGCTGCAGCCCTCTTCAATCTGTTGATCAGCAGGGTTCCCAGATGTTAGACTCCCTCTGATCTTGTATTGATGACCTATCCTAAGGATTGGTCATTAATAAAAAGGAGCTGGACAACCTCTTTAAGACTGAGGCCACACGTTGCACAACGCTGCTTTTTAATTGTAGATTTTGCTGAGTTTTTTTCTGCCAAACATAGTTGGGGCTATAGAAAGAATAGGAAATACCTAGGAAGCATTCATACTTTACCCTTCTGCTCAATCCACTCAGGATTTGGCTAAAAAAAAAACGCAGCAAAATCTGCAACAACAAAAAAGCATCTTTTCCGCAACATGAGGCCTTAGGATGGGGACACACATGGAGTAATTGCAGCAGATTACTGTTGCAAGCTTTCAGGTAGCTAACCTGCTGCAATATACACTAGCTGCATAGTGGATGAGATTTAAGCAAATCTTATCCACATGCTACAAATAAAACTCACAGCATACTGACTATTGAAAGTGTATGGGGGTCTTAGTGTAGAAGAGCAGGAAAGAGTAGGGGGAAATAACAATCAAAATGACACCCTGTTGCCTTAGGAAGGGTAGGACAGCGCTTTATTCCTCTCTCCCATTGTCTATGGTGTAGTCAGGGTCAGTAGCTGTCATCACAGTTTATTGTAAATGGTAGGATAGCAGAGTAATGAGTGAGCAGCACATGTAATACAGAGTGAATAAGGTAGTAATATTCCAAATGAATAGCTTTACCTAAACACCACATAGAGAACAATAGTTTTTTTCATTAAATATTGTCAAGGACACAGATCTATAGCAAAAAAGTAGAATTGCGTCATCTCTACATGTCTTTTACATGCCTAGTTTTCCATTAGCAGTATTTCATAACCTGTAGGTTTAGAGGTGACAAGATTTCATTATTGGTGTGTCAGTCTAACGACAATAATTTGTGTGTCCTGTATATCCCTAAGAATTATTAAGGACGCGTCCTTTACCTTTCACTTTTGGCCTGTGTTTATGAAAGTGGTTGGTTAAAATGCTTTCCATTATTATCTCTTTCAGATTACTAGAAAATATCAAATTATGCTCCATATTTTCTAGTCTACCGTGTTTTCTAGTTCTAAATGTAAGACAATCTGTAAATGTTGAAGAGAAGCTAAGTGCAGTGCAGGGCTATTTCACAGATGTGAGTGGAGCCGAGACGTGCTCAATCACCCATGTGTAATCTCCACTTCATTAATCTCTGCCTGGCTGCCATCTTGCTGCTGAGGCAAATGGGGACCAAGGGACCTCTGTTCAGTGGATAGGTAATAACTTGATATTACCAGAATTTCCCCTTTAGGCCGGGGCCCCACGTTGCGAATACACTGCGTTTTGAATGCCGCTTATTACAGTACCTGCAAAGTGGGTGGGATTCAGGCTCACTAGAATAAAATGCCTTTTTTCCACATAAAATGTCATGCCTCCATTGTCGAGATATTTATTTATTTCACAATATTAGTAATCTTGAGCACCGAGGGCGTTTCCGTTGCTCCAAACTGCTATGCCCCACATTGCTCTAATATGGCCCTCCATCTCCCTTCTTTGAGTGATAGGGTCAGGGAGCTATTCTGAAACCTTGCCTGGCCCCGGGTTCTCACATTCACAACAAAGTATTAGAAAAGGGTGGGGCATAGCAGTTTAGAGCAACAGAGCTGCCCTCGGTGCTCCAGATTGCTCATTTGCATTTATTATGAAATAAATTAATATCTTGGCAAAGAAGGCATGACTTTACATGAGGGGAAGGATGTTACATTCAGGTGAGCATGACCTATATATAAATGTGTTGCTGGCTTAACATGCTTCACCCTACTGACAGACTCCCTTGAAAATGGTCCCATTAATTTTAAAAACTCTTTGTGACAAGTACATTTGCCTGCTAAAGATTTCCAGGGACATAAATCTGATATAAACTGTGTCTCTTAGTATTGCAGGGTTATCCACATTAATTGGCTATAATTCTCATCATGCATGCCCACACCCTTACTAGAAACCAGACCTAGTCTACAATGAAAGATCACATGGAACTGATAACTGGTCGTACTTCATGCAGGCAATGCCAAGAACATATTATCTTTATTAGCTAGATTGACTGTGTGATAGGAAAAAGGATCCAGGTCAAAGTGTGGCACATTAGCAATAATAAATTGTAGATTAGTTATACACTTGAAAAAGTACATCAAACTGAGAAAAATGCAGCCCTATAATGGTTTTCTTTATCTCTGCAAAGTGATGACAGAAATATTCCCTAATAATAGAGTTATTAGGTGCCACAGTATCCACTGAGCAGACTTAAAGCTGCTGTATGAGTAACATAGATGGACACATAGTTTCACATAATGTATGTACTAACTAGTAACTGGAAGAGTTATAGCCTTGGGGACACATAGGCAGTAATCGCAGCGGGTCAACTTCTACTAACTATCTAGCGGCTACCCAACTCTAATATACAGTAGATATATAGTTCATGTGTGCTGTAAATCAGAAAATACCAGATTTTGGTTGGCTGTGATGGACGTGATACCTCCTTTCTTATGGCCTCTGGAAGACCATTCAGCTAGTGTTATTAAAGTGTTATTAAAGTAGAACTCCCACAAAAAATGTTATTCTCTGGCACAGGATGTAAATTGTAGTGCAGGTAATCCTCTTTACTCCTATGAGACTCGGATCGAGGCTCTCATAGAAATGAATGGAGAAACTGATGTTTCTGTAACAGTAAAGAAGTATACAAGTACTTTGGTGGCGCTGCTGCAGCCCCTTTGTTCTAGCATTCTGTGGGGGTCACAGTCCCTAGATTCCACCTGAGTTACTTCATAAGCTGTCTAAAATGATAGGTACACTATAAAGTGTATAGACTTGGTGTGTCATCACCAAACTTTCCAAGAATCCCTCTCTTCTTGCATTGTGTACATTATCAACCCAACAAAATATTTATCTGATGTAGGATTGTTGGATATTATGTTATGTAACATGATATTCAATAAACCCCCCGTGGTCAGGCTGTGATCAGGGACTTTCTGTCTGTGGGTTGTGAAAGCAAATCCAATTACTGTAGATTTGTAATGTAATGTGACCTACTGCGGCAGGGGTAATTTTACTTGGTATAAGTATCCTGCCTGAACATGCCCTTGCATGCTGAACCACACCTGCTGATTGGACTTATGAAGTGAAATAGCACAGTTCATCTAAATGCCATCATGTAAGGGACAATAGCTCTAGCCAATACCTCCAGTACCATAACTTAGGCTTGGTTCACATCTGCGTTCGGGTTTCCGTTCAGGGAGTCCGCTTGGGGACCCCCAAACTGAAACCTATACGCATAAAAAGTGGTTTACCTGGGAAACCCACAGACCCCATAGACTATAATGGGGTCTGTGTGGTTTCCGCATGAAACATGGGGTCCGCGGGTTTCCCAGGTAAACTGCTTTTTTATGCGTATAGGTTTCCATTCGGGGGGTCCCCAAGCGAACTCCACAAATGGAAACCTGAATGCAGATGTGAACCGGGCCTAACTTAAAGGAGTTATATATTGATGACATATACTTAGGATAAATCATCAATATCACATCAGTGGGGGTTCAACACCTGGCACCTCCACAGATCAGCTGCTTGAAGACACTGCAGCATTCAGGCTGTTTAAATTACCCTGAAATGAATATATGAAGTGCTCCTACAGTATAGTACAACTACTTTTTCTCTACAGTAGTCATACATGAATATTTATCAGTTTCAGGATATTGTTATATAATAGATAATGGTATTTATGACACTTACCCAGAAAGTCAATAACTCACATTCTTCCTCAGAGAGTCAAGATAAAAAATAACTTCCATTACAATGTAGATGGCCAAAAGGCCTTGCATGACAGGAAATCAGTGCTCCAGGGAGTTTAGTCTGTTACATTTAGTACTTTATTTTAGTATTTGTTATGTTATTCATTGCAACAGTTAGGAGATCAGAAGCAGGAGAGAAAAAACAGCAAAGCATATAATATTAAATGTAAATATAGTAAAAAAAAAAAAATTATATATATACATACTGTATATAAAAGTAAATTACCGTTCCAGGCAAAGTTTGAAAACGGACCTCCTCAAATGTAGAAACTCCAGCATACCCACTGTACTTACTGTACCAGGTTGGTGCCCCTTTCTACGAAATATCACAGTATCTTCATGGTCATGGTACCCAAAGCATATCTAAAATTAATGTATCATGTGCCTCTCTCCCTTATACTGTAGTATCTTATGGCATTAAGAAGTAGATAAATAAAATAAAAAAATTTGTTCTCAGAACTTAGATTGCCTGTTTATTCGTGTACACTTATAATTTAGGCTAATATTTGGTCAAGTAATTAGTAATGGCCCAATGATTCCTTAGAAAAATAGCACTAGCTGGACAACCCCTTCTCTCAGGCTACGTTCACATTTGCGCGGATGTCACTGATTCTCAGTCGGTAAATCAAAAATCAGCAGAGGAAAAAGTCCTCCGTGCATCGGTTTCAAATTGAAAACGATGGACCCCAATATATTCAATGGGGTCCACCAGGATCCGTGTGTAACCAAAGTTTTAGTGATCCACCTAAAACGGCAGGAAAACCTTTTTAAGAATAAAAGAATTGATATGGTGTTATATACTTGCTTGTATATGCAATATACATTGCAAATATATGCAAATGTGTTTTTTTTTAATGGTTTATCTAATATTACAAAATAAATGGCGCATGGTACATAGCGAATTCTTGCTGACATTGATATCAGCTACAGAAAGAGCATGCCATAGCATGTCAGGTTAAGAAAAGGAACTATCATCTTACACAATGAAGAACGGTTTTCTAATCCTAAAGCACTATGATAAATGAATGCACCCCAGCCAACAATTATTAAGCCTTGTCATCCTGATGTATTGCTGTAGGGGTGTCAGAGAGCTGCACAGTTCATGGCAGCACTATATCGGCACAGTAAAGTAATCACTAGTTTATTTCTACCTTTAGAGCAAAATTACTAAACAGCTATCCTTCAAGAAAAGGACTATGGGGTCTAATGTATCATGGCTTATGACAAAACTACCGTTCAACCCATGAATAAAGTAAATTTTTTTGTAAAAAAAAAAATGTGAATTTTTAAGATTTGCCCTCTGCATGCCACTTTACTTAAAGCAGGTGGGACAGGGCCATTGGCCCCAACAAATTTATCATCATCAGATGGAGGATGCGACTAATTTATGAGTGTACCTTGCCTTAAATTTGGTGTAAATTCTGGTCAGGCATGGATTATCAAGACCAGCATGAAAAACACTAGTCTTGATAAATCAACCCCTATGTTTTTAACTCCTTGCTGTATCAAAAAAGTTGTGTAAAGCAATTCATTCTATGGAGGGAAGAAAAGTAGAAACCACCCTTATAGATAATGAACTATTAGAACTCCCATTGAAAATGCAGAAGCAAAGGTCTTATGAAATCATGTTAAAAACAAGTGCACATCCCAGGAAGACACTGAATTGTGATTGTCTTTTACGGACATCTATATTACTAGAGGACTAGTTGGCCATAAGGAAATTTAGTTTCAAAGTATCATATTTCAGAAATAATCTCCTCAATATGCTTGTCTAGTCCACACATTACTGTGTTCTAATATTTATGTCTGGTGTGAAACTTGGCACAAAACTGGCTTTAACCTTAGTTCACTTGAAATTGGTGAAGCGATAGTACGTCACAGCAATTATCTCTGCTTACCACACGCCCTGAAAGTAGACTGGATGAAACATGATGGCATTATCTGTAGAAAAAAATGTTACATGGCCAAAACAACCAAGCACCTGTGAAAAATACAACTTTTTCATCCCCCCCACGATATTTTGTAGCTTAGTTTGACATCAGTACAACTGTACTACCCTATGAATAACCATTTGCAGTACCACTGGATCCTGTAGGTGTCCTGAAGATATCCACATATTAATAAACACCTTTTCCCAGTGGGCCAGCTATTTTTATTAAAAAGGTTAATTTAATAACACATAACTAAGACCGTGTGATGCTAGGTTGACACCTGCGCTCAGGTTTCCATTCTTCAGGTCCACTCGGGGATCCTAAAAGCAGAAGCCCAATCCGCTTAAAAAGTGGTTACCCACAGAAACCTGCGGACCCCATAGTCTATAATGAGGGTCCGCCGGGTTTCCGCCAAAAGTGCAGAGAGAAAAGTCCTGCTTGTAGGACTATTCTCTCCGCATTTTTCAAGCTCTGAACGGAAAGCGAGCACTGGCACTATGCATCACCACCATCAAAAAAATTACCTAATATAATAGAGAGATTTTTTTATGTGGAGTTGTGCATACATATCAAGCACCAACCGCAGAACTATGCATATCTATACTAGGTATTGAGTTAGGAAAGAAATGATGTATTTGTATAATAATAAAAATGCTTGGGATTATATTACAAAGCCGCTGAAAAGAGGTAATGAAATGAATGATTGTCCATTTAATGGTAATCATAGGATCGGGGAGAGGGGGAGAATTCTGAAATGCAAAAAGACAGCTTGTCTTATCCCAGCCCATCCATTGTACTGTATGGTAACAGTCCCAAGAGTAACAACAGCAACACCTAGGAGATGTTATAAGAAAAACCTTATGTGGTGATGACATATACCAATGCATAAACCGGAATACAGACTATCCAGTAAATAAGACAAATGCTATCTCTTTTCCTGCTTTCCTTACAAAATTTATAAGATTTGAGGGTAGACATGAAGAAAGGTCTTTAGAAGCTTCATATGATTTATTGCTTGTACTAGAAAGTAATGTCTGAAGGAAACTTACATTAATCTAACAAAGCTTTTATAAGCTCAAGCCTTAGGCATAAAAAGTGACTTCTGAAAATGTGCAGGTGTTCTTTCAAGTATGTCTTTCTATTGTATATGTGTTAATAAATGCTTGATTCCGGCTGTAATGGAAAGTACTATTATAGTCGTAGAAGTGCTTTCTCACAGAGACTATTGCTGCAGGCCCTTATAATCATACAGCGCGTTACTTCTCCACAAGGACTGCTGTGTATTTATATGGATTGAATAATCATGACTGACACTAAGGGTCCATGGACATGGCAAAATGATAGATATATATCCAAGTCATCCAACTGGTATAGTTTTTTTCCATTCATCCATATTATCCTGGACTTTGGAGTTCCTGCTTCCACCATGGGTTAAGGTTGAGATATGCTGAGATGACGACCCCTGATCTCTTTCTTCCCACCATGGAAATAACCAGCATTAACATTTGCTTTGCTTACTAACAAAGAAATATTTGCGAACCACAGTGGATAAGGTCTAGCTTTGGAAACAAAGACCTTTACCCATGATGGGAACAGAAGATCCTTATTCACAGCAGCAGCACACATCTTACTAAATTGTCCACATAACTGACTCCCGTGGTTACTCTCAGACAAGCAGACTTCTCATTTTTCAAGAACCCAACACACTAGTATGGCATCTGTGGACTCCCCTCAAAAACACTGGGCACAACTCTTGTCTGCTATTGTATTATAGCACTGGCATAATTTGAAGCACCTGGGCCCTAATGCAAAATCTTTACTGGGGGGGTCCGTACCTACCTTATTCCATGCAAAATAGAAGTATATCTTATGTGGCAGAGGGACCTTTGGGGGCCCCCTTAGGCTTGAGGGCCCAGTAGAGACTGATACCTTTGCACCCGCTATAGCTACGCCCCGATAGAATGCCACTTTATACGGATGTGGACATTGTTTCCTTTCAATTGCCCATTTACAATATATTAATGGCTGTTATGTATGGTGATACATGCAGAATATAGTAGCTTTGCAATATACTCATCCTATGAGTTATACCATGTCTCTCACTTTTTACAGTGATTGTTGTTCTCAGAAGGCATATGGACAGGGGTTGACCTGATGGCATTATAACAAAATGAATGCTATAAAGTTGTGGTCTCCCATTCAGGAAGACTTTATGAGCCAGAGAAGGAACTGATATTGAGCAGTGCCCATGTATGAGACATGATTTCCAATGGCAAAGTCAGCTATTTGGAGGAGTCTCAGGAACTGGGTATTATTATACAGTATATGCTGATATAATCCGTCTAATGTTTCTTTGCTAATATTATCTCGAACATTAAGTTCTATCTTCATAAATAGAATGTCATAAGCCAACTTGGCTATATATTTTAATAGGTAAAAATATATTTCACTCGTAGAGTTATGTTTCCATGTAAACTGTCCGTCGCCTGTAACAAGCAGCTGTGACCTGAGCTCCGATGGCAAGGACAGTGGCTGCTTATTGACCATAGTTTTAAATACCACATTGGCATCCAAGACAAGGTGCCGACTTGTACAATCATTGTTTAGTGATTCAATCATACATTAAATATTGTGCCAAGGTTCAAAAGGCTGGGACATTCTGTGTTCATACCAGGCCTATCAGTAGTGGGCTGTCCTCTCTCAAAGTCAGATATTAGAATAGGACAGCCAAGTTCTTTCATAATAAATGCATTATCTATTAATATTTCTGTATAATCCTCACAGTTAGGAGCCCCCTACTGTTCAAGTAGCGCTATCTCTATCAACTGAGCAGAATGGTTTTTAACTTAAGAAATCCTTTCTAAGAAAGTGTAGCCATTACTTTTTTTTTCTTATTAAATGTTACATAAGATGTTTATTGGGGGTGTGGGAAGCTCAACAGTGGTTGCTTGTGCATGTGTATGTGTGCCTGAAAATGTGCTCTGAATTGGTCACAATTTGTGAATAAACCCCACACGCCCAAAAGTAGATAACCTATAATAAGGACTATTACTATTATTATAATTACACTTTGCAGTTTTTATTACAAAGAATAATTAAATAATGTTTATTTTAGGAGTTAGAGTCTTTATTAAATAAAAGGATTTCATATAACTGCTTCCATCATGGGTCACAGACTGTAGATCGGGGTTTCCTGACCTGATGCAGCTTAAAATGTCAAAAATAGAAACATTTTTAACTTCTTTACCTATATGGTCATGTTTTGTTCACACACTATCACCAACACTGGCTGTTGCACTCACCTGATTTTTTGTCTTTATGGAAGACATGTCACTACACCACCAAGTTCACAGAGGGGGACCAGGAACAGAACATAATCATAAATGCAAGTATATTAAGAACTTCATTATTTTCTATGATTCATGGAAATTTTTTATGCCCAAAAATGTAACACACCTATGTGTTTCCATCCTGGACCTAATACCTAGATAGTTATGGCATATCCACAGGATCCCACAATATGGTACCCACACTTGAAAGTAATGGTGCCCAACTCCTATTTTATGGCTGCTGTGAATGGAGAGGTGGCTGCACCTGGTGGCTCTCTCTGCTCAGTTCTATCGGAGTTCAGAAAATAGTCATAAATGTCTGAGATGGAAATAAGCCTTTAAAGAAAAAGTCACCTAAGTAGATCATATCAATATGTAAGTTCTCATACAAATTATAATGCAATAGACTTGTGTCAGAATATGTTGCTCACCTGTGGAAAAACAGAAGGATGGAAAGCATAGTCTGATCTATGTTGCTGTTGCAGATGCCTTCATTCAGAAGGTAGCAGGGATCCTTCACCACAGGTTCTAAAGAGTCCTGCCTCATGATGGTTTTTAGCTTATCGGTGTTGAGGTTCTCAAAAACTAGCTTCTCCCTTAATTGCCGAAAATTATTAACAGTAGGACTGCCCAGGTTGTTATTGTCTCCGCTGCCTTCCTCCATCTCACTTTTGTTGGCTAGGTCAAGGCAGCAGCTACAGCAATCCAGACCAATGGGTGAACGGCAGCCTTCTTCTTCAGACATGTCTCTGGAACTATCCATGAAGTCAAATACAACAGGCAATACTCCTTAAGAGCAGATCACAGGCTGTGATGAACAGCTGCAAGGAAGTTTACACCAGGAGCTGCGTGTATCAAGTGTGGCCTTCCTTCTGGAGGTTTGGCTATAAGGTTGCACTCCTTAACAGAGCAGAGCTAGAACTCAGCACTTGCTTATCAGCAGAGCAGTTTCATGTGCACACACACACACACCTCTGTGTGCTGTGTCTGGAAACAGGGAAGAGGTTCTCTCTCTAATAGACACATCCCAGTTGTAAAAGACTGAAGCACAGTCCTCTAACTCCCCCAGAGGCAGAGCTAATGTGAAAAGACTTTACATAAGAGGACACAAGTCAGTGAAGGAGGGGACAGTCTCACGTGTGTGCAGTTCTGGAAAGGGGAATGGGATAGATTTGTTTCTGAGAGCCTCGAGATTTTTGTGTTCTAGTCGATCCCTCCCAAAACATGTAACCAATTCTTCTGATGTTGCTGACTGTGCAGCATTTGTCTGACAGGAAAACCTAGCACTGATATTTATGTTTCGCCACGTAACTCCTAGGAGTTTCACATTTGGATAATAATGTTGGAAAATAAATACTGTAACATAGTTACATAGTTAATAAGGTTGAATGAAGACTCAGGTCCATCAAGTTCATGATAACACTGTTTATTACTAATGCTAATAAGAAATGCTATAATCCTATACTATAATCCTATACTGTAAAATATTATAAAAATCTAGATGGGCAGTGGGGTACAAAAAAGAGTTGGCACCACAGCAACTGCTTACAGATTTTTGTTTGGAAAAATCTGACACAACAGTCTAAGCACATTGTCATTGACCTGAATTGTCCTTTGATTAAAGCAAGAATTAAAGGGAAAGTAAGCAGAGAACTAGAAAACCATGAGGAATTGATAAAGAAAGTACATTGAAAAATAAAACACTGAATAAAAATTAATTTGCTGAAACTGAACAACCCCTTTAAACCCAGAAGACCTTTCCTATGGAGTTATAAAACCTTTATTATAGAAATTATAATACCTTAAATACAACTATACTTTACAATTCAACAAAAAGTTAGGATAGGACTACACTGCAATTTTGGCTGTGACTTCCGTTCCATGACCAAAGATCGCTAGGTCACCTTGTGGATCCTTGACTAATGTTAGTGAATGGAGTCCACTGCGACCTCAGGGATGCTGCAACTTCAATTTGCAAAATTGACTTAAAGTCGCAGTTCTTGCATTCTCAAAGTTACAATGCGACTCTGTTCATTTACAATAGTGTAAGAGTTGCAACCTGGCGATCTTTGGTTGCGCAATGGGAGACACAGTCGAAATTGCAGTGTAGCCATAGTCTAAGACATATGTTTGATCTGTTGTGTCTGTATGCAAAAGGTTATGAAATTAACCTAAAATTAACAAAAAACTGTTTAATACATTGATAGCTATAAACTGAAGATCAACTGAGGAAAAGTATAAAATAGTGACAGTAACTATTATTATTATTATTGTTTATTTATATAGCACCATTAATTCCATGGTGCTTTACATTTGAGGATTTACATACAGTACACAAGATATACAAAACAGATAATACAAACAGTGACCAACTGGCACAGTGGGATAGTAGTCAAGTATGTAAATCCTCAAATGTAAAGCACCATGGAATTAATGGTGCTATATAAATAAACAATACTCCTACTGAACAAGATGAGCCTAAAGCAAAAGTGGAGCCACCCCCTAACAACAATCTCTATATTTTACTACATATACATCAAATGTGCCCTCCATCCTGTAAATCCAAGGAACAGAAAGAAAAACATCAGACTGAGGAACCTGTTAATACACTTGCAGATCCTTTAGGATTTTTGGGAAATGTGAACCCCAAAAACTTTGGTACTGGTTATAATTTTTTGAAAACACGAAATACATGAAGAAATACTGTAAAATGGCATTACTGTTAAAAAACTCAAAGCTAGCACAAAGACATTTCTATGGCCCCATACACACTATATCTTTTAGTTTTGTAGCCCGGGCTTACTAGGAGCAGTGAATGGGGCTGTGGAGGAATGGGTGGTACATGGATGTCATTCATGTGCTGTCTGTGCTGTTCAATTATGGCCCGTGTGTTTGTATCCTGACTTGTATTTATCCCTAGGCTCTGACACTTTATATGTGTATGTAAAGAGAGTGAGAGTAGTTTAATAATGTCAACTCTTAAAGCGTGTAATGGGAATATAGTTTAATACAATAAATGATAACACGATACCTATAAACTACAATGCAGTATACATCTGCATACATAAATAGAGATATGCAAAATCTGCTTTCACAATTCATATAACATATATAAAGGCTCAATGCCCAAGCACATAACCCATATCAACTCATATAACCCATGTATTTGATACTGAGAATAAAAAAAAATGAACAAAATGAAAAAAAAAAATTACTATATTACTAGAATATATACAGTGCCTTGCAAAAGTATTCGGCCCCCTTGAACTTTTCAACCTTTTGCCACATTTCAGGCTTCAAACATAAGGATATAAAATTTTTATTTTTTTGTGAAGAATCAACAACAAGTAGGACACAATCGTGAAGTGGATCGAAATTTATTCGATATTTTAAACTTTTGTAAAAAATAAAAAACTGAAAAGTGGGGCGTGCCAAATTATTCGGCCCCCTTGAGTTAATACTTTGTAGCACCACCTTTTGCTGCGATTACAGCTGCAAGTCGCTTGGGGTATTTCTCTATCAGTTTTGCACATCAAGAGACTGAAATTCTTGCCCATTCTTCCTTGGAAAACAGCTCGAGCTCAGGGAGGTTGGATGGAGAGCGTTTGTGAACAGCAGTTTTCAGCTCTTTCCACAGATTCTCGATTGGATTCAGGTCTGGACTTTGACTTGGCCATTCTAACACCTGGATACGTTTATTTGTGAACCATTCCATTGTAGATTTTGCTTTATGTTTGGGATCATTGTCTTGTTGGAAGATAAATCTCCGTCCCAGTCTCAGGTCTTTTGCAGACTCCAACAGGTTTTCTTCCAGAATGGACCTGTATTTGGCTACATCCATCTTCCTATTAGTTTTAACCATCTTCCCTGTCCCTGCTGAAGAAAAGCAGGCCCAAACCATGATGCTGCCACCACCATGTTTGACAGTGGGGATGGTGTGTTCAGGGTGATGAGCTGTGTTGCTTTTACGCCAAACATATCGTTTTGCATTGTGGCCAAAAAGTTCGATTTTGGTTTCCTCTGACCAGAGCACCTTCTTCCACATGTTTGGTGTGTCTCCCAGGTGGCTTGTGGCAAACTTTAAACGAGACTTTTTATGGATATCTTTGAGAAATGGCTTTCTTCTTGCCATTCTTCCATAAAGGCCAGATTTGTGCAGTGTACGACTGATTGTTGTCCTATGGACAGACTCTCCCACCTCAGCTGTAGATCTCTGCAGTTCATCCAGAGTGATCATGGGCCTCTTGGCTGCATCTCTGATCAGTCTTCTCCTTGTTTGAGATGAAAGTTTAGAGGGACGGCCGGGTGTTGGTAGATTTGCAGTGGTCTGATACTCCTTCCATTTCAATATGATCGCTTGCACAGTGCTCCTTGGGATGTTTAAAGTTTGGGAAATCTTTTTGTATCCAAATCCGGCTTTAAACTTCTCCACAACAGAATCACAGACCTGCCTGGTGTGTTCCTTGGTCTTCATGATGCTCTCTGCGCTTTAAACAGAACCCTGAGACTATCACAGAGCAGGTGCATTTATACGGAGACTTGATTACACACAGGTGGATTATATGTAATGTCACGGGCCCTGTGGCAGCTGCTACCCCGGTAGTTACGCCCCTGCCTATACGGAAAACGCTAGTGTTTCCACAGGTGTAATTGACATGCAGCATTTCCGCTGCAGATTTTTTGTGTGCAATGTGTGGATGGGATTAGCTAGAATCCCATCCACTTTGTTGGTAACTGTAAAACGCAGTGTTTTTTTGCAGTGTGGGGCCCCAGCCTTAAACTGCTCTGAAGATTTCTTGTAACCTGTAACGACTTAAGTAAAGTGCCAGGTGAAAACTGTAACCTATGAATTGTATGTGAGTTTCTTCAGTCTGACTTCTACAAACATAAGATGCATGTTGCTGGTTGCCCTGTTTAGCTTTTGGGTATGCTGGCAAAAGTGACAGTATAGTGATTGCGTCTGTGACGGTTACCTACTGATAACAGAGTTGCTTGGGGCAGTGGCACCACAAGTTTAAGAGATGTGAACTAGGTGGAAGATAAGTTACCATATATTTTATGAATCAGGACTTGCTGGAACCAGTAGTGCCTCAATTTCACAAGTGATTTGGTCAGGTTATACATCAATTTGCTGTAACCAGACTTACCAGAATGAATAGTGCCACAGTTTTGCCAGCAATGTAGTCAGGTAATGGATCAACATGCTGAATCAAAACTTACTGTGACAGAGGGTATCTCAATTTTGCCACAGCGATGCATGGTGGTTATGGATAGCGATATCTAAATGTTAACTTCAGAAGTGATATAGACTCTTATAGATGTATTATTGCACAGGTTAGAACTTGGAAGTATGCCAGACTGACTATGTAGCTAGCCACGTTTCGGGGAGCCTATTACCTTCCTCAGTAGTCTGCTATAACTAGCTTGATAGTAGTATAATGTTGTACCGTGTTAGCCATTGAAAGTAGTGGAAGAGTGAAGAAATCAGGCGATACCTTTTAGAGGCTAACTGAGTATATTTATAAGTAAGCTTTCAGGAGTACTAGCTCCTGAACAAACAAACCTTTCAAACAAACTTTCAGCCTAGTTTTTGAAAACCAGTTGCTATTTGTTATAATGGGCAGACCAGCTCTCTACAGGTCCATCCATGGCTGTTAGCAAGTTATGTTCTATTGTAACATGCTGGTATTTTCACCTATGTACATACAGTGCTGGCCAAAAGTATTGGCACCCCTGCAATTCCGTCAGATAATACTCAATTTCTTCCAGAAAATGATTGCAATCACAAATGCTTTGGTAATAATATCTTCATTTAATTTGTCGTCAATGGAAAACCACAAAAAGAATTGTCAAAAAGCCAAATTGGATATAATTCCACACCAAACATAAAAAAGGGGGTGGACAAAAGTATTGGCACCCTTTGAAAAATCATGTGATGCTTCTCTAATTTGTGTAATTAACAGCACCTGTTACTTACCTGTGGCACATAACAGGTGGTGCCAATAACTAAATCACACTTGCAGCCAGTTGAAATAGATTAAAGTTGACTCAACCTCTGTCCTGTGTCCTTGTGTGTACCACATTGAGCATGGAGAAAAGAAAGAAGACCAAAGAACTGTCTGAGGACTTGAGAAGCAAAATTGTGAGGAAGCATGAGCAATCTCAAGGCTACAAGTCCATCTCCAAAGACCTGAATGTTCCTGTGTCTACCGTGCGCAGTGTCATCAAGAAGTTTAAAGCCCATGGCACTGTGGCTAACCTCCCTAGATGTGGACGGAAAAGAAAAATTGACGAGAGATTTCAACGAAAGATTGTGCGGATGGTGGCTAAAGAACCTCGACTAACATTCAAACAAGTTCTAGCTGCCCTGCAGTCCGAGGGTACAACAGTGTCAACCCGTACTATCCGTCGGCGTCTGAATGAAAAGGGACTCTATGGTAGGATACCCAGGAAGACCCCACTTCTGACCCAGAGACATAAAAAAGCCAGGCTGGAGTTTGCCAAAACTTACCTGAGAAAGCCAAAAACTTTTTGGAAGAATGTTCTCTGGTCAGATGAGACAAAAGTAGAGCTTTTTGGGAAAAGGCATCAACATAGAGTTTACAGGAAAAAAAAAAAAAGAGGCCTTCAAAGAAAAGAACACGGTCCCTACAGTCAAACATGGCGGAGGTTCCCTGATGTTTTGGGGTTGCTTTGCTGCCTCTGACTACCAACAAATTTTGCAGCATAATGTAGGGCCCAATGTGAGAAAGCTGGGTCTCCCTCAGAGGTCATGGGTCTTCCAGCAGGACAATGACCCAAAACACACTTCAAAAAGCACTGGAAAATGGTTTGAGAGAAAGCACTGGAGACTTTTAAAGTGGCCAGCAATGAGTCCAGACCTGAATCCCATAGAACACCTGTGGAAAGATCTCAAAATGGCAGTTTGGAGAAGGCACCCTTCAAATCTCAGGGACCTGGAGAAATTTGCCAAAGAAGAATGGTCTAAAATTCCAGCAGAGCATTGTAAGAAACTCATTGATGGTTACCGGAAGCGATTGTTCGCAGTTATTTTGTCTAAAGGTTGTGCTACCAAGTATTAGGCTGAGGGTGGCAATACTTTTGTCCGCCCCATTTTTGGAGTTTTGTGTAAAATGATCAATGATTTGACTTTTTTTTTCATTCTCTTTTGTGTTTTTTCATTGCAAGCAAAATAAGTGAAGATATTATTACCAAAGCATTTGTGATTGCAATCATTTTCTGGAAGAAATTGAGTATTATCTGACAGAATTGCAGGGGTGCCAATACTTTTGGCCAGCACTGTAAATATGTTAATCCATGTTTTCTGCTATAATGTTGTCTAGTTTCACTGCAATTCTATAGGTCTATACATTCTACATACTTTTCCATACAGTCTAGTTTATTGTAGATTATGTTGATTTACTTGTATGTCACACCACACAATCGCCACAGAATTACATGAAGTAATGAGGACCAAAAAGTCATCTCTCTGACAACCCTCTGTCACATTGCTCTGTACTACTCTAGTTGTCAGAAATGCTGCGGTGCTGCGGCATTATAACAGCAGCTAGACAGGATGGAACAGAGGAAACCGCAAAAGGGGATTGCTGTAAGGAAGAGAGACAGCAGGAAAAGAGAAGAAAGAAGGTCATATTAAATAGCCTTTTGACTAGAAGAAGTTCCTGGATATTCTGGAGCAAGCACATACCTGCTGGTAAATGCAGTGCAGACAGGGCTCCAGCCCCTGTTTCCCCACACCAGTCTCCTTGAAGGGAACCTGTCACAATAAGGTTCCCATGTCAGAAGATGCCATTCTGCTTCTGACTTTTCTCCTACTATGCCACTATTGTAGTGTTGCTCTGGCAGCTTTACAAGAGGTTTATATACACAGTTTAGATACAATTTTTATGTTAATATCCATATGTGCTTATTAACGGTCTGGAATGCTCGAGAATGGGTGCTGAGTTGATGGTATGACCCTGACTTCGAGAGTGCTGGGTAGGAATGGGAGGAAAATGTAGTGAGGAGGAGAAGCTAGATGATTGAGCCAGAGCCCCGAGTTAGGCTGGAAGCCACCAGCTCAGTGACAGTCATGTGTTGTTCAGCAATAGGAGATGGAATTTATCCCTGCTCACCTTGTGGAAGTGAAAGTGTAGCTTTATAGCTACAACTCTTCCTGCAGCCTCAAGTTACACATTGGTTATCTACACCCTGCAGCCTGGGAAACTGGAGAAAAGTTGTGGATGTGAGATAGTGTAGCACACTATTAAAGTGGAAGACTGCCCCAGCAAGGGAGACACTAACTGCCATTGGGAAATACCATCAACCATCATTGGGAAATGCCATCAGCTCAGCAACAACCCTGAGTGGATTCTCAGTAAGAACTGTACCTCCAGAATCTGTGTGCTGTTCAATTTGCTTTAGTCGACTTCAAGTAAACACCATGAGTTACTTTGTTTTGTCTCCAGAGTCTTATTACAGTACAACCAGCATGGGCACTCCAACCAGAATCAGGCTTACAACCATTAGGATGTGCCACAGGGGAAACACTACTTCCACCATCAGACACCCTGCAGACTCCCTGAGCATTGCACAAATCTAGGATGAGAGCTGGAACATCGGGTCATGATCTTTACCACGGTGACCACTGTGACCACTGCTACTTCAAACCTCCTGTTCCTCTGCTGGGCTGTTCCACTATTCAGCAAGTAGGCCCTGCTCTGATGCTTATGACTATAGGGTTGAGCACTACCAGCTGCTCTTTACTGACAAAATGGTCTCTTCACATTTGTCGATCTTCAGCAAAGCAGTTCTTAATTTTGCTGCCATCTCCCAAAACTCTGCTCCACCAGAATGCAGACAGGAAGACACTTGCTCTTCACAACACAATGGTATCTACAAAGAACCTGTTTTGGCTGGTATACAGTACTGAAAAGTGCAATTACTTGTGTTCATCAACTCTATCTGCTTCCTCAGGAGGTGGACAAAGTTGAATACAATGGAGAAACAGGAAGCCTTTAGTTTTCTATTTCACCTTTCAGGCTGCTGCTAGTGATGTGTGTGTGGTTCAGTACAGGCCTGCTGCATTGAGCTGGAGTCAAGTGGAGGAGAGCTGCAGAGAGCTCTGTGGGAACGGATCTTGGAAAGTATTACTTTTTCATATACAGCATGTAGCACAATGACTGTGCGGGGCCACTGGAGACCATTATAAAATGTTGGGGGCATTAGGGAGAGCATAATAAAATGTGTAGGAACTGTTAGAGAGAGCATTATAAAATGCATAGCACCACTGGGGAGCATTATACTGTATCTGAAGGCCAAAGGGGAGTACTATAATGTGTTGAGCCACTGGGTAGATTTATACTGTGTTGGGCCACTAGGAGCCATATACTATGTGTTGTGCTATTTGGGAAATGTGAATTTGATATGTGCTGGGTTGGGATGTTTGAATAGGAAGTATACCATGCTGCAGCTTTGAGAGTGCATTTTCCAAGTGCAGTTGTAGTGTAGTTACAACTGCACCAAAACTGCATTGAAAAAATTGCATGCAGTTTTGGTGAGGTTTTCTAATTTTACAAGTGAAACAAATGTGTTTAACATGTTTCAGATGTAAATTCAAAAACTGTGCTAAAAACCACATCAAAATTGCCACTTTTTGTCAAAATAAATTGGTAGCTGTGGCCTGAGGAATTTATATTTCCAGGGGTACCCAGAGTCTGAAAAGGTTGGGAAACACGGGCCGGGGTGGTTGGTTTTTTTTTTTTTTTTCCTAAAAAAGAAAGTAATTGGTTTAATTTTTTTTAATTTTTTTTCAGAAGAGGGGGGAAAAAAAAATTTTTTTGTAAAAAAAAATGGGGATTTTTTTTTTTTTTTCCAGGGGGGGTGTTTTTAAGGTGTACTAGTGGTATTTAATTTTTGTGGGAAGGTGGCAGGCGTAGTGCTGGAATAATGGTATATCTCCCCCAGATTTCTGACATATGTATGGTCCAGGGCAGGTCTTGAGTAGGCCTCAGCCCCAGGTGTAGGTCCTAAGGCTCGTTACTGGGCCATAAAAGGCCTCAGAGTCTGCACTTCAGGGCAGATCCTGGGAGTGAGAGGAGGTGTCTGAGTCTGTCCTGCTACACTAAGTCTGGTGAGACTATTTCGTGCTGTTCTGTTTGTTCGTGTGGCTGGTAGTAAGCCACACGTATAGCTAGTTTTGTATTGTTTAGTTTAGAGCTCGGACAAGCAGGAGTTTTGTTTATTTTCCTTTTGCCTGAAGTTAAGGCTATAATTTCCTTTTTCTTTTTTTTTTTTTTTTTTTTTTTTTTTTTTTTTTTATTTTGCTGCCTTTTTTGTGTGGTGGATTTTTTTTTTTTTTTTTTTTTTTTTTTTTTTTTTTTTTAAATAAACCTGTTTTGCACAAGACTTCGTGTCCCTGTCTCTGAGCGGGAAGAGACAGCTGTGAGCAGCGTGCGGAAGCAGGGGGAAGAGTCAGCTGTGAGCAGCGTGCGGAGGGGCTTGCACAGCGGCGAACAGCGGCAGCGGCCCAGTGCGGCCAGGAGAGAGCTGCCGGCTTACTGCCGGGCGGCAGCACAGCGGTGAACAGCGGCAGCGGCCCAGTGCGGCCAGGAGAGAGCTGCCGGCTTACTGCCGGGCGGCAGCACAGCGGTGAACAGCGGCAGCGGCCCAGTGTGGCCAGGAGAGAGCTGCCGGCTTACTGCCGGGCGGCAGCACAGCGGTGAACAGCGGCAGCGGCCCAGTGCGGCCAGGAGAGAGCTGCCGGCTTACTGCCGGGCGGCAGCACAGCGGTGAACAGCGGCAGCGGCCCAGTGCGGCCTACAAGGGAAGGAGCCACGGACACCCAGACCAGAACAGTGGGGCCAGGAGAGAGCTTCACGGCGGTGAGTAGCGGCCCAGCACGGCCAGAAGAGAGGAATATGGAAGAGGAGAAAACTCACATGGTAAGCTGCAGCATATGCTATATGTTTACAGATTTGCCTGACCATAAAGACAACTTCACCTGTATGAAATGCAAACTAGTGGCCCTTTTAGAAGATAAAGTGCAGAGGTTGGAAGAAAGAATAGAGACGTTGAGAGGCATCAAAGAAAGTGAGGTTTTTATTGATGAAGCAGAAGCAAGCCTCTTGAATATAGTAAGGGAAGAAAGTATGAGAGAGCCTACAGTGGTGGAGGCTGAAGCAAACCTCCTAAATATAGTAAGGGAAGAATACTTGAGGGAACCTACAGAGGCAGATAAATGGATACAGGTGACCAAGAGATGCAAAAGGATCACAAGGCCATCACCACTTACACAGCTAGGTAACCGATATGAAACTCTTATGCAGACTGATGAAAATGATAAGAATAATCTATCAGCAAAAGAAGAAACAAAAGTCACCCAGAGACAAGAGGGAGCAACAAGAAATAGCGTAGCGAGGAAAAAAAGAAGAGTAGTGGTTATGGGCGACTCACTGCTAAGAGGCATAGAGGCAGCAGTCTGCAGGCCAGATATAACGGCACGAGAAGTATGCTGCCTCCCAGGAGCAAAAGTTAGGGACGTGGCCGATAGGATTCCATGCCTCTTCAGCTCCAAGGATAACTACCCATTTTTGCTGATACATGTGGGTACAAACGACACGGCAAAAAATGATTTACCAACTATTCGTAAAGACTTTCAAAATCTAGGAAAGAAAGTGAAGGAACTGGATGCGCAGGTAGTATTTTCATCAATTCTCCCAGTTGATGGTTATGGTATCAGGAGATGGAATAAAATACTAGAGGTAAACAAGTGGCTTCGGCAGTGGTGTAGAGAGCAAGGTTTTGGATTTCTGGACCATGGAGTGAATTACCTCTATGATGGACTCCTTGCTAGAGATGGGATACATCTCACAAAGCCTGGGAAACACATATTTGCCAGAAGACTTGCCACACTTATCAGGAGGGCTTTAAACTAGAAGAGAAGGGGATGGCAAGTAAAAAGAAAGACAAGAACATGCAGCTAAAGGATATACTAAACAAGGTTACTAGATGTGGTAATGAGGACCTAAGACAGGATACTCAGAAGGAAATTAAGAAAAAGGAAGTACCAGAGCGCAATCTGAAATGTTTTTACACAAATGCGCAAAGCTTGGGAAATAAACAGGGAGAATTAGAACTGATAATACAGAAGGAAAAATATGATGTCATTGGTATTACAGAAACTTGGTGGAACGATAAGCATGATTGGAATATACAGATGGAAGGATACAACTTATTCAAAAAAAATAGAACTAATAAAAGAGGGGGAGGAGTTGCATTGTATGTTAAAAAAGATCACATTTCCACGGAAATCACAGTTTTACAAAATGATAACTTATTGGAAAATATTTGGGTAACAATTCAGGGGAAAAACAATGATAACGACATCATAATAGGTGTTTATTATAGACCACCAGGACAGACAGAAGACAGGGATGAGATTTTTTCACAGCAAATGACCACGCTTTCGAAGAAATTTGAAATTGTTATCATGGGAGACTTTAATTACCCAGATATTCATTGGGAAACTCACACAGCTACGAGTAAAAGCTCTATCAAATTTTTATCCTCTCTAGCAGACAATTTCATTGCCCAGTTAGTAGAAGAAAACACAAGAGGAACATCCATTCTGGACCTAGTTTTAACTAATAAGGAGGACATGGTTAAGGAATTAAGGGTAGCAGGGACATTGGGATTCAGCGACCATGCTATACTCGAGTTTGGGGTTGTAAGAAGAAGAAGACCTGAGAAGACAAAGACTAGAAGACTCAATTTTAGTAGGGCAGATTTTAGGGGCCTAAAGGTAAGGGTTAGTAGAATTCCATGGCGAAAATTACTTAAGCACAAAAATGCACATGAGGGGTGGGAAATTTTCCGTAGGGAAATCATTAATGCACAGGAACTAACAATACCTAGAAGCAAGAAAAATGGGAATCACCTAAAAACTCCAGGATGGATGACCAAAAAATTACATAACCTACTAAAAAAGAAAAAGGAAACTTACAACAAGTGGAAGATGGGAGCTATATCTAAGGGAGAGTATACAGCAGTTTGCAGACTCTGCAAGATAAGCATTAAAAAAGCCAAGGCTGAATACGAATTGAAGCTTGCAAAAGAAGTTAAGAGTAATGTAAAAGGTTTTTGGGGATATGTTAAGAGCAAAAGAAAAGTGAAGGAAACCATTGGAGTCCTAAAGAACGAAAAGGGTGAAAAAGTTAACATGGTGGATCAGCAAGTGGAGTTACTAAATTCATATTTTGTATCCGTCTTCTCCCAAGAAATGGATGGAAATATCAACATTAATGGTGATAGTGATGAGGGGAATGAGGACTCCAAGCTGATTATAAGTGAAGGTTTGGTAAGAGAACATTTAGCTAAGATTAAGGAAACCAAGTCCCCAGGACCGGATGATTTACACCCTAGAGTTTTAAAAGAATTAGCAGAGGAAATAACAGAACCCCTTGCAATAATCTTTAATAAGTCATGGGAAACAGGAGTGGTCCCTCTAGATTGGAAAAGGGAAAATGTGGTCCCCATCTACAAAAAGGGGAATAGGGACGACCCAGGAAATTATAGGCCGGTAAGTCTGACCTCGATAGTAGGAAAAATCTTTGAACAAATCGTTAAAGAACATTTAATTAGGTACCTGGATGGGAAGGCTTTAATTAATCAAAGCCAGCACGGCTTTATGCCTAATAAATCTTGCCAGACTAATCTTATTTCCTTCTATAATAAAGTCACTGAATGGTTGGACCAGGGGAATGCAGTGGACATAGTATATCTTGACTTTAGTAAGGCCTTTGATAAAGTATCACATAACATTCTTATTGAAAAAATGATCAAGTATGGCTTTGATAAAATATCAGTGAGGTGGGTTCACAATTGGCTTAATGATCGGGCACAACGAGTAATTCTAAATGGCTATACATCAAACTGGAAGAAAGTAAAAGCGGGGTGCCGCAGGGCTCTGTCCTGGGCCCAGTACTTTTTAATATTTTTATAAATGATCTGGATGATGGGGCTAATGGGGAACTAATAAAATTTGCAGATGATACAAAGATAGGAGGAATGGCCAACACTAGAGAGGAGAGAGAGTGCATCCAAAAGGACTTAGACACACTGGAACAATGGGCTGAGGTGAACAAAATGGTATTCAACAGGGACAAATGCAAAGTTCTACATCTGGGTAACAGAAATGCAAGAAGCATATATAGTATGGGAGGAATAGTACTAAGTGAGAGTACAGGGGAAAAGGATCTGGGCATAATAATAGATCGCAAACTCAACATGAGTCAACAGTGCGGTGCGGTGGCTAAAAAGGCTAACCAAATTCTAGGATGTATCAAGACGAGCATTGTAGCTAGATCAAGAAAGGTAATTATTCCGCTGTACTCTGCCCTGGTCAGACACCTCCTGGAATACTGTGTACAGTTCTGGGCGCCCCAGTTTAAGAAAGACATCGATTCATTGGAGCAGGTCCAGAGAAGAGCAACCAAAATGGTGGAAGGTCTACAAACCATGTCCTACGAGGAGAGGCTAAAAGAATTGGGACTGCTTAGTTTGCAGAAGAGAAGGCTAAGGGGAGACTTAATAGCGGTATTTAAATATCTGAAAGGTTGTCACAGTGCAGAGGGATCTACCCTATTCTCATTAGCAGAAGGAAGCACGAGAAGTAATGGGATGAAACTAAGGGGAAGGAGATTCAGATTAGACATTAGGAAAAACTTTCTAACAGTAAGGGTAGTGAGAGAGTGGAATAGGCTGCCACGGGAGGTGGTGAGTTCTTCATCAATTGAAATCTTCAAGCGGAAACTGGATAGGTATATAGCTGGGATGTTTTAGGAATTCCTGCTTTTGCAGGGGGTTGGACCCCCAAAGCCCCCTGGGCCCCCCTCAAACAAAAAAAAAAAAAAAAAAAAAAAAAAAAACAGACTGGTTGGGCCCCCCCCACGACTGCTACCGAGCTACCTTCCCCACACTGTCAATTTATAAATATCTCACACAAAAATATTAATAAAATTTATTTTTTTTTAAAAAAAAAAAAAAAAAAAAAAAGGGGAAAAAAATATTTTATTAAAAAAAAAAAAAAAAAAAAAACACAAAAAAAATAACCCCCCCTTTTTAAAATTTAAGGTAAATAATTTTTTTCACAAGAAGGTGCCCCCCCACAAACCCCCGGGGGGGAAAAAAGGAGGGGGAAAAAAAAAAAAAACCCCCCAAAAAAAAAAAAAGGGGGGGGGTTTTTTTTTTTTTCTCTGTGCCCCCCCCCCCCCCCCCGAAAAAAAAAAAGAGGGGGGGAACTTTTTGTTGGCTTGAAAACCAAAATTGTGGAAAAATAACAACAATCTCAAGGTTACAAGTCCATTTCTTGATGTTCCTTTGTCCACTGTGCACAACATAATCAATAAGTTTACAACCCATGGCACTGTAGCTAATCTCCCTGGATGTGGACGGAAGAGAAAAATTGATGAAAGGTTGCAACGCAGGATAGTCCAGATGGTGGATAAGGACATTTCAATGAAACAAAACGCTATGGCAGGACACGCAGGAGGACCCCACTGCTGACACAGAGACATAAAAAAAACTAGACTGCAGTTAGCCAAAATGCATGAGAGTAAGCCAAAATCCATCTGGGAAAATATCTTTTGTACAGATGAGACCAAGATAGAGCTTTTTGGTAAAGCACATCATTCTACTGTTTACCAAAAATGGCATGAGGCCTACAAAGAAAGAACACAGTACCAACAGTCAAATATGGCGGAGGCTCAAAAATGTTTTTGGGTTGTTGTAACGTCTCTGCCTGTTCGGGTCTCTGCGCCACCCTCTGCGGCGAAGGAGGCGTATTCAGTTTGGTTCCTTGTGTAGGTTTCTTGTTGCCCAGTCTGAACACGGTCCTAGACAATGTAATGGATTTCCAGCCACAACCATGTTCTGAGCATTTCTCTCTGGACCGCATATAGTTAATCTCAGCCTTGCCTGTGTGATTAACAGCCTGTCTACCAATCCAGTCTGGGGCTTGCCCAGACTTTCTATAAACAGGTTGTCAGCCCTCATATGGTCGCCGGTTATTGCACTGTCTTTGCCTGCTCTCTTTGTGATATCCCTTGTTGCTTTGTTACCTGATTCTCTGACCTTTGGCTTGCCTTGTGACTATTCTCTTGGATTGTGATTTCGTACTGCATTGCTTGTCTGTTACCGAACCCTTGGCTTCCTGACCTCCCTTTGTGTCGTTTGTTCTGTCTTTGTTCAGTGTTGTCACTTACTCAGTATAGGGCTCGTCTTCAGGTTGTCCTTTTACCGTTTAGGTTAACTGAGACAATAGGAAGGGACAGTGGCTGGGTGAGATTAGGGCTCACTTGTCTCTGTCCTTCCTCCCAGACTGCTGCAGTAGTGTCAGGGTATTGCTACGTTTGGCAAGACCCTAACAGTTGTCTTGCTGCCTCTGGCACTGAGTGCCTTGACTGTGTGCAAGGCATCATGAAATCTGAAGATTATTAAAGTATTTTGGGTTGCAATGAAGGGCTCAGTGTCAGAAAGATGGGTTTGCGTCCTAGGTCATGGATCTTCCAGCAGGACAGTGACCCCAAACATACTTCAAAAAGCACCCAGAAATGGATGGAAACAAAGTGCTGGAGAATTCTGAATTGGCCAGCAATGAGTCTGGATCTAAATCTCATTGAACACCTGTGGAGAGATCATAAAATTGCTGTTGGGAGAAGGCACTCTTCAAATATGAAAGACCTGGAGCAGTTTGCAAGAGAAGAGTGGTCCAAAATTCCAGTTGAGAGGTGTAACTAGCTTGTCGAAGGTTATAGGAAGCGATTGATTTCAGTTATTATTTTCAAAGGGTATGCAACCAAATATTAAGTTAAGAGTGCCAGTAATTTTGTCCAGCCCATTTTTAGAGTTTTGCATGAAATTATATAATTTTTGGCTTTTTTTTCCTTTGGTTTTTTTAAGTTGATCCAATACACACAAATTAAATAAACATGTGCATAACAAAACATTTGTAATTGCAATAATTTTCTGGGAGAAATACTTAATACTTAAGCTTCAGCGGTGCCAACACTGATGACTATGACTGTATACTTACAATTTTAAAAAAATGGTCCTAGTCTATTGTCTAAGGCTAAGGCCACACGTGGCGTCCCGTAGCAAAAAAGCGCTGCAGGAGAAAGCATGCCGGTTTTGGAAAACACGTTTGTCCGCGTGTCCGCAGAGCGGTTTTCCCGCAAAGTGGGCATGGGATTCACTAGAATCCCATCCACTTTGCTCTGACTGTAAAACGCCGCGATTTTTTCCGCGGCGCTTCTGCCACGGGCGACTCACGGCATTTACGCCACGTGGGGCTTTAGCCTAAAACATTGCTAATGTAATCCGCAAGACAATTAACATGAGTAATAAAAAGTTTACATGAAATATACATTGACAAAATTAAGCTTTACAATGATCTCGGCCCTTTCTTGATGTAGGTAGACCAGATATAATTTCTGTGTAAAAGGATAAAAACTTGCACTGTCTCTTTCAGGAGTCTGTCTGGATTTCCTCTGTTTTTTAACTAAAGATCCTGTCTCAAACCACATAAAACTTTATATCCGGGAGCTCAGCATCTATCTATCATATCCTGTTCTCTGATAGAGAAGCATACAGATGTATCCATCCTTACCTTTCCTCTTGGCTTAAGATATCCTGATATAAGTGATGACAGGATGACTAACTTTGCAAAAAAACATTTATGTTACTATCAATACCAAACAAGCTAGCCTGAAACCAACAGGTATACACAGTATATCCAGCCAGGAACGCTGAAAGCTGAAGGGAGTCTGTAAGTCAAGTACCAGGGGGCGCCGCTGGGTGGAGTATAGGAGAGGGAAGCCCAGGCAAACATATAATAAAGAATAGGCGGCACTTGGGTTAATATGAATTAGTATGACATTCACAAGCAAATGGAGTGACAATCATAATTCGAGCTGCTGTCCTTCAAGTATGCATTGCAACATATCCAAAGAATAGCGAAGTAAATAAAGGGGCACTTACTTGGATTAAGTAAATGTCTCCCTCTCATCGTTTCTTACTTCTCTAATCTTTGGATACCTCTGAAAACTAAAAAAATAAAACATGCCCCCAAAGCACTTTTCTCTCATTTGCATATCAAAAATCACAATTTACATTTTAAATGGGGCATTAGAGCTGGATAAGCTTGGCATACTTGGAAACAGAATAAATACCACTACAAAGTTCTGGGCTTTGTTGTCTACACATTTTCCTGCTGACACATGCCCTATATGATGCAGCTGTAGCACCATAGTTGAAATCAATCAGTAGCACTACAAAGAGATACAGTGTAGCCCAAGACGTAAAAGAGATGTTAATGCCCAATGTAGTGAGCCGCAGTGTAACTTGTTTTAGTGAATTTAAATTCACATTTTAGGCTAAGGCCCCACATAGTGAGACACAGCAAAAAAAAATGCTGTGGAAAAAACCGTGGCATAAACACATTGCTTTGTTTTCCACAGCATTTTTCACAGAAAGTCTGCAGAGTTTTCCTCTTGAGGACTTTCTCCCCTATTATACCTATATGGAAAATGGAAAATGCAAGCATTTTCGTAGGTATAGTTGACATGCTGCAATTTTCAAAAATGCGAGCGTTTTTTGAAATTGCAGCTTTTCTGTTGCTGATTTTTTTTTTCTGCAGTATGTGGATGGGATTAGCCAGAATCCCATGCACTTTGCAGGTACTGTAACATGCAGTGTTTTTGCGTTGGGGCCCCGGCCTCAACGTTACTCAATATTATATGTGGAGCTTCAATTTTCTTTCAGGTGACAACTTTGGTTCACTTTTTACAATAATTGACAGATATTAATCTAATGCTAAAAGTGCCAAAATCACCAAAATAAAGCAGTTTTTTTTATTCCAAACTTCAGAGTAAACCTAGATTTGCGACTAACATATTATACTAATACAAAATAAATGATATAATCTTTGGGAGCACTACCACTACTACTACTGATATTTATACATGATAATGCAAGTCAGCTCTTACTAGTCAAACCAGAGACCTATCTCTAGACAGCACTGTTTCAGGATTTCTTGCCCCTCATCATTACAAAGCAGGGTTACTGGATGACTGGATGAAATGCCTCAGGCTTCATGCACACAACCGAGTGTGCAGCCTGAGTTCCATTCTGATGCACTATTCTGATATTATAGAGCAGGTCTTATATAAAAAAAAAAAAAAAAAAAATCGAACACAATGGAGATTTGGAAAACCATTGGACTGCACACTTGGTCAGTGCATGAGGCCATAGACGAAGATTAGGGTTGGGTACTGTTTCTCATTAAAGTGACACGGCAGTGTATGGAGACTTATTTTTCATTCAATGCGCCATGGGAAAAAGTATGCATTAGCTCATACAAGTCAAATCAGAGATACCCTTCTGTAGGGAGTGCATGTTCAGTGTGTCGGCCCTTCATCATTACAGAGCAGGGTTACGGGATGACTAGATAAATGCCTTAGACACAAGTCAATCGGGCACCGGTATACATAAAATCAAAATTTCTTGTCTTTTGTAAAAGAATGAGCCAACTAAAGCTCTTACATTGGTCATATCTAAAATTAATCTTAAAGTTCCCCAAATCTCTGTTTGAGAACAGAATGTCTGTAGACAGTTTCGTAATGCTGCCTGTCTCAAGGAGAATTAAAACACAGTTCAGATTGCGTAACTGCTTTTAGAATTACTTTACAACCAGCAACATTACAGTCACCTGATGTGGCAGCTCACTCAGCATTAATGTAGCAACCGTCAGAGTGATTCTAAAAGAAATTCATGTAGGCAACTTTTCATCATGTGATATTCTATGTGCAGTACATACAGTACAGTACATATAAAACCAAGTACATGTAAAACCAACACATGCAGGTATTGTTAATTACCAGAAAGGGTTCCCTTAGTATCCTAAAAATATTCTACAAAACTGTCTGTATATTCAGTGCATGTGGCTTAAGGCAAAAGCAAAAAAACGCAGCGGGAAAAACCGCGATGACAATGCTTCCATTATACCTGTAGGGAAACTGCCGGCGTTTCCGTAGGTATAATTGACATGCTGCGATTTTTGGAAATTGCAGTGTGTCCATTGCGCGTAATTTTCTGCAATGTGTGGATGGGATTCGCTGACTATAAAATGCCGCGTTTTTTGCCACATGGAGCCCCGGCCTAAAAGAGATTTTCAAGACTTCATTTGGTTCTCCAAGACTTCATGTTAATGACCTATCCTGATTTTTCTTCTTTTCAGTATTCTCTAAAGTTTTCTAAGTGTTCCTACAGTGAGTCTGTCCCATACACACTCAGGCAGATCTATTAAACAGTGTGAACAAAAAACTAGTTGCATCGCAAACAATCCCAGCTTAGTTTTCATATTTCAGGAACAGAATACAAAATGAAACCTGAGCTTTATTGGTTGCTATTGGCAATAAGACAATTTTCTTTTAGACAGTTTCATAAATCTGTACATTTCCAGTATGTATAGATGTAGCAGCTGCCAAGGGGGAATGGGGGCACTTCATTGGTACATATGCTACAGTTTTCCATTCTGACTGTGTCTTCAATTAGTGATATATTTGTACTTTTTCTGTCTAGAACTGCAATGTTGGTAACAAATGAAAGCTGAGAACCACTATTCTAGGTGGTATAAAACTGAAGATACAGCTAATTGAAGTGACCCTCCAAACATTTGGCAACTACTAAATCTAAACACGTAGGCAATACACGGTGTGTACAGGAGGGACTCTTCCTTTATAAAAATTAAAACGTTGCTTGGGAGAACAGATGGAAAGACTATGACTACAGGAACAACTTTTCTTTACTTAAAGCTGTTATTCGTGACTGACAATTAATGACCTCTCCTTAGGAGATCGGTGGGGGTTCAACACCCAGGCCCTGATATCATTCAGCTGTTTTAAGCCCAGATGTACATATCCTAAATGGTTCAATATGCCTCTGAACTCTCCATTTCAAGGGGAGTCAGCAGCAGATTTTTTTAATCTAGTTGATTTTTCATTCTGCCTCAAAAACCCAGACAGCCCACACTATATCCGTATCGGACTGTAACTTTATATGTCCAGGCAGTATCTGCACATTTTAAGGACACTGACTGGTGACTGCTCATACATCGCAATTGATAATGCGTGATGAAAATAACCTTTATCACATAAACTGCTGGACCACTGTATAAGCAATGCTACCTCCTATGCTACCTCTTGTGTCACCCCCTCTACCTCATAGATTATAAACTCATGCGAGCAGGCCCTCAGTCCCATTGTGTGAATTGACTTATTAATGTATCTTTTTTGTCTGCACTTGAACCCTACAATTTTTAAAGTGCTGCGGAACATTTTGGCGCTATACAAATAAAATGCATTATTGTTATTTATGAGCTGAATAAACAACATGTTAATTTTAGTATGGATTGCTCCGATTATTTTCTCTGGCATTTCAGAAATCCATACCACTTCTTTTTTTCTTATTCTTGTACTACCTTCAACAATTTATCTACTTCATTAAACCATGAGTAAATAGAAAGATGGGTGGTCTGTCTCTATAGAGGAGGGATACAGGTCCTTGCTGCATTGATGAGATGCCAAACCACAGAGTATTTGTAAGTGGATAAGGGGATGTCACACAGATGTAGCAAGAACAACGTGGGGGATTTAGTATGACATATTTTGTAAATGTGGAAGTTATATGCCTTACATCTAACCTGGCCTCTTTTTTGGAAATTTATTTTAATTAGAAAAGGAAGTGTGTATATGCAATAACTCTATGAAATTGGGTAGAAAAGATGTGTGGGGAAATAAGGAAAAAGTGGTTGCCTGCACAAGTTGCTACATCAGGACTGGTTAGAACATGACACAAGAGGGGCTCCCGCATAGTATACAGTGGGGGAAAAAAAGTATTTAGTCAGCCACCAATTGTACAAGTTCTCCCACTTAAAAAGATGAGAGGCCTGTAATTCACATCATAGGTAGACCTCAACTATGAGACACAAAATGAGAAAACATCTGATTTTTAAAGAATTTATTTGCAAATTATGGTGGAAAATAAGTATTTGGTCAATAACAAAAGTTCATCTCAATACTTTGTTATATATCCTTTGATGGCAATGTCAGAGGTCAAACGTTTTCTGTAAGTCTTCATAAGGTTGGCACACACTGTTGCTGGTATATTGGTCCATTCCTCCATGCAGATCTCCTCTAGAGCAGTGATGTTTTGGGGCTGTCGCTGGGCAACACAGACTTTCAACTCCCTCCAAAGGTTTTCTATGGGGTTGAGATCTGGAGATTGGCTAGGCCACTCCAAGACCTTGAAATGCTTCTTACGAAGCCACTCCTTCGTTGCCCTGGCGGTGTGCTTGGGATCATTGTCATGCTGAAAGACCCAGCCACGTTTCATCTTCAATGCCCTTGCTGATGGAAGGAGGTTTGCACTCAAAATCTCACGATACATGGCCCCATTTATTCTTTCATGTACATGGATCAGTCGTCCTGGTCCCTTTGCAGAGAAACAGCCCCAAAGCATGATGTTGCCACCCCCATGCTTCACAGTAGGTATGGGGTTCTTTGGATGCAACTCAGCATTCACTCTCCTCCAAACACGACGAGTTGTGTTTCTACCAACCAGTTCTACTTTGGTTTCAACTGACCATATGACATTCTCCCAATACTCTTCTGGAACATCCAAATGCTCTCTAGCAAACTTCAGACGGGCCCAGATATGTACTGACTTAAGCAGGGGGACATGTCTGGCACTGCAGGATCTGAGTCCCTGGCGGCGTAGTGTGTTACTGATGGTAGCCTTTGTTACGTTAGTCCCAGCTTTCTGCAGGTCATTCACTAGGTCCCCCCGTGTGGTTCTGGGATTTTTGCTCACCGTTCTTGTGATCATTTTGACCCCACGGGGTGAGATCTTGCGTGGAGCCCCTGATCGAGGGAGATTATCAGTGGTCTTGTATGTCTTCCATTTTCTAATTATTGCTCCCACAGTTGATTTCTTCACACCAAGCTGCTTGCCTATTGCAGATTCAGTCTTCCCAGCCTGGTGCAGGTCTACAATTTTGTTTCTGGTGTCCTTCCACAGCTGTTTGGTCTTCACCATAGTGGAGTTTGGAGTGTGATTGTTTGAGGTTGTGGACAGGTGTCTTTTATACTGATAATGTCAAACAGATGCCATTACTACAGGTAATGAGTGGAGGACAGAGGAGCCTCTTAAAGAAGAAATTACAGGTCTGTGAGAGCCAGAAATCTGCTTGTTTGTAGGTGACCAAATACTTATTTTCCACCATAATTTGCAAATAAATTCTTAAAAAATCAGACAATGTGATTTTCTAGATATATTTTCTCATCTTTTTAAGTGGGCGAACTTGCACAATTGGTGGCTGACTAAATACTTTTTTTTCCCCACTGTAAATATCAAGGGGAAGCAGGACAGCCCTGCCATGTGCTATATCAAAGAGAAATGACCACTTGCTTTTACTGTGGCCAACACAGAATAGAGACTGAATATCCACTTTCCCATACTGGTACCCAGTATAGAGCAGAAGGGAGGCAGTTGCATGATAATTCAAGTTAATCAAGTACAATAGCCACAGTCACCAGACAGTCTCCCCCAGAAGATGAGCAACTCATGTGGAAAAAGAACATAAGTTTTGCCTGAGTATTACACATCTAGACAATGGGCTATATATATTTTTTAACTGTGGGACAGAATACTCAAATAATCTAACAATTCACTGAGAAGAGTAATACACTAAAACATAACTTTTACTAATATATTCAGATAAAAATAGAGCTCAGTTCACACTGTAAATGAAAAAACTGCGCCAGCTGAAACAAAATTATAGTTTCTCTAATGTTCTTCAAAGCGTTTCGCCGTAGCTCATCAGAAGGATAATAAATGAGTACGAATGTAATGCATAATTGCACTCATTTTGCCATAACTCATCAGGAAGATGATACTGTATATGAGTATGGGCGTAATGTATAAATGCACTTATTAGACCCCAGATCAATCCCTTAAATAGTGTTAGTTTCACACTTCAAATGGCTACTGCCTGGGCTGATATTTTGGAGGAGTGGAGGGGTTGCTAGTGGATACACCTGAAATAAAATCCACCATTTATAGCTTTTCAGACATGCATATTCTCCAGGTCAAATAATTGTAGTCTCATACTACTCCATATGTAAGACTATTTCGTTCTTTAAATACATATGGTACAAATCCTCCTTTCTGATTAGATACAGGCAGGATTTCAGGTGAGTTTTTCATGACTGGATGGCTGGAAAATCATCTACTAGTGGCCACAGTGAGTGGTTAGCAATAATAGCATACCATCCCCCGTCTAGTGCTATACTGCAAATGGCCACTGAGCATCAGCCTCACAGTTCAGAAGTTTACCTACACCCTACTCTGGAGATTACTACTTCCATGTATGAACAACCCACTTTCATAATAACTCCAAAACTGCCCCATTTAAGAGAGATCGTCCTGGCAATAAACTGCAGTAAAAACTGCACTTCCCAGCACCCTGAAGGTGGGTGCCAGCACTTGGATGTCAGCTGAGCGCAGCGACTCCCGCAGGAGCTCGATATATAATGGCCAGGCCACACCACCCGGTGAACCCCCCGGGACTAACGCAGCACCACACGATTGGTCGTGCCAACAGGTGTCATCCCAGGGGGGGAGCCAAGCGATCACAACATGGCGCCGTCCGCCTCCCCCCACTCATTGACACGTTGCAAGTCCTGAACAGTGCGATCAACGTCATGTAGAGAGCGCTGGATTAAATAAAGAGCATGTGGATGTATAGCGTTACTGATCTAGCAATTATATAGTGTCACCAATGGTTTCTAGTTTCTGGGGGGAGCTTACTGCGTATCAGTTAACCAGATGTACTCATTCTTAAATCCAAAGTAGTAGGCTAAATAGACAAAACCTGATGGACCAAGAGATGTTAAGTCTACACCAGGTGGGTCCAGTACCACAACTGTTATACCTTCTTACCAATGATGCAAGGAGTCTTGAGCTACTGGTCTCCATATATACTAAAAGCTGGTGCAAACACACTCTATTCGCTACCTCCATACCATAAATATAGATTTAGAGTAGGCCCCAAAAGAAAGACCCACTCCATTTCAAATTCACTCAGGTATAGTACAGCACATATCCCTACTCTATAACTTCAAAACCCTGATCCCACAGAACACCCTCCAAAGGGTATTGGCCACTAGTAGATGATTTTCCAGCCATCCAGTTTTAAAAAACTCACCCAAAATCCTGGCTGTATTTAATCAGAAACGAGGATTTGTACCATATGTACTTAAAGAACGAAATAGTCTTACATATGGAGTAGTATGAGACTATGATTTGACCTGGAGAATATGCATGTGTGAAATGGTGAAATAAATGGTGGATTTTATTTCAAGCGTATCCACTAGCAACCCCTCCACTCCTCCAAAATATCAGCCCAGACAGTAGCCATTTGAAGTGTGAAACTAACAATATTTAAATGGTTGATCCTGGGTCTAATAAGACTGCAGGTTATTGCCAGGACGATCTCTCTTAAATGGGGCAGTTTTGGAGTTATAGTGGAAGTGGGTTGTTCATGCATGGAATTAGTTATCTCCAGAGTAGGGTATAGGCAAATTTGTGAACTGCGAAGCTGATGCTCAGTGTCCATTTGCATTATAATACTAGATGGAGGATGGTATGCTATTATTGCTATCCACTCACTGTGGCCACTAGTAGCAGATGATTCTCCAGCAATCCAGTTTTTTTTTAAAAAAAACTCACCCGAAATCCTGCCTGTATCTAATCAGAAAGGAGGATTTGTGCCATATATACTTAAAGAACAAAATAGTTTTACATATGAAGTAGTATGAGACTACAATGACTACTATGCATGTTTGAATAGCTATGAATGGTGGATTTTACTCCAGGCGTATCCACTAGCAACCCCTCCACTTCACCAAAATATCAGCCAATGCAGTAGCTATTTGAAGTATGAAACTAACACTATTTAAGGGATTGATCTGGGGTCTAATAAGTGCATTTATGCATTACGCTCATACTCATATATCAACTTCCTGATGAGTTATGGCGAAATGAGTGCATTTATGCATTACGTTCGTACTCATATATTATCTTCCTGATGAGCTACGGGGAAATGCGTTGAGGAACATTAGAGAAACAATAATTTTGTTTCAGCTGGCGCAGTTCTTTCATTTAAAGTGTAAACTGAGCTCTATTTTTATCTGAGTATATTAGTAAAAGTTATGTTTTAGTGTATTACTCTTCTCAGTGAGTCTATATATAGCCAAAAGGTAATGAGCTTTTATCACCTAAGTAACATATAATATGTATGTATAGTCCCATAGACATATATTCATATAGATAGATAGATAGATAGATAGATAGATAGATAGACAGTGGGTACAGAAAGTATTCAGACCCCTTTAAATTTTTCACTCTTTGTTTCATTGCAGCCATTTGCTAAAAGCAAAAAAGTTCATTTTATTTCTCATTAATGTACACTCAGCACCCCATCTTGACAGAAAAAAACAGAAATGTAGATATTTTTGCAAATTTATTAAAAAAAGAAAAACTGAAATATCACATGGTCATAAGTATTCAGACTCTTTACTGTGACACTCATATTTAACTCACATGCTGTCCATTTCCTTCTGATCCTCCTTGAGATGGTTCTACTCCTTCATTGGAGTCCAGCTGTGTTTAATTAAACTGATTGGACTTGATTAGGAAAGGCATACACCTGTCTATATCAGAGCAAATGAGAATCATGAGGTCAAAGGAACTGCCCAAGGAGCTCAGAGACAGAATTGTGGCAAGGCATAGATCTGGCCAAGGTTACAAAAGAATTTCTGCAGCACTCAAGGTTCCTAAGAGCACAGTAGCCTCCATAATCCTTAAATGGAAGAAGTTTGGGATGACCAGAACTCTTTCTAGACCTGGCCGTCCAGCCAAACTGAAAAATCGTGGGAGAAGAGCCTTGGTGAGAGAGGTAAAGAAAAACCCAAAGATCACTGTGGCTGAGCTCCAGAGATGCAGTAGGGAGATGGGAGAAAGTTCCACAAAGTCAACTATCACTGCAGCCCTCCACCAGTCGGGGCTTTATGGGAGAGTGGCCTGAAGGAAGCCTCTCCTCAGTGCAAGACATATGAAAGCCCACATAGAGTTTGCCAAAAAACACATGAAGGACTCCCAGACTATAAGAAATAAGATTGGTCTGATAAGACGAAGATTGAACTTTTTGGCGTTAATTCTAAGCGGTATGTGTGGAGAAAACCAGGCACTGCTCATCACCTGCCCAATACAATCCCAACAGTGAAACATGGTGGTGGCAGCATCATGCTATGGGGGTGTTTTTCAGCTGCAGGGACAGGACGACTGGTTGCAATTGAAGGAAAGATGAATGCGGCCAAGTACAGAGATATGCTGGAAGAAAACCTCTTCCAGAGTGCTCTGGACCTCAGACTGGGCCGAAGGTCAACCTTCCAACAAGACAATGACCGTAAGCACACAGCTAAAATAACAAAGGAGTGGCTTCAGAACAACTTTGTGACCACTCTTGACTGGCCCAGGCAGAGCCCTGACCTCAACCCAATTGAGCATCTCTGGAGAGACCTGAAAATGGCTGTCTACCAACGTTCACCATCCAACCTGATGGAACTGGAGAGGATCTGCAAGGAATAATAGCAGAGGATCCCCAAATCCAGATGTGAAAAACTTGTTGCATCATTCCCAAGAAGAGTCATGGCTGTACTAGCTCACAAGGGTGCTTCTACTCAATACTGAGCAAAAGGTCTGAATACTTATGACCATGTGATATTTCAGTTTTTCTTTTTTAATAAATTTGCAAACATATCTACATTTCAGTTTTTTTCGTCCAAGATGGGATGCTGAGTGTACATTAATGTGAAATAAAATGAACTTTTTTGCTTTTAGCAAATGGCTGCAATGAAACAAAGAGTGAAAAATTTCAAGGGGTCTGAATACTTTTCATACCCACTGTATATATATATATATATATATATATATATATATATATAACACACACACACATACACACACACACTGTACCCCTGTAGGTATAGATATATAAATCTCTTGGCAATAATAGGTACTCCTGTTTCCAGGACATAAAAAAAAAGTATTGGTTTTAAAAATAAAGCAACAAAAAAGCAAATATTTTTTGTAAGCATATTTATTGTGCATAAGTAGTAAAACAAAAAGAAAAAGTATTAAAAATATATAAATGTAGCATCTGTGTAACCATATTGACTCGCTGAATACAGTATATTGCAGTTAACACTGTAAAATCAAAATTACATATCTTTTTAATAGTTTATATGTACCCCAAAACGAAAACCTTGACTTACCCCACAAAAACAAGCCTGCAAATGGCCATATCATTACAAAAAAAAAAGATTGCTCTTGGAATGCAGGGATACTAAAATTATACAAAAGTATCAGTATCTCTCCCTGTGACACATTCCCCAAATTCATCTATATGGCCCCACGTGGTGTAAACGCCGCGGTTCGCCTGTGGCATTTTACAGTCACAGCAAAGTGGATGGGATTCTTTGCGGGAATATACGCCGCAGCGGAAACACTGCGATTTTCAAAACCGTTGCAGTTTTGGAAATCGTAGCATGTCAATTATACCTACGGAAACGCTGGCGGTTTCCCTATAGGTATAATTGAAGCAGAAAGTCCTCAGAGGAAACCTCTGCGAACTTTCTGTCCAAAGCGCTGCAGGACGCCCACTTTTTTGCTGCGGGACGCCACGTGTGGCCTTAGCCTAAAGCTCATGAGCTAAGCTTCATATGGAGGGGGTGCCAAAGTGCATCTTTGCCCTGACTGCTCT